>VZSZ01010833.1:440111-647888 GCA_013398815.1 Ibidorhyncha struthersii
GGAGCGGCTGCTCCCCCCGACAAAGTGCTCCGCTGCCGTTAGTGGATTCGCAGTATTTGAGTTCATCTGAGCAGGGACAGCTGTGGGTGTCTTCTGTGCTCCGTAACATGAGAGAGTTGTAGAACAGAAGAGAATAAATTAGTTCTGTTGGAAGGGGCCTACAATGATCATCTCGTCCAACTGCAGCGCCTTGTAGTAACAAGACAGGCCAGAGTTAAACCCCGGTGCAATGACAGGATCGTACTAAGTGTTATTTTGATATCTGTGACTTATCCGACATTGTGCTGAACTCAGCAGTGGGAAACTCGGGCACAAACTGGATTATTCAGGGCTGATGGATAGAGAAAACGTTCAAAAGGCCCCAGGTAGGAGAGGCCCCAAGTAGAGACAGGACATTTTGATATAATTTTGATCATGAGTGTGTTACTGCTCTTCATCCAGTATGAACAGTCAAGCCTCTCTTCTTTTGTGATGTTGGAGGTCTTTTGATGATCCTTTCCTATGATTACATTCACTGATGTGACATGTAATCATGGAATGACATCACTCTGATGTCGCTTTGTACTGATTTCTGCAGGTGATGTGATGGGACAAGGGCACCGCTGAAGCTCAGACAGTAACATGTAATCAATTTGTAACCTACTAACCACAGGTTAATGCAGAGAAATGAATGGTGTATCAGCTAGTCTCTCTTCACAGTGCAGTCAACACCAGTCATGACAAATTACAAAAAGAGCAAGGTAATGATATTTTACCTTAATGATGAGGCAGCTTTCAGTTTCAGGCTTTTGAGAGGTTTATAACAAGTGTACAGAAACATTTCAAGTTAGAAACAAAGAAACAAAAAGTATCCCTTAGCAGTTAATAGTTGTTCGAAGCATATATATTTTATTTATTCCACTGGAGTGGTAATAAACAAAAACTACCTTTCTTTTGAGGGTGGACAGCTGATGGGTCAGGTTTAGCACAATAGCTGGGTTTTAGGCAAAGATCTGCGCAGCTTTGGTGCCTTGGCTTTGCTATTGTAAACTGTCTGCTTAGCTTCATTTCAAAACACTGGGGTTTGAAATCAATCATAGTTTTCTTTTGGTTGATACTTGTTTGCTCTACTTCTCAGCTTTTAATACTTCACGGCACTGGCTCAGAAGTCTGTGCCAAGAACTGCATCACATTGATATGAACAAAACTCTTGCAAATTCAAGCTGGCCCTCAAAATCCATTAGTGCCCTAGGAAATTCGGGAGTTGGAACCGTCGCAATAGAAAGGTATAGATTTGGTTTACATATGTTGACATGAGGATCTCAGTTGCACCCGTTATGAGAGTAACCGCACTTGGTGATGAGTGAGTGGGTTCTCTGAGGGGGAATGGAAAAATCAGAAATGGACCCTGTGTGGGAGCAATACGCTAAGGTGCTGACAGCTTAATGAATAACTTGACTGTTATGACAGTAGGACACCTTGCAGTTCCAAGAGCAAATATTTGAAATCATATGCAATGCAGGAAATGTATATATGTATGTAGAGAATACATGGCTTACCCGTATCACTAACAGATGGTCTATGTTTTCACTTCAGAGGTTTTCTTCTGCACAATCATGAGTTACTGGGGGTGAGAGTGAATCCATAGCTTGCAACTGATGACATAAAATGGAACAGGGTATTAAAGTCCCCTTTTTATGGTGGCCATATGGCTCAGAGGTTTTGGTAACAGCTAATTAAGATATTTGCCTGTAGGCCCCCCCTATAAACCTACTTCTTCTACTGCTGCTCTGAAAGCTCTAGCCAGCATATATGGTAAAAAAAAGGGGTGAATAGAGGATGGTTCTTTAAGGATATAGCTACATTAAAAAAAAAAAATGCTGGTTTTCTACATTGTCATTTACATTCTCCTAAAGCTTCAGTGGACTACGGAGACAAAACCTACCTTTTATCTAAGTGTTTTGCCTAAAACGGGTTTTAGGGTTGCACATTAAAGAGGGGAATTTGTGAGGATCTGGAAATACCAGTTTCTGCCATGTATAAATTTTGGGGACCTGAAGATTCTCTGTTCCAGATTTACCCATCTTGAGCCTTTCTTATGCTGTCATTCACTGACACAAGTAAAACCAGACACCCCTTTTCTATAGACATTCTGTACAGTTGATCCCATCAAGACTTTTTTTGTTCTCTCTTAAGAATGGATGGGAATTCTTGAAATGGGGTTTGTCATTTTCCTAGATTATTCATGGGTGATTATTAACTTTGCAGACTGCTCAGATTTTGAACACCATTTTTTTCCTTAAAAGTAACTTTTTACTTTGTAAAGAAGCTGTTGTGGTATTTTCATTAAGAAATTCATGCTCTCTTCAGCATCCTGTTCAATAAAATTGTTTATTTTTATTTTAGCAATTTGTACTGTGTATTAGGAATATGGTATTTTCTCTGTTTCCAATAAATAGATCTCTATGAGTGCTTTGTTGATGTTATCTACAAAAAAAAAAAAAAAAAAAGAAAACCACCAACTAACCAAACCAAAAACTTTGGAAGCTAAAGACAGCTGATTATTTGAAGCAGCAGAAAGAATAAGCTGATTGACAGCAGAAAAGTAAAATGATGGAACTCCTATAAAAGTCAATCTGCTCCTACAGGACTAGTGGGAACAAAAGAGAGTTGCTGCTTGTAAACATAATACTGAGGGAATTCAGTATTGATGCAACTGAACTGAATAATTTTTGGCAATAGTTTTTCATGACTAAGTGAAATTCAGAAAAAAATTGTACTGACTGGTAATAAAGAGAATTAGTGCATGAGGTTTCCTTTAAGCAAGCAGATCTTTACACGCTCACTACTGTTTTAGCTTTAATTTTCTGATTGTTACACACATCTCACAGTTCATCTTCTGGGACTCAACTTTCCAGTCCCACATACGGGGTTTGGTTGGGCTCAGTCCTTGGGGAAAGAACAGTCCAACACAAGCATTTCATGTGAGCCTGGCAAGGTAATTGTCTCCTGCAGCTGTCAGGACTAATCACTCAATGGAAACCAGGCCCCAGCATTTGTGGTAGCCTGAGGGCAAGCAAAATATCAATTGGGCTACAAATCAAGAGTGCAGCATCCTCTTGCACCATGAATCAGTTAAATGAGACAAGCAATTCAAGTGCTAAGTCAACATGGTCTGTATAAACAGGAGTTTGGAAACTGTATTTCAGTGATTCACTTCACCTTATTTTTAAAAGGCAGCTAAATGAGAGAAAGAACATGAATAAACTGCTTGCATTGGACAAACTAATTCGGATAAAATAACCACAATCCTGACATCTTCACAGAAATTCCAGCTCAATATATAATGTATTTTGGTTGCAAAAAGTTATCAATTGTTAAAAAAAAAAACCTCCATACTTCATTCTTGTTCATTTAATTGCAGATCTGAAGCAGAAGTATAATATACTACATGTCACTTGAAATCTATTCTCATTCATCTGCAAGCAAACATTGGGTATCCTCATGCACTCGTGATTCGCAGATTGATTTGCAGACTAAAGAAACTGGAATCAGCTTTGCAAAGAGCCTTCTAAGGAGCAAAATCCTTACGACAATAAGCCGACAGCTGAAACTTGGCAATTTTGCCCGAATTTTTGCCTTCATCCCAAATTCACATTTAAGGATGTGAGTCCAAACCGGAAGAAAGTTGCACTATAAATCCTGGGAATTACTAATGGCAGAATGGTGATGACTACATGATTGCCGTTTTATACAAAGGCAGCAATGAAGAATTCCCAGCAGGTTTAATAGACTTTAGTGGTCATAAAAGGAATAAAAGACAAGGCAAAATGGGCAATATCGAAATCAGCTGGAGCAATCTCCCTTCTGAGTACGAATGTCTCCTGAGGTGTGGTTACAGATGCCCTCGTCCAGACACCTTGCAGACGATTCTTGAGGCAGTGATGTGATCAGGAGGAGGAACGCATGGGCCGTGCCATGATGATTACTGCCACTTTAGAGGAAGCCCTTTCAGTCCAGCATAGACAGGCATGGCTGAGTAGAATTTCAGTTCCGAACACAGAATTGGAGGAAGAAGACACTGTTTTTTTTTATTTTTTTTATTATTTTTTATGAGGCCAAAAATGATGTTACAAGTGGCTAGGACACCACTGAGCTAGGGATGAAGTATAATGGTGGGCTGATAAGGGGTAGCTTGTGCCTGAGGCTCCTCCCACGGTCTCCATCTGAACCAAATAATTCACGTCTACCGTCTGTCTGGCATCATTTATTTTCTTTCAAGGTAAATATTTTCCTTCACTAACAGGTCCAGTAATGGGAACCCAGCCCATTTGCACCATCTTAAGTAGGTGATATCTGTGTGTTTCACTAATACACATTTGTAACACACATCAGTACTCAAAACGCATTCTCCTCTCACTTACGCTGCTGCTGCACTGATGTAACTCCAATACCTCTGCTAATCCTTTTTTTACACTAAGGGGAAAATAAGAGTCTCAGTGTTTCTAAATATGACGCTACCAACATATTACAGGCCCTTGATTGTAAGTGCTAGCTGTGTAGAGCACAGCCTTGGACACCAGTTTTGACTCATCAGATGTGGATTTAAATAATCATAACATCCACATCTTATTTGCAGCCAAAGATGGAAGAGGGTTTGAAATGATGGAATGAATAAATGGGGTTTGGGAGAGCGAGAGGTTTTTTACTTACTCAAGATGGAGAACAGGCTCAAAGTTGAGCACTAGTCTAAAATCATAATAAATGAACGTTTCTGTTTTCCACAGGAATAAGAGAAAATGGAAATATTGTGGCATAGATATGAATAAAAATATTGACTAATATCATTTTGGAATTGAATTTATGTTTAAGAGTATAGGGAAGCTTCGTACCTGACATTTTATTGTCGGGGTGCCTAGAGCTGGCTAAAACAAAAAAAAGCTTTTCATATGTACTTTCATGGGGGAAAAAAAAAAAAAGAAGGTCATGCTTCTCAATAGAATTAAAAAAAAAAAAATCAAGTTCTTCTCTAACTTTTTGCCTTTCATTTCTCTGGCCTTTGCAGGGAGACAGTCAAATTTACCAGAATTTGTAACTGTCTGAAATGCTTATATTCCACTTCCAAAAGCAAGGATTTCATGTGGAAGAGAGCATTCTGCTGATGTTTCCTACGAGGTGTCCTTGCACTCACTTCCACTGTAAAATACATGGCACCTTGAAAAAAAAGAAGGATGTCAATCTGTGTGCTTTGCATCATCCGCACAAGCAGAAATCCTATATGAAGATCATCTGTCAAGTCTTGAAAATGCAAAACCGATGCAAGTACATCAGCCTCTGCTGCTGCAGAACGGGATGGAAGAAGATGTCAAGCAAACATCATCTTTATCAGGAGGGAGGGGAACTATGAGGTTATTGCTTGCAACTTGCCCAAAGTTCTGGGAAAGGGGCAAGGCTCATTAGTGCCGGATATCTGTGCCGACTTCCCTCTCCCCCCGACTGCCACTTGACTCTAGACGTGAAGAACAGACAAAAACTTATCATTGCCAGTGTCTTTAAAGATGCCCACACATGTTCCCTGCAGACCAGAGAGAGGGGGAAAAAAGCCCATTTTGTCTGGACAGGTATCAGTTTTAAGCTTGTCTTATCTTCACACACCCACCAACCTCCCCATGTGGGAGTGGGACTATCGCTGTACAGTGTGCAGGGGGAACTCCAGCTCTCCCTTCTGAGAACTGATAAGACGGGATGCATGAATTGCCCTTTTCAGCCAAGCTCACGGTGTGCAGCCAATCTTTATCTCCAGTCTTAAGGAAGGAAAAGCAGAAACCAGCTAAAAGCCTTTCTTTCCCCTATTCTCTGATATTCTATAAGTCACATTGGGAGATTAATATTGCAACCCGTCCCTCCTCCTCCTCCCTCTACCCCCAAAAATCCCTGTTGCGAATATGCAGGCTGATAAACTTCAAAATAAAAACAGATGTGGCAGGAAGAATGATTTATGGACTCCCACACACACTTCAGTTTCTACATAATGCCAGGGGTTTGGGCTTCTTTATTTTATTTTATTGTCCACCTAATATTATTCAACAGCTTCTGCTTCCAAATTTGGACAGAAGGGGAGATGGGAACAATACTAGACCTAAAAGCACCAGCATGAGAAGAAGAGTGAAGCACTACTGCCATGTGATGGAAACTGCCAGAGATCTAAACTGATGGCTGCAGTTCCCAGATGCAAAAGGGGAGGAAAAAAAGTTATGTGGAAAGGAAGGAGGAGAAAGGAAAACCCAAATTTCCTCCCATCCCCTAGTGGAAAGTCAATAAAAGAAAAAAAATGCAATAAGTAAACTCTTTAATGGTAAATATCAGAAAGTGAACGGAACAAGTGGAAATGATAAATGTTGCAGTGAAAAAAAAATAAAAACTGGAGATATGAAGGGAAGATAAGAAACGCTCAAATGTCATCTGGAGAACAGTGAATGTCTCTGAAATGCATTATAGGCTCTTCCAGCTATTCCCAGTCAGGGGTGAAGGAGGACAGGTGAAGGCATATCTAAACGCACGTATTTGGAGGAGAAGCTTGGGCACAGACTGATAGCAGGGAAACGTGGTTCTGTGGCATAGATTCATCTTTACACACGTGTTGTTATTATGAGCGACTGGCAGTCTTGGGATACTTGTAGTTTTGAAAGTTTAAATTAGGATGCCTTAAATTGGAGCTGATAATACTAATTACTGATACTTGATCATTAAAATCTCCATTGAATAACTGGGTCTGCAAAAGAGGACACACAGATTGTCTTACTGCTACATAGCTGCCCTCAAGGCCTTGTGGTAACAGAGAGAAATCCGTTGAATTAAATTTGTGTTTTTTTAAATTTCATTTCATATTAAGCATCCCCAAAGACACATGCAAATGTCCCTATCAGTGTATAGGTAAATCACCCATAAACTGTACGTACGAGAACAGACTTTGCTGGACAACGTCCAGGAGAGGAGGTGCTTGAACTTGAGGCAGTTGTTGGCGTGAGTTGCTGGTGTCTGTGTGCTGGGTCACATCACATGCGATCGAGATTGCTGCGCTGGCTTTCTAGCGTTTCATGCCTGTTTTCACTCAAGTGTTTATTTCTATAAACAGACCTAACCTTAGAAAACAATATAATGACATCCTTCCTGGGGGAGGAGGGGGGGAGAAGTTTCCTCAAATTACTCAGGAGGGTTTCCGCTGGCTTTTTATTTTCAATAATCCAAGAGGTAAATGGCCGCTTTTGAACTCTGCCCTCTGCCCTTTTTATTTTGCGACTTGGGCAAAGATCAAGCCCGGAGTCAAAAGTGTCAGCAAAAATGGCTGTGATATGCGTGTGCTTTCCTTTATGAAAGTCCTCATGATTATGTTTACAGAATTCATTATAAACTCAGGGTCCAGATTAAAAGCAAATGTCTAAGTGTCCTGTGGGGAATTGCAGGGTTGAGGATGCAGCTTTTAAGAGATGTGTGGGATCAGTAGAGGGTTAGAGCATTACCAGGGAAAAGGGAGCAGAGTTATGCTAAAGGTGAAACGTGGACATGGGGGTCACCAAGAGGACTAGAGGTAGAGGTGGGGAAGAAACAAAACAAGCCAAACAAACAAACAAACAAGAGTTAGAAAGACAAAGTACTTTGCCACATCAAAACCAATACAGGACATGTGTGTTCAAAGTGGATCCACAGTTCTAGCAAGATCCAATCATGGCAGAATCCCTAATGGAGAAAAAAAAAATATCTATCCAGATATAGAGTTGAAACAGTCCAAGACAGAGGGAGTTGACCAGACCATGTTGAAAACAGCACACTGTCAAAATCTGGGCTGCTAGGCTCCTTCTGTCCGTGTGAAAGAGGCATTTAATAGCATGAGCTGCAAGGAAAGGCCGCATACGCGAGGGCAAGCCAACTATATGCCTATTTATTCACTATTCGCACCGCTCCTTCCCCAAGCCGTGTATGAATGTTGGCGCCCCATCTTCTGTTACTGCCTCAAGGCCTCTGTGCCACAGCCCCGGGGGAAAATAAAGCCCTTGGCTAAAATAGATGGTGTAACAGTGACATGTCTTTTTAGATTATGGAATGGCATTTTTCATTTTGAAGAAGGATCTGGGAACACCGGAGAGGCAAATACACTAAATAGGTCCATTTTCTTCTGAAAGAGCTTCATGGTAATTGCTGCTGACAGGACTCCCCTATAGCGGTGAGGTCTCAGGAAGAACTGGAAACCATCTTAGAGCTGATTAACGCGAGGTGTTATCCCTGACCCCTGTCACGAAGAGACCCTCTCTACATCCAGCATCAGTGATAGGGAAGTAGTGGATATTAGTGATTTGGGAGAGGACTGGGAGGAGGTGGATGAAAAGTAAATTGTTTTAAGTTAGTTCCTGAAATGAGTCTAGATAACTTGTTCACTTTTTTTGTTATAACTATTTTGAGGCTGTCAGTGCAACAGTTCAGAGAGATTCGTGACATGGCTCGGGGAACCAAACGTTTGTTAAACTTTTACTGTGGAGCAGGAGCTGTCAGTGGTGAAGGTGGGACTGTCCACAGTGCTTGGAGTCCTCTGGCACAAAGCTGCTTTGGACACCCCTGTCTTCTCTGCACACGGGCAAACAAGCCTGACACAGGGATCCTCCTGAAGAATCTCTTGGAATTCCCTTAATTACTAATGCATCTAAGAAGAAGAAAACAAAAATAACGCTGCACTACCATGCGTTTACATTCTCCCATGCACCGACTTGTAGGCACTGTTAACTGGGGTGGAACTGAAGTACCGTCTTGCAACAGATGATCTGCATTTTTAAGTTGTGCTAAAAGTCTCTTCCCGTTTTATACAATTTAGCAACTGTAGCCTAGCCTACACAGCTTTAGACGTATTTGATTTCGTTTAACTAAAATGGGCAACTGTATAGCCCCAAGAGTCTCTTTAATGGGTCACTCATCCATCAGGTTAGTGGGCAAGGGGCTGCTTGTCCTTTGTGGATTGTTTGTACTCTTACAGCACAGCATCCCTCCAGATCTCCCCAGAGCTGCTTTGAAATGGCCAACATTTACCAAGGATATATTCAGATTTCACTTTATCCTGGCTGTCAAACTTTGTGTATTTTTCCAATGTCAAACAGATTTTAAGATGGAGGAAGGAGATAATATGATGATAAAAAGGCTTGACCAATTTAAAGGTAGCTTTTAAAATATTATATACAGCACAGGACAATTTACTTTTTCCCCAAAATTTCAGCTGAGTAGTAATGGAACATGCATACATGAAGTGGGCCAGAAGCAGACTTTCTTAAAGAAAATATATGTGTGGATGTC
The DNA here is from genome assembly GCA_013398815.1 of Ibidorhyncha struthersii. Lineage (NCBI taxonomy): Eukaryota > Metazoa > Chordata > Aves > Charadriiformes > Charadriidae > Ibidorhyncha > Ibidorhyncha struthersii. Next base: position 449,427 of record VZSZ01010833.1, read on the forward strand.
TTTACTCCTGCGTACATGTGCACATGCGTGCACACAATAAACCATGTGGTGCTGGATTTTTTTTCTCTAAGGCATATTTTTAACTTTCTTTTCTATCAGCTTGTAAAACATGATTTTTATTCTTCCTTTAATGGCCTGGGCTAATTACTCACAATGACCTTTGACCTTCAAGTGCCTTCATTTATGGTAGCGCATTCCTTTCAACAGAAACATATTGGCTCGGTTTTACAGGGTGCTGATGTCTGGCCTGGCAGTCCAAGCCTCAACAGTCCTACCACCGTCCACAGTGCAGCCTGGTTGCGGGAGTCGAAAGCATCATCCTTTCATAGGCCAAGTTTCTGTGAAAGTTCCACCTGAGCAGAAATACCAAGATTTGCTGTAGATATTAAGATTCTGCCACTGGAATCTATCCTGGGCAAAATAATGTAAATGAGTATACATTTGGAAAAACGTGAAGGCATGCGGAAATACCTCAAGGAAATCAGGGAGTGAACCAAAGTTTGACTGTACTGGTAGAAAGCTCCACCTGGTTTAATGCATCCAACTTCTCAGGGAGGCTGAGCACTGTGCAGAGGTGGCTCTGTTGGTTCAGCTATGTAACAGACCTCTCGCAGCTCTTGGTGAGGTAGCACTACAATATTTCCACTAAGTAACATACCACATTGAAGACTTTCTTAGTGCTCATCTCTTCCAAGAACAGACTTCTGCACCTCAGGATTTAAGAGTGAAATAAGCAACAAAAAAATCCAGGCGTACCACAAGGTTAATTCCAAAACTGTTGCTAGAATTCATCAAGAATACTCTCTTGAAAACTTCACAAGAGAATTCTACCAAATACGTGGAAGTTAGAGAAAACAAAAAATCCAAGATCCTGGCATATCTATTACCAACATCAGCAGGATCGCATGGAATTAGGAATTAGGAGTTAGGGGTGGTCTGGTGGTTGGGGCAGTTGGTTGGGTTTTAGAAGACACGCCTTCCATATTAACCTTTCCCGGATCTTTGGCAAATTACTTAAAATTTGAACCTGGAAGTTGCTGAACCTTCTGGCCTAAGTTCAGAAAATTGTGAAAGCCCCATATTAACATAAAATGTAAGAGCAACCCCAACTATGTTCTGGAAGATACTTAAGCACATGGCTGAATTCTTGAAGAGGGAGGGCGAGCTGCAATGGGTTTTCTGTCCCAGGTTTTTGTATGTAAAAGAACTTATATCTTGTGATGAGGAGCAGTAACATTAAATATATTAAAGCGACTCAAATGCTATTGCAATGATGGGAATACCTAGTTAAATAGGATATATGTGGATATCGTGCGGTGCCAAAAAAGTGAAAGAGTTCTTTGTCAATTGTTGTTTACCTAAAATAGCCAAGCAAACCAGGAAAAAAAAGTGTATAGAAGGAGATGCACTCTATTGAGATAGATTGCTAGAAAAAGAAGAGGAAGAGTCATGCAGAAAATGGATGTCTTTGTAGGTGTTTTGCAGTAGTTACATAGTTTTCATGATAAGCCTTTAAGCTTTTGGGTTATTTTTCTTGGGTCTTTTAGATTCTTTTTTCTTCCTCAGCCTCCTCTGCACTAATACAGACTCTCAGAGAAAGACCATTTACTTGCTCTGTTGTCAACGCATCTGGACGTCTTGTCAAAACAATATAATTTTACTTTGTAACTTTTTGACACTGGTATTTATTGCACCTGTCTTTAGTCATGATTTATGACTTGTCTGGTGAGTATTACTCTACAGCTCCAAGTTTACAATACCAGATAAGTGAAGCATTTGAAGTCCCGAATGGGCTACAGATTTATAGATGTATATTTCTCTCCCCTCCTCCAAAAAGGGAAATTAAGATGAGCATTTTCTCCCATTTTTCTGGGTGGTAGAAATCAAAGTAATCAAAAGTTCTTCGGCAGGAAAAAAAAAAAGAGAGGGAATAATGGAATAATGGTATTTGCTGCTGTCTATTAGAAGGAATAGTCAAATCATCTTTGTTAAGGGAGTGCTTTGCAGTCAGAGTAGAGGTTTGTTTTAATTAATCTATAGCTGGCTGGCTGTGCAGCATTTGAACACCCAGAACGGTGTCAGTGATGGGGACATTAGCATCATGCAAGTTGTAGCACTCGGAAGGATCTGTCATTTTGACGTTTGGAATTACTAGGTTTGTAACACACTTTCTAGGGTAATACTGGCTCCTGCTTAACACCGAAACATTAAGGCCAAATATGTAAAATGTAAACTTTACCTACCTGAATAACCTCACTGAGCAAAATGGGGTTATTCACACGCATAACGTTAACTGTGTCTATGAAAAGCTGTTGTAGAATGCGAGTCTAAATATTTGATAAAAGTAACAATCTTACATTGTAAAAAAAAACATTTTTTTTTCTTCTTTTGTTTTAGAAAACCTAAATTTGGGGCCTAAATCAACTTGACAGTATCCCTTAAATATATAGTATGCTTGAAAGGTATTTATTATTCTACTGCTGTTAAAGCGGGTCTTTCAAATTTGCCAGACTTTAAAACAAATCCGGGCTTCCTTCCTAGTCAAGGTTCTTTTCAAATCTGATCCGCTATTGCAGATGTAACACAAGACTGTTGACACAGTTTGGTTGCTGTAATGTAAGTATCCTTCCCGTGTATCTCTCATCTAAGCCAAAGCAACATGTGAATGTGTGAATGTCAGATAAAATTGTTTTGTAAACATATGGCCGCCTGAATTTGTCAAAATTTCATTAAATTATAAAGGTACTTGACAGGGTTTGCTATTGTAATCCCCTAGGGATGTATGTATGTATGAGTGAGATTCCCTGTGCTGATCCTTTGATAGAAGCTGGGTGGAAATCAGGGACTGTGAGCTCTGGGGAGCACTAGAAGGAAAAGCTGATATTTCTTTGCCCTGTATTTTTCAGTCTTCAAGTAAAAAACATGAAAACCCCTCTTCACGAAGGATACGTGGTAAACAACTGTTAAGAGGAGGCAAAGAAAACCCTCGCTGACCAAGCTGTTGTCTCAAATACAGCCGGTGACTTCCCGTAACAAAGCAGCCCGGGACCTGGTATCTGGAGGCAGCACGGATTGCCGCTCGTGCCCCAAACTTTGCACATTCTCAAACGCTTTGATGGACTGCCAACGAAAATATTGGGCAGGCATCAACTGTGCGGTTGCCACGGAGATCTAGTAAGCCAGGGCAGTGGGAGCACAGATTTCCATCAACAGGACTTTAACAAAAGCCTTGATTCAGTGGCAAGCTCTTAGGTTAGATGCTTCTGGGCTTTAGCAGGGTATGCAGAAAATGGTAAATTTACTACTGAGCTTGCGAAGCAATCGCAAATCGTGATTCCTTCAGGGAAGAAAGCACAGCCTTACTTTTCTCTCTGATTCAACACTGACCTTTTTAATTCTTCCTTGCCCTTTAAAATGAGAAATAACGAGGCTGGCTCTCTAACAGTCAAATGTAATTCATTGCCATTTGGAGATATCTGTATTACAGATTTTGGGGTCATAGGATCACGCCATCAGTTTTGATACACGTTCGCATCTCACAGAAATTATTGCTTGCTGCTTTGAAAAGGCAGCAGAAATACCTCACATTGTTTTGACAGTCTCAGAGGACCTGAAATCTCCCTGTACATAAAACTGATTAACATTATATTTGTCACTATAATGTATTTTATCATTAGAGAGCCTGTTGGCAATTTGTGCTTGGAAGTGCTGAAATAAAGATCCTGACAGAGTAAATAGACCAAAATAGAAAAGTAAGATATTTCCAAAATCTCCTCATTTCAGCTGTTACACAGGGAATGCTGCATGGATTCATATTAAAATTCTAATGTTAATGCATTCAGAGCAATATTAAACTCGAATCCCCTTTCAGATTTTTTTCAGTAACAAACAGCAAGTTTTGGGGACAATTTATTGTGTATAAGCGGAGGTGAATTTGTACTTGCAAGTCAGAAGTAGCTGCTTCTAGGTTTAATAACAGAACTTCGGAATTTTGTGTCTGAACTTTCCTCAAAAGTGATACGCATAGGACTGTTGCATTTAGAAAGAAAAACTAACATTTTATTACCTTATGAAGCCCTAAAGGCAGCATGAAAATAATGTTAAAATAAGAAACTTGATTGTTTACAGATTTCCATCTAACTAGAAATACATTTTCGGGCACTTAGAGCAATTAAATTATACATCTTGATAAACAAGCACAAATTAAGTGAAATTTTATACAAAGTTGAAATGAAACTCAGATCTCTTAAAGACCATCTTAGGAGAATTTGTGAAATAAACACTAACCATTTCTTACGTTCTAAAAATTAAAGTGCTGGTGTTCTCTCCCAGAGGTCACAAAGCGATTGGTTTTCAGGTTCAATTACAGGAAAGATGAGGCAAAAATACGCAATCTCTATTCACCGTCATTTGAGTGAGCACAGTTAGGTGGTAGGAAACACCATCGCTGACATTCAGGAAGGAAGAACAACGAGAGGAAACCATTATTTCAAACACGTGTCGAGGTGGTAATAACAGCTAACAGCTGAAAGGGACAGCAGGCGTCATGATTCAGTCTTTAATGCAGTCGCCAGCAGAGATCAGACCGTGACCTGCTATACGGACAAGTTATTCCACAGTTCTGCACCCTGTGGAAGTCCTTAATCCTCCCTTGAAGCAACTGCCAATGGATACTGTCAGTCAAAAACACTGGTAGATAAGTTTTGGCTCCAGCTTACCATGTTCTTTTACATTATCACCAAGATGGGGAAAGAATTTCAACCCAGTATACTCATTGCGTTTAAATTATATGGAATTTTGCTGTTATCCTCGGTGTGACTGGCTTTGATCCAGCGTATGAGGCCCAATGGAGCTTTCCCTGGAATTAAAGCAGAGCATCCAGGACACTGTCTGAAACTGGCAGTTACTTCTGTGTGCATCTGACCTGTCTGAGACACAGCTAACCAGGCTAGCCAGTTAAAGACAACTTTTCTAAATACCTGAGAGGTCAGGATGAAATGTGTAAGGGAGAACATCATGTAAGGCCAAGACACTTTGGTGTGGCCCTGGTTTCTTGATGAGCTGGCTCTAAACGAGTTATGGCTCCATTAACACCACCATCTTACAGGTAGAATAAATTCTGTGAGCACACAGTCCTTCCATTTCTTCTATAGATAATGAGCACAAGTGAATACTTTTTGTAGAAATTGGGAGAAAAATCACATTGCTCCTCGTGCTTAACCAACACAACCGGTGAGTTGCCAAGCCCGTGACATCATCACTGGCAACATACAAGCTTCAGATTAGAAGTAGCCTGATGACATCACCCTTCCCGTTTCTATCTGACAGATGGTTTCTGTATATTGTGTAATTTTAGATCATTATTCATGGTTTTGGTCAGTATAATTCAGGAAGTGAAAAAACTGCCAAGAAAAATTGACCTGGAACTAGTTCAAAGAGACTCAATTATTTTATTGATTAGGCTCCTTAGCTTTCATTTTCCAGCAGAGCCATCATGAATCATCGATACACAATAATATCTGAGTAATTTCTGTGTGAACTGAATTAAGTGCTCCAAAACAAGGTAAGCTTTGAAGGATTAGGCCTTCAAGCTGTTTGAAAATAAGATAGCTAAGAAGATTTGCTGGGCAGCCCTGAAAGGGGGCCAGAAGCTATTTACTGAGACAAGTGGTTTGTTTGAACTGGATTTTTATTTATTTTCATATTATACTTGTTGACTTCATATCCGCCTTCAGCTCAGCTCAAAGGCTCGGGAGAGGCGTGTTTTTCACCAACGTGAACATGGGCCAGAGAGGAAGGACCTTCTGAGAGGCCCCACCAGGCGCAGCCCCAGCACTGAGATAGAGTGCCGCAAGCCTGCCGGAGGGAGGGAAAAAAACACAGAGAGAAGGGGCTAAGAAAGGCCAGGGACTCTTCATGACAAAGGTTTACCAGAGAGTGCAGCCATGCAGAAGCCTTCATGTAAGAAATACGCATAGGGCAGTGATGAGTGAAACTCTGCATCCTTGGTCTAGTATAAATACAGCTGTCAGATGCGCGGGTTTACCATTGGAGCGAGCCGTGGTGGCAAGTTTCCTTCCTGACTGATCCACGCCAGAGTGCAGGATCTACCCCGAAATCAGCAGTCTTTGCTCAAATCAGAAATAGGGGGAGGAAGGGAGAGCACTTTTCTGTCGAGGTACTCCAACACCACTAACCTTTGGGTAACTTCTGCCTCTCAGACAAGAAATGAGAATGGGAATGGGAGTACTGGAACGCAGTTTCCCTGTAGTGCTTCCCTAAACGCGTGTTTAGTAAATGTCTTAAACCCATATTATCAGTGTTAAACACTACCAAAGCAGGACATGCAGATTTTAGGTAGGGAGAGAAATCAAGTCCAGATTGCAGTGGATTCACTGAAAGCAGCTCAGCCCCTCTCTAGTCACTAGTAAGAGTACAACCAAATCATCAGCAAATATCTCCCAGCCTTGCAGGAGGAGTATATGAAGAAAATATTAAAATCTTGGCAGCGGTTTCCTACTGTGCTGTTTGCCAGTTAACTGTGTCTCTGCAAGTCTCATGTGCAGGAGTACTCCAGCATTTACAGGAACCAAATGAGCCTGAAAATGGTCCAGCAGCCCCCAGACGCTCCCCATGGACTGCACCGACCTGCCGCCCCACGTGCAGTGGCTTGGCACAGCAGGAGGAAGGCAGTTTCGAGAACTTCTCTTTCAGAACAACAGTAAAATAGAAGACTTTCTGACAGTAGCCTGGTCTGTGGGCTGAGTTGGTTCTCTGGCATAGCTTGCACCAAATGTCCTGGTGGCTGCAGAGATGCCACCTGGGTCTTGTAGAGATATTAGGAAAAATTTTTTCACTGAAAGGGTTATCCAGCATTGGAATAGGCTGCCCAGGGAGGTGGTGGATTCGCTGTCCCTGGAGCTGTTTAAAAAAAGGGTAGACGTGGTACTTGGGGATATGGTTTAGAAGTGGTTTTGTCAGGTTAGGTTAATGGTTGGACTCGATGATCTTAAAGGTCCCTTCCAACCTTAACGATTCTATGATTCTAGGGGGAAGAAGAAACAATTGAAAGAAACTATCCGAGTTCAGGTTTTGGACCTTGTTCCCCATCAGAAATGGTACCTGAATATTGCGCCTCTGTCAGCTCTGTGGTCCTCTGAAAATGGAAAAAAGAGTACGATAAATGCCAAGTTTGTCATTGAGTTCCCTAGTGTTTTCCTTTCCATAGACCAGAATGCACCATCGCATTGAAAACAGCACCTTAATTGGTCTGTTTTCAAAATGAGATATTTAAGATCCTTACTATCAGTAGCCAAGCTCTTCTGTAAACTGGTTGTATTCTTGCCGTAGGTTTTTGCGAACGCCAACAGAACACCTTACCCTGGCCAAGTATCTGTTACCTTTACAATAACTGTGGTTTTCGTATGCTGTCTCTGGTGAGAGCATTTCAGCATTTGTTCTCCAGGAGAAGAATCTTCAGTTTTACGAGAATTTAACCTGAGAGTACCACATAGAAGAAAAACAGCAAAATCTGGGCTAACAGCCTTTCACTTCTTTGCTGGACATCAGCAGAAAGTGCCGCAGCTTCTCTATGGGCTTTTTCCTCTTTTCCTGTTATGCTTAAATAAAAGAGCATTAAGATTTAACTATGTAAAATGCTTTTAGCCCAGGCTCTGCAGGCACGCAGCTTTAAGACAATCACTAGTTTCAGATATTAATGTACAGAAAATCTACTTGTGGAAAGATGCACAAGTATAGATTTAAGCGTGGTGAGTTCCACACATTACTGCCCATGTTAACTTCACCCTGATTTTTTAGAATAAAGTTCTAGGGATTAATAGATGCCATTTTACTAAATGCCCTCTTACCCAAATATCCTGGTTTGCCAAATCTAAATATTTAGGGAAGACATTGTAGTTTAATTAAACTCTTTATAGGCAAAAAAAAAAAAAAATTGGCCTTGCCTTTCCAGTCACTCAGAAATAAAATATGGCATTTAAAACCTGTCTCTTTCCATCCCCAAACATATGGTTTAACACCATTCTGCGTTGTGAGAATATTTTACAAGTTTGGGTTTTGTTCTAACGTAAAATTAAAACAAATTTTAAAGCCTCGAGGTTGGCTGCAAAGTAGGAAGTGTTGTTCCAATGCCAAACTTGACACCTAGTTTTTGTTACTTGGGTTTCAGGTGCTGAGGTTGCAAAAGTGAGGGGAAACTAATTTTTAGAGGATTTTTAAAATTTGAGCCTCTTTTCTGTTCTTCGTGCTGACGCTCTGTATTTGGCACACTGCAAACAACTTGTCACTGTTAATTTGGTGTATACGCAACCCGGTGTCTTCTGTACAATCTGGTGTTGGTGGGAGACGTGTGTGCGCCGTGTACTGGGACTGTAATGGGAAGGGTCATGCGTGGAGCACTTTTTCAGATAGAGATTGGAAGATTCTGCAGTACGCTCACAGAGAACATTGTTGTTGACTGCAAGAAGAGCATGTCTTCCTCCAAAGCAAATATTTACTTAACTACCATCCTTATTTATTCCTTCATTTTATGCTTGTTTACCAACATAGAAGCCTACTTGTAAGACAACTTTATGGTAGTAACATTACATTTAATCAGTCTTTCCAAGCTTTCTTTCCAAGCTGATAACAACCTGTTCCTAAGACTGCTTTAGCAGAGATTACTAGCCATGATAAACTGCTCTGTACTCTCATTTCCAACTAACACCACCCAAAACCTGAATAAAAAGCCAATTTTTTTTTTTTTCAATTTTAGAAAGTCAGAGCATCCAAGCAAGTCCAATCACAAAGCTCAGTTGTGTCAACAGTGATAAAATGATTCAAAGTGACCTGTCTTATCCTTAGGGATGGTTAAACTATAAAATCTACCTTAATCTTTGGATGATTTTCTTATCTGAATTTTCATGAAGACTAATCATAATAGACATAAATATGTTCTGAGAAGATACTCCCTCTGTGTATGTCTATCAAATAGGAGAGATATTGTAAGGATTTTCTCTGAAATTATGGTTTTTATTAAGAGTTAGCGTTTGTTACTGAGAACCATTTTTAGCCTTCTGTTTATTTGCAGATTTTTTTTGCCAGCTGTTCCCAAATAAGAAAAAATCCTTTCCTCCTTCCTGATTTCAGTAGCCAAATGAAAATCAGTGCGGTGATCAAGATGTAATTCTGTTTTCTTTCAAAGTCCATGCATTAAGTACTTTCCTCAAGCATTTCCAGACTAGATAGCATCCCTTTCTGAACATCCCCCTTCAGGAAGGGGGAAAAAAACCCCAAACCACTGACGTTTTCTTTATCAGTTGTATGAGGATCAGCTCAGGATTTTTGCAGTATTTAACACACCACATGGAGGAGACAGCATGGATTTGGAGGAGGATGTCTACAGATAAGAACTTTCCCTTGGCTATGTTTTCCAAACCACATAACATGCTGATGACTGTTTGCTTTATCCTGTTTCAATATGTTTTGTCTTCATTTTTGTGCTCTTAAAGGAGAAAATCATGCTTGAACAAATGGAGAGAGAGTATTATATATGCTTTATATGGCCACATATTTGCTATTACCTAAGTAATCTAGTGAAATATTGGCCAGCTGGAACAGGGGAGATGATGTTGCGTAGTTCTCCAACAGTGGCCCTTGAGGACTGGAACAGAGATGTATTAGTTATGGCCAGAAGGGAGCACTTTGTCTCCTAAATCCCTTGGAGAAACTTGGTTTTTCTTGCCAGTCTGCAATTGATTGAGTCATCACAGGTCAGTGATGACTGTGGATAAATATTTCCTTTGAAGACGTCAGGCTTTAAAAAACAGTACAATAAATTCCCGCACATTGGGCTGAGTCAAATTAGCAGGACTTCAGCAGTCACAGCTGGTGTGAAAGGAGTATTTGTGGGACCTAAACTGACACCATCATTTGGAGACATATGCAAAGTGCACCAGACTCATGTTGTTTCCAAATGCTGTTCTTCTTCCAAGACATATGAAACAGTTTTGGGGTTGTTTTATTTTCCCCTACACTTTCCCTGTCCCCATCTATCCTCTCCCAAGGAGAGGGAGTCCACACAAACAGTACCTCAGTGTCTGAAACGTTCAAGACTTAGCTTCATCTGTTGTTCAGGAGGGTTAAAGCGAAGGCCATCAACCTTCTAACTAGACTAAAACAGGTATATGGGGAAGAAAAGATGCTATTCAAGCCTCCCCACAAATCTTCACCTTCAGCAACATCGTGATGCCTCATGAAAGGATTTGGCTGTATCCTGTCAACTCAACATGCAGAATATTTTGTGCATCATTGCCAGTGAAAGCCTACTGATTTCACTAAAAATAGTACAGTGACCAGTGAAATGTAGAATCCATTAGTGTTGGTTGAGGGAATATATTCCTATGACAGGAGTTGTCACTCGTAGTTGGGGAGACAGAAGCTTTGGAAGATGATTCCTCCTTTAATTCTCTAAATTAACCCCAAAATTCAGTATCAAGCCTAGTTATAGAGTAAAAAAAATACAAATTTTTTTTTTCTAGACCTATTTATTTTGCTTGTTAATGGATTAAAATAGTTCCCAGCTGTGCAAAGTTCTCATTATGTTCATTACTTATAATGCACCTCACAATGAGATGCTTAATTCAGCACACTTGCAGGCCCTTCACTGAATGCTGTTGATTAAGCAATTATGTTAATCCACTTGTGTTTGTTTTCTCACTGCTCTGATGATGGTCCGGACCAATTTCTTTGCTGAATTATTCCATGTACATGCTAGAAGTTTTGCTAACATTTGCAAAGGCCAAATCCACCATTCACAAACAATGTGAAGGTGAAAATTGCAGACTATTTGTCTCTAGTGTATTTTGGATTGCTAAGAAAAGTGCCGGACTTTATTTTGATTCCTCCTGTTTTGGGGCAGCTCCTGAAGAGGAGTAACATACATTTTCTGTGCCTGCTTTAACACTGGAGTGGTAATATCAGGCCAAGTAGAGATTAATCCTTTCATTTCATTTGTGTTTTCTTGTATTGATTATATTCAGCAGTCGATTTGGTCTTTTATTTCCATGCGACCAGTAACAAAATGGTTATTAGAAATGGTGTACAGATGGATATGCAAGTAACCCAAATATGCCATTCAGAGTCCAAGACCTGATGTTTGCAGGAGGAATATGACAGCCTCTCAACATGACCAGCATGTCACGTTATTCCCCTTAATTGTTTTAGATTTAGTCTCTAATTTGATATAAAGCAGCAGATAATTAGAGAAGGGAAGGATATTCTCCTACTTTTAGATGAAAATATTTTTGTCAGTAACAAAAATGGAAAGGGAAATACTGTGGTAGGAGAAATATGTAATAAATTTTAACAGTCTTTGCTCAGCTTAGTTGGATGGGGCAGTGGTTCTTTAAGTATATTTGTCAGTTACCTACAGAGACGTGTGATGGAAATATTTTCAAGAAGCCAGAAACATCCTGCCCCATTCAATATACTCAACTCTCTGGGTGTCCGAGGAACCACCAGCGATCATTTGTAATAGTTGTCATTTACCGTTCCGCCAGCTCAGCCGGCCACGATGGCCAGCTTCAGTGGAAAGGAAAGGAAAGACGGATCCGAGTTATACCTCAATAGACTAAACAGTAACCCCGCAGCAGCGCCCAGCATTAGGTTGGCTGAATCATTGGCGTATCTCATGAATAATAGACACACGAAAAATGCTAACAGACTTCCCACCCATCAGAGGAGCCAAAACCAAAATACAAGACATTAACACAAGCCAAACCCGCACAAAACCGGCTATCCCAGAAGACCTCCGATAACTTTTGAGTTCCCTATTTGGAAAAAATATGATAAAGCAGCAGCTTATGGATGCAAAGCAGCAAAATCTAGTGATATCCTCTCCAAGGCTTTCTATTTTTGCTATTCTTTTCCCTAGCGTTTGTATTTAAGTGTATATTTGTAACTGCTCCACTGATATTTTCTGAATCTAGACCATCAATGACCACAGCTTTTATTTTGGGAGGTCCATTTCCGGAGCAACAGCTCATAAAAGATACTAAATAAAGCTTAGATCTCTGCAGCTTAGGTTGATATATTATATATTGGTCACTGCAGCATGCTGACGGCTTTCCTGCAATGTGGCCTGTGTCTTTTTTATTATGTACATTCTTGCTGAGTGTTGGGGAGATTGATCCCATTCTGGTATCCAGATTTTAAAACAGATGTGTGGGAAAAAGCTGCAGAGGGTGCAGGAAAGAGGTGCAAAAAAAATCCAGAGACCCTGAGAAACAGCCCTTTTAGAGAGACTGGTGCAGGTTTGTCAAAGAGGACTGAAGTAGCATGATAACGTGATAAAAATGCCTTCACAGAAGGAGAACACCAGTTGTTAAATAAGCCTAAATCGAGTAGGGAAAGATTAGTGTGGTTAGCAAAGGGAACTAGTAAGGAAGCAGTGAGTTCTCAAGGTCGTCTTATCTTCAGGTCAAGAACAGAAACATTTCTAGTAGTGATGTTCCAGCTAGAGAGGTACTGGTCTTGGTACAGGGCTACAGGCTGAAATTTAATCTCCTTGATGCCAAACTACGCAGCCAGGTATTGCCTTCTAGATTTAAATTATATTCATGTATCAAGAAGACATCCCTGAGATTGGGTGGCTTAATTAAAAGCTAGCCTTCCTTCCATATAGACGGCTTGAGAGGAAGCATTTCTTTTTCCGTAAAGATTTGTGTTGGGAATTAAAAAAAAAAAAAAAAGAAACCAAACAAAAAAGCCTGAAGGACAGTTGGCAGCCATAGGAAAATCTTTAACATTACTGTAATGAATACTTTTCTTTGTTCTTTCCAGTGCCTCCAGAGAACAGCATTATCTGGTCTTTTCTAGTAGCATCATAACTTAAAGGTAAATAACAGAACAGAATCACTTCTCAGGCATCCAGTACCTTGAGTTCTTTCATCTTTCTCCCCCCACCATGAGATGAGGATTCTGTAATTGTGATAATGTTGGGGATTTTTTTTGCAACTGCTTCAAGTAACTGAAGGCACCTCGAACTTTACAAGGCAATTAAGCACAGTGTGGAATGTGCTCTTAATATGCATCCACATGTTTTATGAATTTCCATATTTGAGTTTAAGCCTGGATTTTAAAGCCAGACTTGTTTTAACTCATTTATGTCTTCAACTCAGTACCATTTTCTATGTTCTCCTATTTTGGGAAGCCTGGGTTGAATTGCTTAGCAGAGGAGAAAATGGATCAGAATTCTCTTTTATCCCTAAAAACTGCACTAAAATTGTGTAGCCAGCTGTTACTCTGAGACGAAACTCCCATCAAGTTCAGCAGAACAAGGAGCTTGCCATAACGTAACATTAGAAATCATGAAAATCCCAATGGGCATGGGAAGGTGTTGAAGGGGGGTCAAGGAGCATGATAGACATGAAAAGGCTTTTTTTTGCAGCTGGTTCCTTTCTCCTATCAACTGTACAAAGGCCAGCGAGGGAGAGGGAGGGCAGCCGAGAAGCGAAGCTGGATTATGAAAGGAACACGCTTTCCATCCATGTTCAGGAAACCGGTGAGACAAAAGGCACGCAGCAGCAGCCACATGGCACGGGGGCTTCAGAAAACAGCCTGCTTCCTCTGTTGTTTCCTCAGAAGCCCAAGATCCATCGCTTAGTTTGTTTTTCCAAGGAAATAATTAAAGATGTGGATAGAAAAAATTAACAAAAGACTGACCCTTCCTNCCTTCCGCTCTCCACGCACAATGACAGCCCCGACACTGGAGCAGAGATTGGTTTACATCCCAGTAGAAGGGAATACTTAAGGAAACCTTTGGCAGTATTATGGATTGAAGTGCAAGGAGATGGTTTTATCAGGCGGCTTCAAGGCTATTATTGTCCAAATAAACACTTGCTTTGCCAGACATGATCTACAGCTGCTGCACAGAGACCCTTGAATTTCATCTGAATTTCAATTTCCCTGTCCTTTTTGCCTTTCCAGCTTCACTGTTCTCAGCCCTGAATAGCCCACTGTACCGCATTACTTCATTTTTTCCATCTTAATAGGCTTCACTGGGCTCTGACTCCTGACTTCCTGCCCACGACCCTCATCCCCACTTCGTCTAGATTTAGGAAGCTTTAACACTTTCCTTTTCCCCCCCCCCAGTTGCTGGGGGACAGGATGCTCCTCCAGACTTTGCTATCGTGATGCTGCATTTTACTGCTGACCAGAACAGCGTTACTGGAGCCCAGCAGAAGCCCGCACCGACACACACCTCCTCCTGCGTGTTGGAGACAAATCCCTTGAATAAAGAAGCAGCCGAGCCAAACTTTCCAAGAAAGTTTTTCAATCCTTATCATTTTCCACTTGCCCATTCCCATGCTGCTCTCTAGTCACACAAACAGACCCCCAAGTGACAAAGTACAGGAGGAGAAGGTGTTTCTGCAGCACTGCTACAGCATCAATTAAACATGGACTGAAAGGGTTTCACTAAGAGACCATTTCTGAGCGCTTTCAGGGCGGAACTGCACAAGGACACCAGCAGGAACGAGTGTTTCTAGCTAGATTTAGGCTTTTTTTCTAGAAAGAATATTTCAGAAAGAAACCATACCAGCAAATTGGCCAGGAATATAAAACTCTTCCTATAATAACATAAGAAATTAACTTCTTTTTACTCCTTTTTATTTTTTCTTCCTTCTCTTACCACCTCTTCATCTCACTCTTGGTTTAGAAGCTTTCTGAGGTTTAAGCATCCAAGCTGCACTCAGGGCTTCAGGCACTTTAGCACGAAGCATCCTCACCACCAAGCCCACTGAAAATCTGGGTATTTCAGTGCCTTCAGGCTGAATTTAGTCCAGCACTTACCCGAGCAGCTGCCCTTCGTGCCTGGGTACCAGCATCTCCCAGGGACAAGCTCTCTCCCAGCTTGCTCAGGCAGATTAATTCACTTGACCGCAGAGCAGGGATTTCACTGGGAGCCCTTCCCAAGGAAGCACAGCCAGGCAAACCCTCGGAGGAGGGTTATATTGGGGGTTTGCCATGGCTCACCCCTGGGTGCTCAGCCCCAGGTGCTCATCTGGCCGTGACCCAGTTCCAGCTGTGAGCAGTCTTTTCACTTACTGGTTTGGCCCATGAGTAGAATACTCTGAGACTTGCTTGTAGCATTATTTGTCATTCTAATTAATTTCCTTACTTTAATTACAGTATTTTTGCTAAATACATAAACTGTTTTCTATAATAAACACAGGATAAGCAGCCTTTCAATAAGGGAAACCTTTCTTTGAACCTCCTATGAATTAATTAGGCTAGTAATAGCACACACATTGATACCTTAAATGCACTATTAACGCTGCTCTAAAGTAGTTACTACCCTCATAATGATTAGATATGCAGGAAAAGGTCTGGTAAAATGAGATCCGAAATTTTAATCCTTATCACAAATTCAGAAATACTTATTTCTAATATTTAAGCTTGAGGGCTACCAAGCTTGAACTACAAATCTTGTCTCCATAGTCCAGGACTTCAGAACTTTGTCCCTAAACTCAGTATCTTTTTTTACTCTGGGCACTGACCTGGGTGTTTTCCTTCTCCCACCAGGAGGGTTCAGACCTGTGGCCTTGCTAGAGAAGTATAAAAAAAGAAGAGCTAATCCACTCGGTTCAAGATATTCCCTACTTACTTCAGTTTAGAGAACAGATAACACATCCATTTCTGCCCAACACAGAAACTCTCAGTAAAACCTTGTCCCTGATTCTTATGCACTCCTACGAAGACAGGATATTTTATGTACTGGTTATTGTAGGTGACATTTTGGAGAGCAACCGCGCGGCTTACAGCAAACAAGACAAGCTTTAAAGGAGAATTGTGTTTTATTTTACACTTTGGTTTGTTCACATGCAGCTGAAGAATTAATAAACTGGGGTTTCTGTTCTTTGCATTTCCAGCTATTATCCTTCTTTCTGAGTTTTGTGAAAGCAAATATTGTATCCCCACTACGTGTCTGGACCAGGGGTGGTTTCTGTAGCTCCCCCATTAGGCTACAGAAAGGGGTTTTGCGTAGGGATCGTACATAGGGACATCCTCAGGTGCTCAGCTCTTGGGTGACCGTGTGGCTCAGTGCTGCAGAAGGCAGTCAGCTCTGAGCGCACTGAGTGTGCAGGCTTTGTTTGTTTTTTATACCTGAAAATGAGTTTTGCCTTTCAAGCCTTAATCTTTAAGTTGCTCACTTTCCACCACCTACTCAAAAACTGAATGCAACATTTCTAAACCACTTCAACTTGATATACCCCATTTAGCCTGCTAAATCTAAAGAAGCCTTTCACAGTTCTCCTGGTGATGGGCATCAGCACTAAATGTAGCATGTGGGAACCCCTTGCTTTGAATTTCCTTGGGGCATAGACAAGCCATGTTGTTCCTACACCTTGATGAAATGATGAGACAAGAAGGAACCTTGTCTAACTGAGCCGACTTTGGGTCTGGGCTTCAAAAGCTGCTGTCAGCCAGGAAGGGGTAGACGTTTAGACCATTAAAATTTTCTCCTTGATTGGTCTGGAAAAATAGAGAGCCTTCCTTTCATGCTAGCAAATGCAATATACATATGCAAAATAAATACAAGTTTAGTTTCTTTCTGCACTGCACTATACTACAAATAAACAGACCTGTCCTTCACAGGCACACCAGCAGGATTCCTCCAAATGTAGCACGACTTGCAGAACTGTAGGACAGTTGTTACAGTCCTTGATTATGTCGTCAGCACATCTCTATCTGTTTTCCCATGAAATTGAAGTAATTACCGGCTTAACGCACGCCTGTAATTGAACCATGATCCTACCGATATGATAATAAAACTGTCAGGATTTTTTATTTGCGTGTCTGTTTCCATTTAAAAAAAAATAGATTCAACTATGTGTGTGACTTTTATGTCACCTTGTAAGTGATAAGTTTTCAGTCTTTCTATTAAAAACAATAATGTAGAGCACTGCAAGCAAAGGTAAATGCATCTAATCAACTTCCAACCAGAAATACTTTTTTTTTTATTTGCAAGTTCCTCTGTTAAAGGGTCGTAAGTCAACTGTCTGTGTGTGTTTGTTGGCAAGTGCCCGCAGAAGGATGCTCCTGATGATATTAATTAATTCCAATTTCCATAAACCATTGGTTTCCAATAAAATAAGGGGAAGTCCTGAAAAAGTTTTTGTTCCTATTACGGTTTCTCCATCTCTGAAATAATCTCAGTGTAGGGCTGAAGCAGGGTAGAGTTTTTGTCTTTGGGGCATTTTTTAGGTACTCTCATCACTGTGTCTGCTGTTGTATCATCTTGACTCTTTCTCACTCAAGTTTGGGAGCACTACCATCTTGAAAACATCAGATTTGACCTGAAACCAACAGTAAGCTACATCTGATAACGAGTCCCCATGTACCTGTGTGGTCTGATGTTAGAGAAACAGCTTGGAAATGGGAAATCAGATGAAATTACATGATTCTTATCTTTTTCCCCTATAGAGGGCAAGAGCTGCTGATTTAGAAGTTGCTTGAAGTGAAGGGAAACTGGAAAAAAAGATTTTTCACCAAATTTTCAGGACTTGTAGCAGAAATTAGCAAGGGGCCCTAACGTAGTTATTAGCTATGCAAGACTATTGTTTATTTTTACACCGGAACTAAAGGAGAAAGTATCCGTGCTTATTTTTCTTTACTTAGCTAAAGAAATTGTATAGCTTTTTGAAAGGGTTAAATAATTTCCTCCTTTCCTGCACTCCTAAGGCTTTTCTTGCGTGTGTGTGTGTGCGCGCGTGAGGTTCCCCACTAACCACAGCTCTGTTTTCCAAAAGGAAATTAAAATGAAATACATCAGGCATGCTGGGACTTCACACTTCAGAGACTTATAAAGCAATATCGCCTGCTTAAATTGATTGTCACTTTAACTGCCCACAGCTACTCTTCAGGAAGGGAGCTTAAGTTTTTACTGTTCTTAATGGGACAATATCTCTCTTCCAATGACTTAATTTAGGTTGTGCTGAAACTCCTATTAAAAGCAAGACCATTAATATTTCATTAAAAATGCCTATGATGTCAGGGGTAGCAATAGAAAGTTACCTGAAAATCTACAGGAAAACCATCCTCTTCCCCTGGGGATGTGCTGGCATCCTGCAGTAGGACGGGAAAAGGGTGAAGAATGGCTCGAAGCTACTGCACTTCTCAGCGCTGAGTCCCTTCGTCTCTGCAAGGGCTGTGGCTTTTCTTGCGGTTTCGTTGTTTGTGCTTGTACAATTATTACTTTCATGATAACAAGCTACAAGTAATGAAAGAGCTGGTAACTCAAGTATCAGGAATATTACAAATGAAAATGTTCGTTGGCCGGAGAGGACATGCGAGCAGGGAATTAAGATGTGCTCATTTCTGGATCTTTTGTTCCTCCTGGATCTGGATCTCTCATTCCTCCTGGAATGCAGGAGAGCAATGGGCAGGGAACTGTAAAGCCGTATTGCAAAGAAGCAGTGGTAGCTTAACAGATACATAGATAGAGTCTTACAGATATACTGTAAATGTGAATGTGTATGAACATGGTACGGCATGTCTTCAACCAGAGTAAGTTTTTATATGTCCCTGATTGCAAACTCTAAAGAGTTACTGACACCATACAGCACTAGAGGTTGTGTGGTTGTGTTCCCAGAGTTTATCTTTAAAATCAATGTATCTCTTGGGTAAAAGGGGAACTTTTATTATGATTTTAGCAAATTAGAACTATTTGTTTCTCCACCACAAGAAAAAAAAAAGGAAACAGCAAAAATCCAAAAAGCGTGTTTGACGATCAAGTTCCCCAAAGCACGGGGCTCTGGCACCGAAACACCAGACGGCCAACCTGGTACCCTGCAGAGTGCAGCAAAGTCGACAGGAACCCGCAGCATGCTGGGAAAAGGAGGCTCCCCGCTCCCATCCAAGTGTCCCAGGAATGTTATTTCTTAAAGATCCCCTCTTATTCATAGCAAAATGGGGAAAAAATGGAATTAAAAAAAATATAAAATATTTAATAATAATATAATTATTAACTTAATAATTAATTCTTAATTATAATAATTATAAATTTAATAGTTAAAAAATAACTAGATCTGTAAATACATTTTAAAATGCTCATAAAGTGGACTCAGCAGTCAGNCACCGAAACACCAGACGGCCAACCTGGTACCCTGCAGAGTGCAGCAAAGTCGACAGGAACCCGCAGCATGCTGGGAAAAGGAGGCTCCCCGCTCCCATCCAAGTGTCCCAGGAATGTTATTTCTTAAAGATCCCCTCTTATTCATAGCAAAATGGGGAAAAAATGGNGCAACGGGCGCGTTGTCCTGCCGCAGGCGAGGGATGGGATGCTCCTCACGCAGGACTGCCCGGCCTCCTACCCTTAGAGTGAAATATTAGGGTTTTGAAATATCTTGTTGAATGTTAGACACTTTAGGGACCGCTGAAACCTGGAGGACTCTTAAGTTAGACCCCGCAGTTAGCGTTTTATTGTTATGGAAGGATATTTTGCAATTTTGAAGTTGTCAGCATTCATTTCTCGTCGTGGGTTCGACGCACACATTGTCTTGGGAATTTCGTTGACTGACAAGTGCCATCCAACCCAAACCAAGCTGTGCATATAGATCTCACTGGGTGTGAGATCGCGAGGCACTTGCAATGCTGCAGGATCAGAACTGCGTATTACAATGTAATGAGTACCTTTCAAAGAAAATTGAAGTGAGCATTCACTGTCTTTTAACACAAAATATTTGGTCCCTTGCAACTTGTTTCTCCTGTTACTAAGTCTAACTTTTGGGCCTAACCTTGTGTTCATTACAGTATCAGATATAAATCAATTAGAAAGCTCCTCCTTTCATAGTAATCTCTACATTTTTTATTCTTAGATATGGCTGTTGCTCATCATCAGGCTTGCGTTCCCTGAACGTCAATAAATCAAACCACATCCGAATAGGAACACTGAAAAAAGATACTTTCAAATTTTAGAAGCAACAGCTTTAAGTGATAATTTGTGGGTTGGATGAGGGGTAATATATTGACAGAGAAAGGCTGCAATATTGCAAGCTTTATTATCCTAAAGTCTTATTTTAAAATTTGGGAACACAGTCCTAGTTTATGAGTACAGGGCAGAGGGTAGCTAGTTATAAAACAGCATTAATATAAATCATAGTTATTACAGAAATTGAAAGCAGGTATTTCCAAGCCTCTAGCTTTTGAGAAATAGGAAATGGCATCTATATATGTACTCGGAGATCCCAGAAGAAAAATATGATGTCCACTTAAGTGTCAAGGAAGGACGCTGGATACATACTGATATCCTGCAAAAGTGGGATTTGTGGGGCAAAGGCATTTGAAAGGAAGCTGGGGCTCTCGCGCTACTTAATTTCCCTGGTCATTCCCCACTTCTCTTCCTGGATAATCCGCCAAGAAATCAAGCTCTGAGAAGCGGTTACCAGCCCAGTGCTGGGGAACAATGGTGTTTATGGCACTTTGCCCTTGCCAGGGACTCCTGCAGGGGAAATCTCAGTGCTCTGCGTACGGCCTGCCGGCAAGCTGAGGTGAACATGGACCAGAGAAACCTCTTGGAATAATGGGACAAGTGGAAAGGATTTATACAAACAGGAAACATTCATTTTCCACTTGTGTGGATGCTCTTCTTCTCCATCGCTCGCGCACTCCAAAGCCTCTTTACCTGCAGTCCTGAAGCTTCCAGCTCTCCTCTGTGCAATTCCTGCTCTCGGTGCCATTACCGGGGAGATGCTCCTGTCTCTTCTCCCACCACTTGCCTCAGGAAGGATCTCTAATGCACCTTCTGGCAAAAGTGTGTTGTGCTGGAGCAGGGAAGGTGGGATTCAGCATGCTTTGGGGAGGATACATCAGAAAAATCACAACTAGACTTCAATATTGTGTATCGCACTTGGAATACTGTGTATCTGGAGTTGGCAGCATATTTATGTGATTGTGAATAGACATATATATACATTATGCTTATAAGTGTATATATATATATGGTTATGTATGTAAGCGTATTTCCTTTACTCCCTGCTGAAATCAGCAAAAATACCATCAGTGTTATCTTTTATCTGAAAGAAAGTTTCTAGTTCTCATGGCAGAAAAGGAAATGTCGAAGTCTGAAAGCATGAGAGAAATATACGAAAACTCAAACCTAGAAGGTGAATCAGAACTATCCTAGGGTTTTGGGGTTTTATTTTTTCATTTAAATACAACAGGCCACCCAGCAACTTCTGCAGGCAATCTCATGCGTGAGGGGATTCGTTCTTCTGACTTTGGAGCATTTTCATAGGCAAATACTGGATTTAAATTTGAAACTGACGGTAGTCCCCAGTTCCAGAGCCCCTTAGGTTTTCGTTCTAGGCAAGCAAGGTGCTGTAATCAGTATGCTTTGCTCAGAGTCTGGTCTGAAAGACTGAGCCAACAGTGCTGCAGAGACAACGTCCTCTGAAATCTTTATGGAATTTGCAAGATACTGTGTCTCTGCACTGCGGGGGAATAGCGAATAACCAAAGGCTGAGAGATACCGGAGACAGAAGGGATGGTTGTCACAGGGCAGCTGCCTTTGCTGTAAACCATCCTCTGTCCTCCCCTTCAAAAAAGAGAAGTAGAATACATCAGTAACATTAAAAAAATGTTACTCTCCATTCTGCGTTATTGCAGAAAAGTAATTAAAATCCTAGCTGCTGACTCTTTCCCCTGGGATCAAGTTTTTACTGGAAACGAAAAGGAAAGGTGGTTGAACTGTGGAAACATTTACCAGCTGCAGGTATAATACTGTGTCTGTTGTCAGAGTGAACATTTCATTGGTTTATTTCTGGAGGATTATTTAGAGGGTTGTGGTCTTACGTCCAGGTCTCAAGAAAAAAAAATATAGCCTATGAGGTGTGCCTTCTTTCTGCAGAATAGTGATTTGTTATGTGTTTGTCTGAGTTAAATATAGCAGCCAGTCATTCTGCACACTCCGATATTTTATCCTGCTAACTTTTAAAAAAGAAAAAAAAAAAAAGGAAATTCTTGTTTGGATAGATGAAAAAGTCAGCAGAAAAGCCACAGTTCCTAGGTTTGTTTCCAGGCCGGTTCAGGTGCTTAGTGTTGTAAAATTCAATAATCAGTCAATGTGATCAGCCAGTTTCAGCCATAACAGTTGGATTTGATGACCTTGAAGGTCTTTTCCAACCTAAACGATTCTATGATTCTATATTTCAGTGCTCTCTGTTGACCATCTTCTTGCCAGTGATGGTTCCTGCTCCAGCAAGGCACCCCGCTTCCGAGGGCATCTGTGTTACTTCTTGGGTTCAGTCACTTGAACACGGGAGACGTTGTACTGGGGCAGCTGACGGCTGCGTTTGGTGTCGGGCGGCGATCAATCCCAGATGCCATGGGCGGAATGTCAAAGCGGCACAGGCACGCGGTGATAATTTTCCAGCAGAGCCGTTACCTGCAGCTCTGAGGTGGTTTCTGTGTGTAACTGGTCTGTGCCTCTGAGGTGTCCTGGTGGGCACTGCAGAGAGGAATTAAATCTGTATGGCAGGAGAATAGTCATGTGTCATCGAACCCACCTTGGTTTCATGGGTGGGAGGAGAAAAATGCAGATGACCCGACTAATGTTTACCTGTCCCAAGTGAAGGTCCTTGTGTCCCACCTTCAGGCTGACAGCTGTGGGCGTCCTGCAGATTTCCTGGGTCAGGATGAAGGAAATAATAGGAGTGTTATACTGCACTGGTAATTGGACAAGTTTTGAGGATGAAGTGGCTTGACAGGTCATGTAGATGGCGCTTTCTTGTTTTTAGCAAACTTTTGGGTATTTTCTTAGATACCTGTTTTCGTTCTTCAACACAGATTCAGTTTTCTACAGCTTCGAGCAGTCACTGCTGCTGCAGGAAGCTTCGGTTGGGATTACAAGCTTCACTGGGAAATACCAGCTTAATAGCAGTATCTCTGAATGGCATCCAGCAGAGATATTTATTTTTCTTCAACAAGATTTATTTGGCTCCCATCCAGGGCTCAGCCTTTTCCCTGTACTCCCTGAATTTTCCTGGAGTTGCCCACTTTTCCTGACTGCCTGCTTTCACAGCTCTGGCTCGAGCAGCCGAGTACATCTCTCTGCACAAAGGCGCCTGCCCTTCATTTCCTATCGTTTTGCTTGAGGCACTAGGTTTTGTATCGTTTCGTACCCTCACTATGCAGCATATACTGGCATCCTGAGGTTTCTTCTTAGATATAATTTCTGCTATCATCCTTTACATTCTCGTTATAGTCTGTAATGGGATAAAGACACATATAGAAAAATACTGCTGACTTTGGGCATAAGACTATTTACTTAAGCTAGCTGAGTTACATATTTTGGTTTAATAATTACAACCTTTTTCTCTTGCATCAATTTAGTGAACCCTACTATTTTCTCCCAGTGAAGGCCAAAAAAGTATTTACACAGCTCAGTGCTCCTCAGGCTAAACACTGATGTGATACGCTGATAATGGGAATCAGCACAAAGATCATTGATTTTTTTTTTTTTTTTACCCAATTATCTTTGAATCAAGACGATACAGAGAAGACAGTGGGACATTGTCTGTAGGTTGGAAGGAGCACGGGAAGGAGAGAGATGTTTCCTGTCTTTAAGATGCAGGAAAGTACTTCAGTTCACTTCTGTTAAGTGGAAATGATACTGAATGGAGCAGTAAGTGAATCTAAAATATTTTCTTGGATGTGAGTAGAAGCTGGAAATGCATTTGCATCCATATAATGATGGAGTACCATCAAGAGAGCTTCTGGGCAGAGCTGGCACCTACTGTGGACAGTTGAAGGTGAATGCGCTATTTCTTCTGTTACTTGTCTGGGGAATCATGTCATGCGGAAAGATAAATGGCATTTATGACAGGAGAGAGGCTATGCTGAAGCCAGAAGGATCTCCAGAAACAGCTTCTCTGGAAGCAGATAACCTTAGAACAAACAGATAGACCTCACCAACACTCCTGAAGCCGTGGTATTACTGTTAGCTTTGGTGAAGATATTACTTTCCCATACCTGAGAAAAGAATTTGGTTCTATTTGTCAAATTTCTCTGGAATAAGGAGGATAAGGGTTTCATGGCATCTGCAATTTTTCTTCTGGTTCCAGACAGTTGTGGCAATGGAAAAGGAACCGGGGGATAAAAAAAGTTACCTGAACATGGCCCATTAGGTGTGATTTCTACACTGAGGGAACTATTTTTGTTGTTTTACACTTTCAGCACCAGTTTTCCTTTCCCTGCTTTGATCAGGAAGGGCCACATTATGGGCCTGGTGGTGTTTGTGATAATGGTATTCTGGCTACCTGAGTCAAGTTAGAGTGAGCAAGCTTTGCTATCTTTATCGTTTATGGTTTGAAGTTGTGCTGGATCTCTTGCTTAATCCAGGGGAAAGTACCATAAGTAGGAACATACTTTGGTTTGCAGTTTATTTTTCTCTGCTTTCCCTTCCCTAATTCAAACAAACCAACATTTTCTTTGATTTGTGCTACTAAATCGAAGGATGGTATTTCTCTGGAGTCTCCCTGCTACTCCTGGTGGGTTGGATGTGGGTTGTTACAATAAACATAATGAGATGCTGGAAATAGCTGGAGTGATACCAAGTGGTGGCCTACTTATTTCCTAATCAGGCTTGTTAAATAAACAAAGCATCAAGGCTGAAAAGTGAAAATTTAATTATCTGTTCATTACTAAATCTGCTAGTGAATCATGAACTGTGAAAATGGGGGAAAAAAATCATACAATTTAATTTAAAAATGTGGTGTATTCATTTTGGAAAAAGATTCTACTGATGTGGCCTGAAGGTAGCAGTGTGTGAATCAAGAGATAACCTGGCTTAATGCTGTTCTAAAATCTAGATGCCGAAACATAATTATGACCACTTTCCTCTTTCACTTGCTAGTAGTTTTCCGTAGGTTATGTCTTGTTCCATTCAGGAGATGTCTGTGTTGTTGAGGGCAACCCATGACTTGAATTTCACATGATGGACTGCAACTCTGCAGAAAGCCTTTACATACCCGTAACTCTGGAAGTCATGATGGTACTTAAATGAGATGATTTAAGCCATTTGATTACCAGTGCTGATGTTGATAATCATGAGTTGCTGGTGGTAAAACTATTAAAAAACAAATTAGTAGAAGTAATTTCCAGAGATAAAACTTTTTTATTTTTTCCTTTTTAACTTTTATTGAGTCTGTAAAGCTAGTGAGGTCATTCCTCAGTCTCTTAACCAGGGAGTAGTCATTATTCCCATGCCACTCTATGTGCTTCTCGGAAATAATAATCCCATATAAGCATGGTCATCTGATATTAGGTACAATAAAAATAGTGGTTTACATTGTCACTGACGGATATTTCTTTATGTGGGTTTTTTCTTTAAATTATATCATTTATCAATGCAACTTTTAGATGATGCCATTAATAAAACCCCTGGACAACAGTGAAAAATTAATGCCATGTATCTTTCTTAGAGTGCCAAGCCCAGAGTTAAAGCATGAAACGTGTCAATTAAATATTTCAGCAGAATTTTTCCATTGCTTCTTATTAACACTCGGTCGCAAGAGAAGGTCTTTTCAACCCAACTTCTGCCCAGTCCATCAAAGGATGTTTCAGAACCTTGCTTCATACTTGGGGAAGGAGGACAGCAAGCCGTTTGCATCTTTGGATGCTTTTTCTCTGATGGGGTCTTACCATTATGCCTGACTCCTCCAGACACACTTGTACTCAGTAGTATCTCTCAAAGTTTCTTTGTCAGCGAGTTCCCTGATGTTTGCTGATTGTTGGGTTGGGTGTGCAGATTATGGGTCAAAACTGATCACTTACTGGGTGTAAAATACAATCTGTGTAATTCAGATTGACAGGGAATAAACAGGGTGCTTCTTCCACTTCTTCCAGCAGTCTCGGTGTCTGTTATTTCCTTTTGCTGCTATGCCATAGTGATCAGAACCATCCGTGGTTTTTATTCTACTCCACAAAAATTAAATGATTTGGGGGTGGGAGGGGAAAGTGCTTCATATTTAGGAGCTTTTTTCCCTCTTCTGTGGTAAGCATTTACATTTATATATGTATATACATGCACACACATATCCATAAACATATAAATCCATATTGTTTTTGCCCAGCTCTTAAAAATGTTCCGCATCTGGTGCACGAAGCCACATTTACCACTAGCTGGAGAGAAAACATATTAATATGAAATCAAATATTTGGCTTGTTGAATGCAAGATGTAATTATATTCACTTGAACGCACTTACACCCGGGAAAGAAACCATACTTATGGGAAAAAAATAATTTTCAAAGGTGTTTTCATGTCTATCCTGGGAGGGAGAAAAAGCGCGGGTGACTTTGCTCCAAATATAATAATCTTCTTCTTCTAAAAAAATATATCTGAAATTTTTTATGCCACAGCTCAAATCCTATAATTATAAAGTAGCCCTTGCAGAGAAGTTTTTCACCTAATTAGTACATGTCGGGTTCATGGAGCAACTTTTTTACTAAGGATTTAAAAAACTTTTTAGAGAAAACATCCCAAAATAGAGGACTAAAGATTTTGGCTGCTCTCTGATCCCTGACAGACCCCACCCCTTGCCTTGTATTTGTTCATAAACAATTTCAACCACTTTCCAGACATGTAAGATGAACCTTGCTAAGGACAAGGGGGTGGGTCTTTCCTGGGAGAGCCGTAACGGAGACATGCAGGATGCGTGGATGTCGTGGTTTGGGATAGGAGCTGCTATGATGCACAGCCCGTGAAATGAGGAGGACTGACCACTATCAAAAAGCGCATGGAATAAGTCCAGTCCCAAATAAATTTGGTAAAAAATAGTCATTAATGTTTTTCTGGGAGCCCAGTCTAAAAAACTGCTCAGGCACATGCTTTAGCATAAGCAGTCTGCTAGTTTGTTTAATATTGATAGAGTTTCCCACTTTCCAAAAACTAAGCACATACTTAATTACTTTGCTGGACTGAAGCCTGAGATAGGTGAGATGAAAAAAGGCAGTGAAAACAGATATTTGCCTTTCTAGATAGATCCTTCACTCCGTACTGCTTTCCCTCAGACCTCAGTATTTCGGTTTGATTTCTGGTCGTAATAATCTTTGATATCAAACAGAAGCAGGAAAGCTTTTCATTTACAAACATTTTTGGCCAAATTTTGCCACCTTAAAAGCTACAACTGCATCCCTAGCGTAGCCTTGTTCAAAGCAAAGGAGATTTTAATCGCGTCTAAATCTGTCCCCAAAGATTCAGGTGAGTTTCAAACCAGCCTTAGAGATGGTGGAACTCAATCTTTTGCAAAATGAGAAATCTGTTACTTTTTTTATTTGGCTGGTTTTCTTCTAGCCTAAATAAATGACTGGGCTTCAAGGATTACCCTGTTATTGTTTGCACGTCTGATAAGCTGTGGTGGAAGCTCCAGGGTTCCAAAAGAAAAGGAAATAGTGCCGGGAAGTTGTCAGTGATTCTTAACTTCTTTTCTTTGTTTTACCAGCACACCCACTTAAAACAAGACCTAAAATTGGATGAGACTGCCTCTCTGTTTGTACACACATTATTTCTTGTTTTCTAAGACTGTTTAATATTCAGAAATAGGGCAGGACAAAAGTTAGCATTGACATCACTTGTGGGTGCCAATGATTTACAATTAGCCAGCTCGTACGCTTGAAACTATTGCTTGTCTAATTGCGAGGGAGCCGAGGGACCTCATGGCCGTCGTTCAGCCTCATGGCAGTGTGGAGTGTGTGTCTTTAGGCACAGAGCAGAGCTTTCTACCCTTCCTTCGGGCACCTCCCTTCTCAGAGCAGGGCAATTTCTGCAACACAAAGTAAAACTCAGCCTTATAGTAACATCCTGGATCTGTTTCTTTTGGGGTAGTCTGTTTTTCCTTCCCTGCGAGTTCAACGGGATGTTCAAAGCCTTGGAAGAAGGACTAAAATAATCAGCAATTTATCTGACAGCTGAGAGTACGCTTTTGTAGCTGTCAGTCAACTTCTGGAAAGCCACAGACTATAAGACTGAGGTAATGTGCAAAATGAGACACATGTGCAAAAAACACGGTCCCAAAGTGTTTTCAAAATGTCAGCATTGCCAAAAACACTCACGATTCAGTGTTCATAAATAAGCTTCAGTTCCTAACGTGTTTTAGGTTTCCTAGCAGCTCACATAACTCCTGACCATTTCAGAAATGACAATCACGTAGACTTCCATAGCCTTTTTATTTCAGGTTCTCAAAAACATTTGATGTGTGCTAATTACCGAAGTTTACAATCACCACCGCAGGCAAGGGAGTATTATCCCCATCCAGGGATGAAGATAGTATCTTTATGGCTATTTTTATGGCTCTGTCTTTGTGACTTCAAGGCCCATCTTTTTTCCAGCATTTCAGGGGGATAAGGGAGATGAAGCCCAGGTACAGCTGGAAACTGCGACAACTGGTTGATTTATTTCTTCTCACTTTTGGTTTGTGGAAGTTATTTTCTGGAGTAATTCTGAATTGTGGGGCTAGAAGGGAAATGTTCTATTTTTATGGGTTCAAACCAGAACACTCTGAAGTTTGGTGTAATTGCTGTGAATTAGCTTATGTTGAGGTCCATATCGAAGTGAGGCATTTCAATGTAGCTGAAACAAAACTCATCCCACCTCGCCCCCTGCCAATCCTTCCATTCTCCAGATTAGAAGGTGGCATGGAAAATACTGAAGTCTTCATTCCAAATCAGTGTGAAACAAAACAAGGAAATTCTGAAATTTTCCAGGCTCCCTGGAAATCAGGTCCAGCCTCAGAGCAGCCCTGCTCCGGACCCCGACGTGTGGACATCCTGCCGTACGGTCGGTGCTCGGGTCCCTGCCGAGGTGGCAGGTAGCTGTGAAGGACCTGGAAGGCTCAATGTTTAACTCTGCCCGGAGGATTTCTCTTTGCTGCAGCAGTCTGTACCTTAGCATTGCAAGCTCCAAGTCCCCGGCCGTGTCCCCAGAGTGTTCCTGGGCTTGCCGGCTCCCTCGGAGGTGCTGCCTTGCTGCCGGCCAACCATCCCGCAGTGCCCCGAGGCTCAACGACCGCCGGAGCTGGAGGTTTCTCTTCATACAGACAAAGCAGCCCAAGTGGGACCTAGAGGAGGAAGACTTTAGTCTTGACATGTCATTCACCTGCAGGCTTTTGGTGCTAAATTAAGCCACAGACTCTTTTTTTTGTTGTTTTTCTCTATTTGGGTTTTTTTTTTTCTTCCCCTTTGGCAGTTCAAGCGCCGAAGGTGGTTCCCTTCGCTTGCCAGTGTTTGCTAAGGTTGCAATTTCTGTTCTTTGTTTTCTTTGCATCCCATTGCTTTTGATACTGAGCCAAGTTCTCCGCTAAAGCAACCTGAGTCTATCCCCCCGGTGCGCCCGAGCTGGCCCTGCTGCATCCCTCTGCTCAGCCCTCGGTCTTGCAGTCTGCCCAGGTTTTATTTTAAAACAGAACTGTCTGAGACAGCATTGGAAAATGCCAAAACCCCACGGAGGACTTGTTTAAAAACCCTGCAAAAATAATTGCAGCTTATTGAAAACATTAAAAAGTGGTTTCAAAAGTGCATATGCATGTTTGGAGATTGGACAGTCTGTAATCAAGCAAAGATTCAATGAAATTTTGCCTCAGGCTAATATATTTTTTCAACCTTTTTATTTTTTAAACTGTGTCTGCGGCTATTTCCCGCTGTCCAAAATACCTCGCATCCTTCTTCATCACGGTGGCGGTTACTGAAAGGTACATGGCACGGCGCTGCGGCTGCCGCCGTGGCCAGCATGGAGGCCTGGCCTTTTAGCCCAGTTTTCCTGCGGTGACACGTTCCTCGTGATTTGCAGCTGTATTTATTACGTGTTATGGAGCTTTCCCAGCTGAGACCCAGCGGGCACGGGAGGAACCCACAGTTGTGTTGGTGTTTGGAGAGGGAATCTCCTCACCTGGATTTTAAGGCCGCAAAATTTCAGACACTTGTGCTTGAACTGAGGCCAGTAAGTTGTGTTTAGTTAACATCTGTCGTCCAAGACGAGACTTAAATTAGATCAGAGGCTTCAGGAGAGGGAGAATCCACCCGTTCCTCAGGTCCTTCCTATAAAAAGTCAAATCTTCTCCCTGCTGGAAACAGATGCCTTATTTTTATCTTCATTTGGGCTTTAGTTAGCTGGTTTTATGCCTTTCTTCAGTTGACTGGAAAGCCTCTCTTAACAGATATTTTGTTCCCTTCATGTACGATGGCAGCACAAGTGTGCTTACCTGCACTGGTTTGAATCTAGCTAGTCTGGCTAACAATGCTAAAAGAAATCTGCTCCTAAATTCAACAACCTTAATGCACAGAAGCATCCCACATTGACTTTTATAGCCTACGTGACAGTTGCTGTCATATGATCAAGTCTTGAGCTTCTGTTTGGCAAACTACAGAAATTCAACACCTTACATTTTTGGCTGAGACGTTTTTCCAAGTTGCAAATCTTCTTACGCCTTTCTTCAATCCCTCTCTAATTTTTCAATTTTTGATAATGCTTTGCATCACATAGCTCTGCTTTCAGAACATTAAATATCTTCAATTAATGGATCCTTTATGTATTTTAGAGATACCTAGTTACAGTGACCATTACTGTGTCCTTTCCTCAAGGTACATGTTTCGGAAGAAACCACTCAACAAGAAGGTAAAAAAACCTTCCACCAAAATAACTCATTTTGGCATGATGTTCACCATTTCCAGATTAGAGATTCAGGAAGGTTTCACGATTCTCCTTTAATTGTACCTTTATTATTTATTAGTTTCCATTTTTCAGCTCTTTGTTAGGTTGGGAGAAACTTGTCACTTCATCCAGGAGAGAAAACCTTCTGGATTCTTACTTTGGGACACTGCTATATCATTTAGACAAAATGCGTTTAACCTTTAATCCACACAGAGATGGCTAAAATGAAGAAAGCTCATGTCTGCAAGTGGTCTTGATTCTCTCTCTTGATTTTCTCTCTTGATTCATTCGCAGATAAAATGACTTTAAACACTTTCTAATTTCACACCCCTCCCCCCAGTTTTGCAAGTCTTCGCTCATTCACTTTTAAAAACATTTATTCATACAAACAAGAGTCTTTCATTACAATATGATCAGGCCTTTTGCACATTTTCTCACTTGGTAATTTTTGCAGTCAAGTCATAACGTGAAGTATATTATTATAGCAAGATCAGTTTATTCTCCAAAGCTCCATCTGTCTTCCTCGGTGCTCCTTCAGATTTTGCTCCTACCCTAAAGATAAAATGATTACTTATTTCTATGGTCCTGTTCTCTTGTGGCATACCCCTCTAGGATAAAGATTATTTGCCTTCTTCATTGCTGTATTTCTGACTCCCAGTCCACTTGTCTCCAGGAGGTCTGCAGTTGTGTGACTGTACCTGTTCCTCCCCTTGGGCGTGCTGTCTCTTCACTAGCCACGTCTTCTGAAGTCCTTCCAATAACGTCTGAAGTTCTGTGGGGCTTTAATGTGAAATTTTAGATGGGGATTTTTATTTTTTTTTAAACATATAACAAGGTTTTTATATATAAGTATATATATAGTGCTTTAATTTTTTATGTGTCTCAACTTGAGATGTGTGCAGACCCATGAAAAATCTCCGTACTGTTCAACTTAAGATTTCTAGAGCTGATAACACTTGCATGCCAAAATTCTTTGCTTGTTTTTTGCCTTTTACTTATTTACCTTCTCTGACTTTTACTTCCATGTTCCCATTAAGATTGCAAAGTATATTGAGTCCAAAATCACTCCAGAACATAAACTTGAGTCTTTGAATAACCTCCACATCTGCCAAATACCTCACCTCTCACTCACTCTAAGTCATAAAGAACAGAGAAAACTCTAAATACAGCAGATCGTCCCATCTGTTTACCTTAAATAAGATCTATTTGGATGATGCGTGCAACCGACAATGTGCTCTTGTCCTTGAGTAACTTAGCAGAAGAATACAAACCAAATATTAGATTAAGAGTATTTATTTCCATCATTGGAGTGTGCATTAACACGTGCCCTACCTAAGCCACAGGCTCTTTTGCTGCATTTATAATCTGGAGGTGCTTTCATCACAAGCAAAGCTTTAACTGGGTCACAAAGTTACATGGACTCCATATTTCTAAACTTTTGACTGTATAATCTATATGGAATAGTAATTTACTTGCACAAGTTGGTTCATGTTCTGGATACCAGCAAGGTGGAAAGCAGAGGCAAAGATTTTATGGGCTGAATGAGTCCAATGGGCTTTGCAATACTGGCATAAAATGCAAATTATTTTCCATAGTGAGACACAGATGAGATAGACACTGACAGATACCAGAGGACTTTGGGTGATATCCATCAAAGCCATGGGAATGCCATTCATAAATCTCACTGTAATTTCCTCGAGGGCTGTTGGCTGTTGTTTCACTGGCCTGATGCTCTGCAGTTTACCGCTGTTGGCATTTATGCTGTGTATGTAATTTTGAGCTGGATAGTCTTGAAACCATTTAACTTGTGGAAGTAAATTGCTTGGAGCACTATGAAAATATCATTGAGACTGTGTGGTTTTTAAACTCCTTTTCACTGTACTGTGTTACTGAATTATTTCCAGCTGCTTCTAGACACTCCTTGTTGCCTCTCAATAGTAAATCTACACACCCTATGCCATTCAGGTGATGCTTGTATGGTTGGAGACAATAAAAGTCCTCCCAAAGCTCTGCTATGGAGTATTATTAGTGGTATTGTTTGACGTAGTTATCTTTTTTATGCTGGGAAATACGTTTACATTTTGTCACACCTGAGGTCTGTTTCGGAAATACTAAACATTAAAACACAGGTAAAGCCTTTTTCCACTTTATCTCCAACAAAGTGTAGATTACCAGGTGACTCGGATGGTACTTCCATACAACACAGAGAGCTCTGGTAAAACTTCCCATGAAACAAGCAGCTGAATTTAAGGCTGATGCAAATTCCAGAGTTCTTGGAGTCATTAATAATAGAAAAAAAAGCTGGTGATGCTATACCATCTTTAGGAAGCTGTTGCCCCACACATTAATTTAGTCCATTGTGGTTAGCTATTTTCTGGCTACTGACAAAACTTTTAGGCTGTTGGCACTGGCGCATGACATATATGGGGTCATGGAAAAGAACAGTACTGCTACCTTTGCTGACAGAGACATGGTAACAGCTGAAGAAACCCAACCTTGACTTGGGAGCCAAAACATAGACAGGATTTAGGTTCTGCTTCAGAGTATTTTGAACTTAGAACAGACACTGTGTTGACGTATTTTAATGATGACCTAAGAAAGACATGATGAGCTAGAGGTGTGAAATAAGCAGGGTTAAATCATTTTACTAGATGAGGTCTCGCCCTTTACATCAGTCCAAAACTTCACAGCATGGAAGTATTTCCAGAAAACTCATGTTGGTAAAAGTCTAATGAGAATTAACCCGGTCTCCTTAACTGTTGCTGCATTACTTCCAAAAATAGATTGTTTTTAACTTTTAGGAGAGACTTGTTCTAGCTGAATAAAAATAAAATGCCAATGATAATAGGAAAAGAACTGTTAATTGATTTTAAATACTGGTGGTCTTGAATGGTGCCAAAATTAATGACAATGATAATATATTTATGCAGCCCATTTTTATCCCAGTGCTCCTTACAAAATGACTTACAAATTATTTAAAGAGAAGAGCAGCCAAATGCTGGGTAAAATATCGCAGTTGTTTTACAGCACATGGCAATGCTATACAGCATTTCAGGATGGTTTTCCAATTGAAACTGCAGGAGGAATATTGGGAGAATGTATTACTGAAGCTGGAATTTGTCCTGATTGCTAGGATTTACACACTTTTACAATACTTTCTGAGAGATATTTAAACATTGTGAATGCTCAGGATAACCAGCTACAGGGCCTGTCTAGTGCTCTTGCGATGTTCCAAATAGAGTGTCAAAAATAGCATGCCCAGGATGGTACTTTTAGTAACCAAAGTTAGCAGAATATTAATAGATGGTAAAAGTCTATGCTCTCACAAAACCACTAAGAGCATGTTTTCAATTGCGAGTGTTTTAAAGTGGTTTGAATCCTGATGACTTGTTTGTACAATGGGAACTTTTAAAACAGGCCTCCAAGACAGTCTGAACCCATTGGTCATCTCTTCCATTTTCTTAAAAAAAAAAAAAAAAAAAAAAAAGAAAAGATGGCAGCATAGTTATTTGCTTCGGGATTTCTCAATATTTCCTTTTGGAACGATTACTCAGGGAAATACAAGCTCCTGCACGTGCCGAGTATGCGGTGCTCGCAGGGGAAGGATGGCAGTGGCAGGCAGTTGAGTCTCCGCTCCCATGTTCTTGCTCGTACTGATCTGGACACGTGCCATGCAGATCCTGGCGAGTCTGCCACGGGTTTCACTGGCTTTACTTGTGCTACCAGTGGGGCTTTAAACTGCAGATTTCTTATCTCCCAAAAGCTGGAGTTGTGCTGATTTCTCCTGATGTAACAGGTGAGAGCATTGCTTCTACTGTCTCCTGGTGATGGAGTTAGTATTCAGCAGCATGGAGTCAGCTGGCATCCTTGTCCATGGCCTTAAGATACCCTGGGTGGGTTTGATCAGGAGTGCTGATGGGATTTTAACCCTCAAGGGTCACTTCCTTCTGCTCCTCGCTCTTGCACTGACTCACCAACGGTGCTTTAAGCCCAGCCATGCCAGCGCTGAGTGGCTCAAGCTTGCACATACCCTGGGTTTTCTAAATGTGGGGTTTTTTTTTCATTAAATTCTTCGCTTTTGCTGAATTAGCCTTGTTGGATGGGAAGATTTCCCAGCTACCTCCACTTAATAATGCAACACTGGTCTACATGTTGGTGAAAGGCTGTGTAATGTTACTGAAACAGATTTTTACCTGGCGTGAAAGAGCAGAGTTTCTGTGTTTTTTTCGGTTCAGCCTCCCAGTTATCGATTTCAAGCACACGGTTCCCTCCACCTCTGCCCAAGGATTTTTTTTTAAAAAAAGTGACAGTGAGCGTAAGGCAGACACAGGGTCTTCCAAACAGTCTAATCCTCCTCCTGCAGTGTGGGTAATTACGTGGCACTTCTGTTTATTTTAACGGGCTCTTATCTCCCTGAACAACTCTGTTAGTGACCTCACTCTCCCAGAGGGCAACTGTGACATCATCAAATGGCGATACTGCTTCCTGATATTTTTAACCCCTGTCATAACCAGTTATAAATTCATAGAGAGACTTTGGGTTATTCTGCAAACTTCTGAGTTACCCTAATTTTCTCTTTGTAGAAGAACAACGCATCTGGTTTACCTGACTTGTTATTGCACGTTGAACACAGCGTGGTTACCCAAATAAGGTCTGTCTATCCCGGCACCCATTACAAATGTTAAATTCAATGCGCATCCATAACCAAGAGTACGTTGAGAATTTAATACTCCAAATATAGTCAAACTTTTCTTTTTTTCTTCTGCAGCAAAATTTGGCAGCGTGGGAAGGGTGAAATGTGTAGTATCACCTTGATACGGGACATGCTCAGAGCATGACGTTGACCCAGTATTATTAGCATATGAGAGCCATAGACTTACCACTGTTTGAGAATGAGGGATCATGACTTGGAAATCTTCCAGTTTCTGAATATGCCACTCCCCGCCTTGATAACTTGGCAGTGATTGCAGTGTTGAAGAGATGCATGCAACCTCTGGTAGAATAGCAATCATTTCTAATAGGAATTATATAGCTTTACATTCCCAGGTTGACTGTGAAGAGCTGGTTTGATGGTATTTTGCATAATTCAAATTACAGTCCTGTTAAGCTCATCTTGTACAATGAGCTTATTGGCAGTAACATTTAAAAATAAATAAATCACACCAGTTAAACTGGAAGATTTGAATTTCATTTCAGAACTTCCAGACATGTATTGTTCTGGCAACATTAATCTTTCTACCATCCCAAAAGGATCCGCAAAAAATAAGTAATGTTTTTTTTTTTCTTATACACAAAATGTCAGATAATTTATTTTGTATCACACAATCAACCTCTGTAGCCTACAAAAAGAATTTTTACACATGGCTATAGCTGGGTAAAGAAGGGTGCAGTATTTTTAGACAGTTGAGCTGGTAGAGGTGAGGGTGTTTTGCCTTTGCTCATGCCCTGTACTCTTGTAGTAAATGGACCAGATTCTGATATAATACATTATCCTGGTGGAGCTATGAACCCAAGGATAGGGTTTTTTTTATTCTCACATGATTCAAATAGCCGTCAAACAATGCTATGCAACTACAGTTCACACTTAGAAGTAAGGCAAATCCCAGGAGAAAATGGGTTAATATGTGTTCTATAAAGTTTCTTTTATTCATGTGCAAACCATAGACATTGTGGCCTAGCTTTGTTTAAAATAACTTGGTTTTGTCCAGTTCAACAGGTGGGTAAAATAAATCAGAATCTCTATGAATCACAGAAATCCAAATTTGAATTGGGATTTGGTTAACATTTGCAGCTGTGGTGATCACAGTCTGTTCCCTGCGGGTGCACAGAAGGAGGAGAACACCCACCCAGGAACACTCCAGAAACGAGACATGCTGGAAGAGTATCAGCTCCTCAGTTCTTACAAACACATTGGCTGATTTGATAGTTAAATTTAGTGTTGCTCTCAGTTTCTGTAAGATTTTGATGTAAACCCAACTCAAGAACAACTTGGTCAGGAGTATTGGCTTTTGGTTTGAAACTGAGCAAGACTGGATGGTGTTAGTTATTCTTGAGTGTGCAAAAGCAACACAAGCTCATTTCAAAGAGCACTTGGCACAGGAATATCAAGTGTTAGTGCAACTTACTCCAGCTGAGAGTCATTATTTCCAGTGGCAGTGGAAAACCATTGAGAGCTCTCATGGGAAATTGTACAAAATGTTATGGCAGGAATAATATTAACCCTTGCCACTGTTTTATGTGAAATTTCCAGTCATGGCCAAAATTTACTAGGAAATGACTCCAAGATTTTAGAAAATGACACTTTTGCCACCCATGATTTTCATAATGTAGGAAAGGAGAATGTTAAACCTGTTGCTCAGCCTGTTCTCCTGCATCCCAGCACAGGGAGCTAAAAGAGAAAAGCAGTTTCTGCTAACTTCAGGATTTAAGAAGACTGGTAAGGAAAAGGCAAGGAATGGAAAAGGCTCCCTTGTAGGAACACAGCTTTAGAGTCAGGGAGGGATAGGGCAAATGGCACACTAAAATATCAAAACAAAGATCTAACTTAAATCTTCAAACTTCTGCTGCTTCTCTAGAAATCAATACAAGATAAGAGATTTCAATGAACTGTGAAACTAGGTCACTTATTTAACTGTTTAAACAAAGAAATGAGACTGTTCTGATTTCAGGTTAATATGGTCTTCGACCCATAGACCTGAATGAGAAGCTCTGGATACACCTGAAACAAATTTGATCAGGGAACCCAGATTATTCCTACCTTTAGGTGCTAATGAATGATTGCAAACCATCTAGTGAAAAATTCAGATCTTAGGAAGCCCCGTCATTAAAAGACACAGTCATCTTCTACATGTAGCATCTCTGTTAAATGAGGGGTCCTCAGTGGGAGGGATGAATCTAGGCACACAGCTCACAGTTTAAGCAAATTCTCTATGTTTCAACTGAGATTTCTTGTGAATTGTAGACAGAGAGTTCTCTGGTCAAGTAGGACATTATTTTGTGTATGACTTTTATTTAAACAACTCTCCTGGAAAAAAAACAACAACCCACAACACACAAAAACTAACTGCTTAATGAAGGCTTTCTGTCAATAAACATTGTGAAGAATGGCCCACGGATTGCTCTAATGGCGTTAAGAGTAATTCAGAAAACAGTACTTCACTGATTCCCCTTTGCCAATTCAGCCAAGAAGCAGAAATATTGACTAGAAAAATGCAGCTTAGCTCAGAGGTAAAAATTAGGCTTGTTAAAAAGTGTGATTGCTGCATTCATATTTTTCAAAGCAGTCTATGATTACTGTTTAGAAATGCAGACACCCCCCCTCCACCACCTTTATAAGCCTGCAGTTTTGCTATCATTAATAAAGCCAAAAGGGAGAGGTGGGGCCACATGTGGTGTCAATACACTTTAATTAAGTGTAATAATTCCCCTTTTCCTGAGGTAGACGTGCTAAGACAGATTTCTCTTCAGAGATTTATGTCTCACCGATGTATTTCTCAGCTTTTCTCTCTGCTTCGTGCACAGAGCATCAGTGCCCTCTTTGGGAAGACCACGATTCTGCAGGACTCGTCAGGGGCGACAGCTTCGAGTATTTCTACACGTCCACTCTTTTAAAAAGTGTTTTTACAGAGTGAAACTCACCCCGGAGCAAAGAACCTTTTCATTTTGAGCTCCGGCTCATAAAACAGGTAAGAAAGCCTTAGCTGGACTTCAGCTGCAATCTGGGGAATCCATTCTCCATAATTTGATCAATAATTTAACTGTGAGAACATCCTGGGGGCATTTTAATACCTGTACAGACATGGTGCTGTCTCTAGACCTTTCGTCAGGCTGAGACATCCTGGGCTGCAGCAATATTATGGTCAAACCTTTTACCTGAGCTCACCCTTCTCCTTTGTCACTTGGTCTGAGAGGAATGAACAGGGACCCACCAGGACAACACGTGGTCATAAGCGTGGTGGTCAGATTTGGGCCAGAATACTAAAATGATCAGATCCTGCTGAATTCATTGCGATATAGATCCTTCAAAAATCGCTGTCTAGATAATTAGGCATTCAATTTGAATATTGAATTCAATTTGAATTAGGAATTCAGTTGGAATACGTGCTGAAATCACCAACTAAGGTATCGACCTTGGCTATCTCAGTTTAGGTCTTTCAGGGAAGTGTGCCAGGAAGATTTATCCTTCCTTGAGATGACGACTTACAAAATTACAATGTGGAATTGGTGAGCTCAGTACCAAAATATAAGGCTAAGAGAGGATCAGTTTGTTGTTTCTTTTTAGTTGGTATTTAGTTTTTGTACATGACGGCAAAGTTACTGACAGTTTCTGGTCGGTATCTGTGCGGGTCGCAGAGGGAGGCAGGCGGTGATGGAGCTCCTCGGAGCATCTCGCAAGGGAGCCGTGGGCAGCCCAGGAGGGAGGCACCGAGCTCTGTGAAGCTGAGCTTTCCGGGGAAAGGGGAGGCTGAGTGGGAGGGAGGGGATTTTAAAAGTGATCAGAAGCCGATAGCAATGCACAAAACCCTGGATTAAAGGCACTATTGCTCACTGGAGGTCACTTTTCATCCTGCAGGATAATTCTTGCCTGCTGCAGGCTTAAAAGCGCCATCTCGCATTCAACATCTGTTTTAGCAATCTCTTCCAAAAACAAAACAATATTCCCCCAGCGATTGTGGTACAACAACACAACCCCCTCTGCTCCCGCCTGATACGGGGAAGTGCCCCGCTGCGCTGCAAACCTTGCCCGGTGTTCATGCGCTGTATTACCCCCATACAAGTCAGGGGGCTCTCTCACTTACACATTAAATACTTGGGAAGGATTCACCTGGGACAGGGAATGAACAGTTTTGCTGAAGCGAGGAAACCTACAGGAAAGTGCTAAGCAGACAGAGGGGGGTTCAGGGAAGAATGAGATCCTGCAGAAGCTTTTGCTTGGTGATCAGTATGCATCAGATAAGCAGGAGCTCTCACATTATCCAACTTTGGTTATGTAGCAGTTTGCGAGTGGTGGCAGATCCAGATTAATCCGTTGGATGTATAGTTTAACCCAAAGTTTCAGTTTGCTGAATCCATGTGCAGTGGAGCTCCTGTATTAAGTGCTACTTTCAGTCTCGGTCTGGGTTGTGCTGTCCGTGCAAAACACAGCTAAAGTGCCAAAACCTCTGACTGCAGCAGCAGCTTGTCTCGTCGCACAGGAATTTCATTTCTAATTCCAGTATCGCCAGAACCAGAGAGATCTGATAACGGAACCGGTGGTGCTATTGAGAAAGTGGAACAGGGTAAGATGATGAAATAGAGGGAAAAAAGAAAAAGGTAACCAACCAAACAGGAATGATTTCTACAATGGTGTTAAAAGAGGAAAGAATTTAATCCAATATCTGTATATCTCACCAGACAAGAATTGTCAAATCTGTGTAGGAGTTGAAACTTTTTGCAGCGATAGGTGTGGAAGAACTGTGTCAAACCCTCTTTGTACGCAGCTCTTTGGCATTTAATTTCTCAAGGAGCTGAAGAGGAGGGTTCAAAACAAAAAAATCCTGGAGAAAATGGTGTCTCCTCCAGGTGCATTTGCAAGCCAGACTTGCGTTACACAAGTCAGCCCCAGATCCAGTGTGGGAAAAGAACCGTTGTAATGTGCATATGTGAATTTAGCTCTGCTAAGAGCAA
Organism: Ibidorhyncha struthersii; assembly: GCA_013398815.1. Taxonomy (NCBI): domain Eukaryota; kingdom Metazoa; phylum Chordata; class Aves; order Charadriiformes; family Charadriidae; genus Ibidorhyncha; species Ibidorhyncha struthersii. The sequence goes on from VZSZ01010833.1 coordinate 489,797, forward strand.
TGAAAAGCCTCTTCGTGTGGCTGCCCTGCACACACACACACACACACACACAGCCTGAATACTATGACAATGATTTAAAATCATAAACCTCAACAATTCACCCAGGCCCCCGCAGAAACCATTTAGCAGCTCATGACCAAGCCCTGACCCCCTGTACATCAGCCTATACCCCTCTCTCCGGCCAGGTGAAGCAAGGATTATCAGTGAGAAATTAACGCAATGCCATTTGTTCTGCAAAGGGCAGCGTCTGCAGCGAAGCCCTGGGCAGGGGAAATTTAGTCCCTCCTGTAATACTGTCTGGGAGGAACCTCTGAAAATCTTTTTAGCAGACTGAGATAAACTGTAGCTTGTGATGAACTCAATGATCTTAAAGGTCTTTTCCAACCTAAATGATTCTATGATTCTGTTCTACGATTTGTTCCAAAATTCAGACCATCACTTCTCTTTTCTGTCTTACTGTTTAGAAAAACTATGTATTTGTTCCCCCCACATGTTACCTAATCAACTGAATATAATTTTCTTTCAAAAGTCTTTAAAATGCCTAAGAATTTTTCTGCATTACCTTGACACAACTATCACATATGCTGCAAAAAATGTTATACCTTATTAAAAAAAATGGAGATCAGTTTGGTTGTAGCTTGAAGATTGCACAGTCTTAACAGACACATCAGATTTCTTATTTGATTTCTAACACCTTAGTTAAGCTATATGCCAATTTAGGACAACCATATCTGCATTCAAATATTACCAGACACACTTTAGAATTTGCCCTCATATTCAAAAGATTATTTCTGAACCTAATCCAACCTAATGCATTTGAATCCAAACATCCCAGTTTAGGTGAAATTCAAGCTTTCCTTGGTGGCTAGAAACAGAAGTGACCCGTGCCCTGTGAATGTAGAAGAGGTGCTTGCAATTTGCAAATCCATCTACAATTTAAACTCACTAGTCATATGTTTTATATTTTAACCGTTACGTGGTATTTGTAGCACTTTTCCAAAAATCCCATCTTACTCCATGTCCTGAGTGTTTTCCAACTGCCGGGGCACTGGGGGTGCTTCTACCCAAGTGGCACTGGGCGCTGGGCTGAGGCTGGGTCGGGTCTGTCCGAGCCCCGCATCCGACCCTGCCACAGGTCTGTGCTACGCTCAACAACTCACTGCTGGTTTTCTAGTTAGACTATGGTCACTCCAGTGTGAGAACTGGCTCTTGCTAGGAGTTTGTACAGCCTTTGACATCAGCCACTAAAAAAAAAAAAGCCCTCCAGAAGCAGTCTGGGTCCTATGTTAGCGCTCCAATGAAAATCTTGAAGAATGATATTTCACTGACGCATTTGAGACTTTAAATCGTGTGCCAAGGATGTTCTTCAAACACCAGGTTATTACAGGTCTATACGGCAGCTTTGTTTCATTAGAACAACAGAGTGTTAAAATTGCCTTCGTGAAATCACCCTCAACTATCTGGACTCTCAAGGACGGGTCCTTGAAAGAGAAAGCAATAATCAAGAGGAAGCCAGCCAGCTATGGCTCAGATTTTATAATGTTTTCCTGCTGTTATTTTCACCACAGGCTATTTTATATTCCCCACCTCTTTTTTTTTCTCCATGAAGCTGCATTTTAAGGTCACATCTGTTCGGGGCACATAATGATTTTTATGACAACTTTCCAGAGATGTGGAGAACTTGAATGCAGAGGGAACTGCAGTTAGGCAGGTACATACCAAGGAGGATTTTTTTCTGTCTTGAGACATTTTCTCGTGTTGAACTCAGATACTAACCAAGAAATCCCTGGCCTAAGATCTAACAGGGCCCAATGAGTGAAAACATCTAAAAACAATATGGTAGAGAAACACAGACGCCGGAGCAATAGTTTATCTGCAAAATGCTGTGGGTTTACCTCTCATTGAAACCCAAGTGTTTTGAATGTAGGAAAGCTGCAAGCAAGAAAATGTAAACTTATTTTCAAAAAAGTAATAGGTTTTAAACATACCTTTTTAAAGGCTAGAAAGAGCCTTTGAGAAGATCAAAAATTAGAAAACTCCCTAGTGTATTGCATAGTGTCTCCATCAGTGTGTGTGTGTTTGTAGGAAAAGGGGATTCATAGAATCATAGAATGGTTTGGGTTGGAAGGGACCTTGAAGATTGTCTAGTTCCAATTCCCCTGCCCTGGGCAGGGACACCTCCCCCCAGCCCAGGTTGCTCCAAGCCCCGTCCAACCTGGCCTTGAACACCTCCAGGGATGGGGCAGCCACAGCTTCTCGGGGCAACCTGCCCCAGGGGCTCACCGCCCGCACAGGGAAACATTTCTTCCTAATTTTCTGTTCTTTCACAGTATTGATATGTTTTGGAAACTTCCTCTGCCTTATCAAGACATGTCTGACTTATCAGAAGATCCTTTTTGGCTCCCTCAGCCATTACAACATGAGGTGAGTGGCTTCATGCCATTGTCATGGTACTATGATACTATCATCATGGCATTGGGCTGGTGGGGACATGGATACAAGCAATGGCAGAATTATAAAAGCAGCAAAAAGAAGTTGCTTTTGTGTGTTGTGAAAGGACCCAATTCTGGTACTGCAAAGAGAGGCTCAGTTCTCTTTTGGCAGTGCTCAATGCATTGCTCTGTGCTGCCTTTATTATGGTCGTGATATTCACTGATACACTCTGAGAGCAATTCTTTATCATTGGATTTGTAGAACTTTTTACTGGTCCTTTTTGATCTTGGACAAAGCACGCATTTGATTTTCTTCTTTATCAAATAGCCCCTAAAACCATTTACAGGCTTCACGGTAAACAGAACCCTTGCTGAGATTAAAGCTCTAAAGTAGAAACATGGAAAATATCAATTGCAATAAAATTGCTGCCTTTCAGTGAGAATAATGTTTATATGGTGCATATGGTGTTCATGTCCAGACCTGCATTAGTGCTATCAGGGGTGCGGTGAACATGCTTTAATGCTGGAGCTCCTGTGACCCATGCTGTGGATCATCTGTGAGCACAAGGCAACGCATTGGTGTCAGAGCTTGAAGCATCCCCATTATGATTAGTCATTGAATTAATGCTTTGATGTGTCATCTCCTATGCTGGCTACAGAAACATCTCTCCTTTTAGGAACACCTCGTGGGAAACTTTGACAGAGTACAAAGATGACTACAAAAAGGTACATGCAAAACTGCACAGCAGTAGACCTTCCCCCAGGCTCTCTCTGTTGTATTTTGGACACGTTTTTGTCTTGGGACTCTGAATGACTCTCCCTATCAGATCTGAGCAGAAAGGTGTTACCTGTCCACCCACAAGCTACAGAAAAGGAGTCCAGCTCTGCTTTTCTCTATGCTTTTTGCTTTTTTTATCAAATATTATTCTCAAATAAATTGATAGCAAACCAGAAAGGTAGCATTTTAAATCCATTTTGTACCAATGCAAAAGAGCAAAGCAAGAGATCACCAGGTTATCCTTCTCCGATGCAATGCGGAGAAGATCATATTGTAGAATTGCTCATGAAATTATGGCAACTGACTGCTGGGAGCTATACTGGTAGCGCCATCATTCATGTTTAGCCTCCTGCGGGTGCATTTTTCAATTGATATCCCTTAAATAACCTTAATTATGTGTATGTTAAAGTGCCTCATACAGCAGGGAAAATTGAGGAAGACACTTATTAAAAAGAGGCACCAGCACATGTGGTATTATTTTTACAGTCATCCAGTGTGTTGATATAAAGTATTACATTTGAGTCAAACCTCATTTGCGTGAGTAGTTAAAGTGAAAGCCGATCTGTCTTTGCATTGTGGCTCGAATGGCTGTCCAATTAGCGGAATGATTAGCCCGGCTAATATCAACAGAACCATTCCTGTGTCAATTTGACAGTTACATCACCACACAGTTTTCAGCTACTTCCTGAGGGTTTCTGAATCAGACCCAAGAAAACTGCAGCCCTACAAAATATCCCCATGGAGAAGGCATGTTTCGCAAGCGTCGTTTTAGGAAAAGCCAGAGAACGGTTTCTTATGGAGGCCAAATATTTGTGTTGACATTTTTTCACAATTTTCCAATGTTTTTTCTAAACATATGATCTGTTGTTTTCAGCTTCTGCTTCTGGAAAGACTGCTGAAAATTTGTTTGTTTTTACTGAGATTTTACTTGACCTTGAATGCAAGTTATTGCTTGAGCTACTGAATAGTGGTTTATGTTGATGATATGTTTGCCATAAATCATTGAAGAGGAGTCTTAAAGGTGCAGGGGAATATTTATTTGGTTTTGGTTGTTTTTTTTTTTTTTAAAAAAAAGCTGTTTAAATTCCCAGTGATTAGCAGAACACGTTTTTTGCTTATGTAGAAGGTTTACAAATAAATAAGTTCTTTTAAGAATCCCCATTTGTTTATCATCTGCGGTTCGTTACTTCTCTCTCTGTTTCCTCTCAAGTAATGCCAGGAAATCAAGCACTCCGCCACCTTTATCTGTCTCTGGACAAATCAGCTTCTTTTCTTCCACTTTGCTGTAAGTTGATATTAGTTTCTAACATTTTCACCTGCTCCTTCCATCACATTTTCAACTCTTCTCTGCAGACTCAGTGGCTGGTCTTCCAGCAGGCTTATAAAGCCATGAGGTCTTCATAAGCTCTTTGGTTTAAAAAACAGAAAGAGGGAAAAGCCGTGATCTTAGAAGTAGTATTTAAATGATGCTAAATAAGTCTGATTTTCAGAAAATTTTGAGCATCTGCTTCTGAAAAAGTAGGTGTTTTGAAGGGAATTCCAGCTGGATATCTACGAGTGGGAGCATCCAAATTCCCCAGTTATTTTCTTACATAGACATATTTCAATCTGTATATATTAAGTGCTATAAGCACTAAATAGCAGTTATACCCATTTAGTTGTTATAATTGTTTATTACACACTGCACACACGGAAGACACCATGGAAACATGAGTGTGTTTTGAAGTCTGGACTCATACACATCTACGTCAGATGTGTCTATGTCGCTGTTTGTACTCAGGTCATGAGAGCTGTGTAAGGTCAGAGCTCTTCAGTTTGCCTCTCCAGAGCAAGCCAAGCAAAGGCATCAGGGGAACGTGCAGGCTGCTGCTAGCCAAGGGGAACCCCGGCAGATGCAGGAGTAAAGGTTTGAAATTTCCCCCATTTCTAGGAATTTAGCATGGGAGGAAATCTTAGCCTTTGAAAATGGCTGAGCGGCATTGGTAGTGGACAAGCTGCAGGCAACTTTCTGTCCAACGAAATGACTTTTGGGATGTTCCATTTCATCAAAATGAATGTTAGGATTGAAGTCTCCTGTAAGCTCATGGTAATTTCACTGGAAAACCTGCAGGACTGCTATTAGTAGCACCTAATGATGTTGAGAGCAGGGGGTCCCACTCAGACAGACTAGCACACCAGTCTGAAACACCTTTGTTCTGAAATCCCTTACTGTGATGCGGGGGTCCTTCTATATGCTTTAAAAAGTACCATCTTCGTCTCCAGCAATAAGCAGATGGGCCACGATCAACCTCACAGAACACAAATCTGATGATGGCTTCAGCCTTGCTTGGTCCTGCCTGTTGAAACTTTCTATATATAATTAAAAACTCACAAATGCTGATTTGAACCCAGCACTCTCACGTTGAAAGGCAATGACCTAGACATCAATGTTTTCTTCAGCATTCAGTGTTCCTTTTTTCCCCTCATTCTCCTTCCAGCCCTGAGAAAAGTTCATTACATTATATCAAATAATATTATGGAATAGTTTTAACAGGAATTTTATCAAGTGTTCCAGACAAATTTTTCTGTTTGTGTTTACACATTATTCTTAAAAGCAGAGTTGCTTTGAAGAGAAATGGGTAATTGTCCTATCCCAAGGATAAAGACGAAGAGAACTACCCCGGACAGTGCAGGAATGGTTTTCTAATAAGCAATTCTACAGACATTTGAGAAGTTTTTGGTAAAACATTCAGTAGCTTCAGGAACTACAGTCACTTCCTTACGGATTTCTAAAAAGTGGATGATAGGCATGTCCAAACCAATGATGGCAAAGCACTGACACCGGTGCTAAATTTGGCACTGGCAAATTTGGGCTGGCACCAATGACAATGAGCTATAAATGTTTTTTAAAATAACTTTGGCATCAGGATGGGGGATCTGTTCTAGATTACCATTAATGCTGCTATGGATGTCTGGAATTTCTTCCATGGTTTTTCCTTTCCAGGCTCCCTACTAAGATCCATCTTGGAGTCTGTAATTATTAGCTCTAGAAAAAATCTTTTAACAGTGTTATGCTGTAACTAATTTTTTTGATTCTTTTCCACAACACAAACCTGGATCTAATCAACTCCCTTTTGTGGTTATTTCATTTGCATTTACTTTCGAGATGCGGAGTGAAGCCAGAAAGACATGATGAGTTCTTTCTTCATTCAGGAAAGACAGACAATAAGTGCAGGTACCAATGCAAAACACATTCATTGAGTTTAATCATCTGTAATCTGTACATATATTATGTTTAAGTCAGTGTCTTTTTTATGGGTACCCATCTGTTTCACTCGCAGTGGAATATTCCCTCTTTCCCCCACATACAAATATTTTTTTTTTAAATGTATTTGTTTAATAAGAAATTCTTCATTTTGTTTAGCCCCAAAGGATACCTCTGTGGGATGTCCTTTGGTAAGATGGGAAGCCAAGAACACAAACTGGATTCATAGTATGGAATGGTAAAAATCACTTCAAATCCACAAAATGAGTTTTGTTTAGAAAGTTGCTAAATGTGTTTTATTGTCAGGCATCATGCTCCATTATGCTGGAAATGCCCAGGAGTAGTGTTCTTTCCCCTCCATGCCCTAAGCTGACATTGACTGAAATCCTTCCATTAGGGGAGTTTATAACAAGCAGAATTAGGTTGTTGCTTTTAGTTCAAACACATACCCCTTCATTTCCTCTAATTTTATACAATGTAAATAAATACTCAGTGGGGCTTGGAGGCTACTGGAACGCACTGAATGCTGATCATGTGTTCTAAATAAGGCACTCCCAAAAAAAGCAATGCCTTTAGGCTGAGGAAGGTAATTGTCAGTTGTCGAGGAGAAAGGTCGAGGGGTGCAAGTGGGCTTTTTCCTGTATTTGTCCGAGAGAATAAACAGCAGGGAAGAAATGCCGTGCTAAAATAAAACAAAGCAAAAATATGAGGAAAATAGATGACTCCCCTGTTAGATGGCAGGTTTGCCTAAACCAAACTGCTCCATAAAACTGACAGGCTTTGCTTAACAAAAAAGGGTGTTTTTCTCTGATGAAACTCCTGTTTTTTCCTAAAGCTGCTGCCCTTCAAGAGCAGAAAACCATGGTCTGTTGCCCACATCAACTTAGAAATTGTTGAAAATGGAGCTTGAAACTGTGAGCATTTCTGTCTTACAGTATTAAACCTGTTCCTTTCACTACTAAGTAGTTGTAAAACATCCGTACAAACAAGAAAAGGCAGTTTAAAGTGTCTTACTTGCAACCACCTTAATAACTAACAGAAGTCAGAATAATGGAGATATTGTCACCCTTCAATCTCAAATCCAGGAAATGGAGGTGTTTCAAGTCAGAGCTTCAGCCCTGGAGCCTCCCTTTCCCCATATAACTAGTTCAGACACCAGATTTTGGAGCACGGAATAGACGTCACTTTTACTCAGCTATAAATTGGTCTGGCTTCTCCAGCTGATGGGCAAACTATGAGCACTTACCATCCTAGAAATTGCAGAGAAGTTATTCGTAGGAGTATTTCGCCCATCGCAGATAGCACTTCCCCCTCATGCACTCAATCTGGCAAAACCAAGCTCAAAAACATTAAAGAAATTCATAGATGTCCAACTAAAGAAAAGGTTTAGCCCAACAGAATAGTGTCTCTATTCTATTCCCATTTGTTTTCTAAATTGTTTAATGTAAGGCACAGCCTTCCTTTAATTTTAGTTTTTTTGGCCAGCTTTAAGAATTTTAAAGAGATCGTAATGATCCCTAAATCACAGATAACTGAACCTATAAAACACGAACTCTGGTCTCCTCATAATGTCATCTCTTGCCAGCTCTCTGTCGGGAATGATTTTCAGTCAATTTGATCTTCAATAAATAATAGCCTAGGTAAACAGGTGAACTCACAGTAGGCAGACTAATCCTCTTACCCCTTCCCTAGTGCAGATGTCTCCCAGGGCCAGCAGGAGGGACAGTTATGAGATTGGCAGGCCATACAGCTGTGTCCGTTGCACTTTTTCAAGGACTTAAATAGCCCTCAAGTGTGATTTTATACTCTAAAACATCCTAAAATATGACCACATCCTAAATGCATTAAAGATTGTTCCAGGGCCCCTGTGGTTAAATGGAAGAACCAATATCCTTGAGTAGCTCTACAAATAGGAAAAGAAAACTACATCAAATGTATAGAAGACTATCATGGCGAATAAAGGGATATGCATATTTTGCTTGGGTTTATGGAAAGAATAGGGAATCAAATATCTTGCCAATGTTCAGGTTCATTTCTTGCTGTGGTTTGGGACAGAAAAAGGGTAATGAAGACTGATCAAAATGAGCCAGAAACTATCATACAACGCCTTAATTCCTAAGACTGTCTTGAGAAACAAGATGACAGACAGATAAATAGACAGACTCGTGCTTCCCTAAAGGCATGCTGTTTGTCAAATTTACACCAAGATTTTTATCTGCCAAGAACTTAAATTGTCCTTAGATTTTCTCTTACTGCAGATTCAACCCTGAGGAACATTCTCTGTGATTTCCTTGGAGTATCACACTAAAATAACTCTTATTTTTCTCTAATGGCTTTGCTAACTCAAGATTTGTCCTGTAGCACATTATAGCTCCAAAGTATTTCTCCTGGATAGAAAAGATTAATATAAGCAGTTGATCCTTTAAGACAGTTTCAGCTGACTAAAAATCAGATACAGAAAGCTGGTTTTATAGACTCATTCTATTCTGCGTGTATTCTTTTCATATAAATACATTTCACCTAGTTTTCAACTTAATGTCATTGTATTTGACACGACTAGCTGTTTCTAATTTGAATTTTACAAAACTAATCAGCAAAGCCAGGTAAAATCTGTTCCAAAGAAACAAACTAGCCCTGTCTATCCGGAAGACTGGACGGACTGGATGGACTGTCAAGCCCTGTAGGATGTCAAACCCCACAGAACAGCTGACTGGAAACAGATGTGTTCAGACCTTGTCCAGTGCTACCTTCAACGTCAATGAAGCAGGTGTTTGGCTATTATCAGCTAAGCTGAGAAATCTGGGCTGGTTTCTTCCTTATCATAGGCTTTCAAACAACACCCTTGAAGAATAAAATTAAGCTCGTTCCCACTCAACACTTGAGAGATTTAGATCTCACTTTACTTGCCTTTCCACCCCATATTCCTTTCATGACTTTTCCCCTTTTTGGTCTGAGGCCCAGCAATTTGCTGAGCAAGGTAACCGACCCAGTAATGGGACATAATCTAGTGCAGTGGGTGGCTGGATAGTGCTGGGGAGAAATTTGAACTAGCCTAATTAAAGTAAAATTGCTAAAGCCAGTTATAAAAGCTGTTTTTTTTCTTTTCTTTTTTTTTTTTTTTGGTATTTTCACGCATTAGAATTCGTTCCATATTTTTGTCAGAAATTCTGAAATTTTCCATGGTTCCATCAACTCCCAAGTTTGATTTTGCTGATCCCATGCTGTGAGTTGAACACTTGGTTTATTAAGTTCTATTTGATCTGCCTTTATAATTGCCATTCCTGACCTGTGCAGTGCATCTGTACTCAATTGAATTCTTTTGGAGCAGAAAATCAGAAGTTTTGACATCCACTGGAAGAAGCAATTCTTAATTTCTTGAGTCTATGGAATTATTCGGCTGGAGAAAATCACAAACTAAGTTAGCAAAGGTAAAATAATTGTAACAATATTAGTTCATCCCAATATCATGAATTAAGTTTTAAACCACAGTCCTTTGAAAGACTGTGAAAAATCTGACTTTAACTCTTTCTGTTAAGTTCATATTACTTTATTTGTACTGTGTTACTGTGCATAGTACTGAAAGGCATCTAAACGAGTGGTTAATGAGGCCTGTGTGTAATCTGGTGCTGGATATCAATAAATATATTGCAGAAGAGTCGTATATAATTTAATGTGGATTAGACTGGCAGAAATACTGTTATACGTTTGTTATATTGTCTTGCTCTTTTAAACCTGAGGCGTTGATTTTCCTATCAGTTTCATGGGATCTTCACTCAGAAGTTTATGAAGAGGTGATAATTTTCTACTAAGAGTTATCAGGCAATTTAGAAAGCTCGTGCAAAACTTCCTCACAATTGGTAGGAGGCTTTTCCATACAGAAAGAGTTTGTGTATGTTGCTGTCATTTTACAGTGTGGTAGCTTCTTTTCTGACTTAAAAGAACTTACCGTGTCTGTTCTGCAAAAATAGAACTCTTGACCTCATCTGCAAAAAGCCATGATTCTGATCTCGTTTGCATCAATGTCACTAGATTGATTTATTCTGAGATGCCGCATCTTGCTTGGATTGTCAGCAAGAAAGAGGAGGAAAAGGAGCAGTGGCCTTGGAGCAAGTTTCTTCCCATGGTTCGCAGAAGAGCATCCTCCCCATCTGCTTTCTCTTTCATTCACGTATTAGTTACACTATTTCCTGGATCCTGTTTTCACAGTTTCCTTTGCTGTTATGTGGTCGGTATAATGTATTATAATGAAGCATAGGTAGAAAGAGGCTGTAAACTTGAGCTGGATGAATCTTGCCAGAATTTATCTCCTTGCAAAGTTGATGAGAATCAGGGAGGTCTGGAGTGTGGGTCTGCGGCACAGCCCATGTAGTATAATGTACTGTAAATAGAAGAAATGCAAATAACCAAGTCACTTTTCTTTGCTTTTATTCATACCTTCTCTGCAGTCTTAAGGAAGGGCATTGGCAGAAGGCAGTCAGCCCTGAAAGAGGTAAAATAATAATAATTTGTTAACAGATACTCCATTGTGTTAACAATAATTGGGCATTTTTTAAATTATTATTCCAGTAATATCTTTGTTCCCTCTTGTTCTATAGCCTTGTTCCTTCCAGGACAGTGAAATACTATCATCCAATGTTTCTTAATTCCTTGCCATAGCAATGAGCATTGAGTCAGGCCCCTACTGAGCATTTGAAGAGCACAATGACATTTAGCAGTGTCAGCTTTGCTCCCTGCATAATTGCAACTCCAAAGCCTGGTTTTAGGCTGCGTTGATACAATCTACCAACAATTTAAAAAACAAAATAAACCCCAAAACTGAATTTTTCTCCTAAGTCTCCTAATTTTTCTCAGTGCTCCTCTTTTCTGTAGTTTCCGCTGTTTGCAGACTGCCACTTCCTCATCAGACTGTAACCCATTTCCTACTGCTTCTCCTCCCTCTTTGAATCGTGTGAGGCAAAGGGCGGAGATTTTCCATCTTAAGGAGGAACAAAGGAGGGCCAGCAGACCAGCGCTGGCCATGCAACTCCTTGGTTACTCTGAGCCAAATTCCCTTTTGTTCCTCCAGATCTGGTTTCGACAGCCAGCTGGTGCATTGCCCATCCGCCACACGCTCTTGGCACCTTAGCAGAGGCGCGAGGACTGTGTGTGGGCATGGTGCAGGAACCTCCATCTCTGGCACGGGAACAGCTCTTGAGGGACCCTGAAGAGGCAGGTGCATCTCGGTGGAACAGCTCCAAGCACAAGCTGGGCAAAGTGATTCCTCTTGCACCTTACCCTTCGGCTTGCCCTTTGGCATATCTTTGGTTCAGCTTAAGGTCTAGACCTCGGCGTGCATCTTATTTTTCAGGGAGGACAAAAGCCATTCCTGTGTGCTGTTCATTACCCAACACAAGAGCTTTATGCTCCTCGCAAGGTTCAGGACCCCCTGTTGAGTCAATGGCTGAACTTTCCACACTACGAAACACGGATAAGAAGTGCTGAAAATCACGCTGGAATAATCAAAGACACCTGTCGCCGGTAGAAACCACTTTCTAGTCAAAGCACAGCTTTTCCTAATAGAGATATACGGGATCATCAGAACTGCTCATAAAACTGAGGCGAGGGTTTCATTTTTCTCGTTGTGGGCAAACCGTTCATATGTGCTTTCCTCTCATGCAAAAATAGTTCAACCGCTTTGCTGGAAGTATTGAGGAAGATGTTATTTAAAATGTTAAATAGGCTCCCTCCCCTCAAACATTTGCCAATATTTGCCCCTAAAATGAAAGTTTAGGAGAATTTTGAGGAAATGAAACATTCATGAGATTTAGCCAAAGGTCTACCTTCTTCTAAGTCATAAATCGTATTTGTAGAAGAGTCCGAGCCAAATTTGCCTGTTTCTTCATTTGGATTTACTGGATCACACTATTTTTTACTAATTCTTCTACTAGCAGCTAGCAGACTCCATGCATCCTGGCGCTCTGACTAAAAGCTGTGTTTTACTCTGCTTTTTATGAGAGACTGCCTGAAAATTCCTTCTTTGCAGATCTTGATTTTTAACAGCTCTTTGATTTGTTGCCGTACTGCTCACTTCTCTCCTGAATTGCTTCATATGCTATTGATTTTCTTCCTCTCCGCTGCAGTAACCTTCTCATCTGACTGATGTGAGATTTCAAGAGCCCTGCGCTGAGGCTTCCTCCTTCCCTTCCAAAAGAGTTCAACAATCTCCCCTCTTTTTTTCCTTTTTTTCTTTTTTCCTTACATCATCCTTATGGCTCACATCCTTTCTCTGCATCTCCCTCCTGATTCATTATGTAACCATGAATCTCTCTTCAAACACGGAACATCTGGGGATGGAAGGAGAAGGGTATAATTACTATAACATGTGGTAAAGAACAGCAGATTATTTTGGTATTATCATTGCAACTTCCTTATATTTCTTTTGCTTCCCTTTTGGCATTGCAGATGATAAAAACTAGCTGAGTGAAATGTTTCCTCCTAGCTGTCTCCAGAGGACAGAACGCAGGTTCCTGCCAGCGTGCCGGTGGGCAATATAGAGGCCACAACCGAGGTCATCGTTTGAAATGCACGTGATATCAGATGGTGCAGTAATTATTAGGTGCTGATACCATGGCACTCCTGTCACTGGAATAAGTGTACGTGTACTCCTTAGAGGTGGGAGAAAGAGAGCAGAGTTTCAGTACCATCAGCACCACCACACCTTGGAGCCACCACCGTGGAGTGAAGTCCACCAGGAACAGGTCCACCTTCCCCCTCAGGAGATACCATTTAATAAATGAGATACTGCTGAGATAAGAAACACCTCTAACCTCACAGTAGCTCTCCAGAACTCTTGTGATATTTTGGGGTTGGTTTCTGTCTGCTGACAGACAATATTTTTGCTGCTAGTACAGTCTCTGAGATACATCTCCTTAGTCACAGCTGTCAATCCAAAATGCACACTAAACCTGCGGGTGAGGCTGGTGTCACACAGCATTGGAGATTACCTGGCAATCAAAGATTACATCAAGCAGTCTATGAGTAGAACTGAAAAAAATATATGTATTCAGCATTTAAATCCTGGGCTTGCAGGGAATTGTCTGTGCTACAGTGAATGGTATTTGGCATGCTGTAGTGATATTTACATCCACCAAGGTTGAAAGGGGATGTTTAGCAGATGGACAGGCATGAAATCCTGCTCTCCAACAGCAGTGCAAGAGATATTAATACTCTTCAAGATTAATACTTCAAGATCAGTAAGCTCTTTTGTCCTATTTTCATTTTAGTACATTGCCAGCAATCTCGATTGGGGTTTTGCCTGCTGTTGTAATACAAATATGCAAAAGTAGTACTAAAGCAAATGCACATAATTCCTTACACTTATGTTTTCTCATTGGTACCTTTGTTATTTATCATAGGCATTTGCAGTAAAACAAGTGGTTACTCTCCCTCAGGGTCCCATCTTCTCCTCCTATCATGCTTGATCCCACTGCAGGGACAACTCACGTGTTGAATTTATGAGACTGGAATAATTTTCAGAAAAGCCCACAGTGGTGCCATAAACACAAGTTCCAGCTGAGGGGGAAAAGAGTCTATAAGTGAGCACCTCCTCACAGTCCCTCATGATAGCAAGGGAAGCAAAGGAGATTGATAGCTTATGAGTATCGCTGGCATCTGTGTCTATATCCTCTTTTGTTAAACCTTGGCAAATAACAACAGGGACTACAAGTCGTAGTACTTAGAGCTCAGTGAATAATTCATGCTGAAATTCATGTTGAAGAAGTTGACTGTGTTTCTATTCATGAATTACCCATGAGCAGATGTCAGTTTTCTAAATGTGGTCGTTATAAGAAACTATTCATTAGATAATTTCTCCAAATACTCTTTGGCTTTCTCTTTGTTCTGAATTCAGTTTCTTGTTAGCATCTAACTTCAAAAATGGAACTATTTTGATTTCATGCAGAAATCAGAGGGTATGGTCCTCTGATTTCTGCTCATAAGTCGCTAGTCTCCAGGAGGAGTATTTAGTAAGTGTGGATCCAAATCTTCAATTAATATTTTGTATGGTTTATGTAATAATAACTGTTTGGCTGTTTTTTTTTTTTTTTTTGCTAGATGTCTTATTTGCCAGATTATTCGTGTACTCATAAAGAATGGCCATGACAAAACTCTATGCAGAATTGATACTAATCATTGCCCAAATGCAAATATATACATGTAAATTATAGTAATGTCTTCACTGTTTCCCATAGCCAAGTCCCTGAGTAATACCTGCCCTCTCTCCACATTGTTTTATTCATCTGTCTCAAGGCGTCAAAAAGTACTGTACTAAGTTGTCATGTTTTGCTTTCTTATCAGTCTTTAAGGGAAAGATCCACTGTGATTTTTTTCAGCAGCGCGGCAGACATATGATATCAATTCAATACTAACACCATGTGGGACTCATTGGCCTGACTCGTGGGCTCCAGATTGGGGTTTCTTTGCAGTTATCATAATCGCTTCCGCTTGCTTCTGTATCTCCCCTCCTGGCTGCTCTAGCCAAGCTGCAGGTTAAAGCTCTGTCATGGGGCACGCAGAGTTGCACGATGCCCTTCTCTCCACTGTCATTGTTTGATCCACTGAGATACGGTAACAGCCCATGAGTTGAGTGCTAGCAGGTGTCCTTAGTCTTTAATATCTGTGCCTATAGTCTGTAGTGATAGGATGAAGCGTAATGGTTTTAAACTGAAAGACGGGAGATTTAGATTAGATATTGAGAAGAAATGTTTCCCTGAGAGGGCGGTGAGCCCCTGGCGCAGGTTGCCCCGAGAAGCTGTGGCTGCCCCATCCCTGGAGGTGTTCAAGGCCAGGTTGGAACCTGGGCTGGGGGGAGGTGTCCCTGCCCAGGGCAGAGGGGTAGGACGGGATGATCTTCAAGGTTCCCTCCAACCTAAACCATTGTGTGATTCTATGATAATAGTTTAGAGGTTGACCTAAACTGCTGTTTGCTCTGCACTGAAATCGAGGAGCAAACTTCTGAGAGTCATTTAGTGCCTTGTCTCTGCTGAGGGAAAGGTATTGAACAACTGGGAGAAATTAGTGAACTGCTCAGGCATGACACTTGAATCAGCACAGCCGTTTCCGACCGGACCCAAACACATGTTCATTCTTCTTATCATCACCGCTATGTGAGGCTGCTCGGGGATTTCATCTCTTAGAATAGATACAAGATGAGAAGGGTGAGCTGAAAGGGGAGAAATACACCCAGGCGTGGAGGTATAATGGTCTCTGAGCTGCTTTGCATTCTGTGGAAATCTTTCCATATGGCCTGGGCTGTTTTTTAACAAAATAGTGCAGAGCTGCCAAAGACTCAGAACAGATAAATTTAACCTTGTGTGAAACACAGAGGACAGATCCTTCTCTGGCATAGCTACACTAAAAACCACAGAGAAATGTTGCTTTCAACCAGCTGAGGATCCAGCTAGAGGATCTGGCTTTAGAGGATGGAAAACCACTACAAAACATAAGCTCTCAGCTTGACACACGTCTTGAAGGCCAATGGTGACTGGCGCCTACCAGCTATACGTCTCACACAAGCCATAAAACTGATGAGCAGTGAAGAGACACACTAGATGGGGACGTGACAGCTGGAGTATGCAGAAACATAGGAAAAGGTATTTGATTTGATTTTATGTGTCAAACAACAGAATATTTCTTATGGTAAGAAACATAAACCAAGTCTGTACTTCTCATCAAAAGCAGAAGAGGATTTGATGACAGGAGTAGTTTGCTTGCGTGCTTGTTCTTATTTGATTTGTGGCATGAGATTGATGAGTTTCTCAGGTGCAGTTGAAAGGAATAGCTGTATGATCCTGCACAACACTATTCATTAGATTTATCACAGAAATGTACTTGCAGAGAAGCATCAGTGCAAATGCAATTACTTCCTCTAACTCACAGCTGCAAATACGGAGCATGCACAAAAGAGCTTTCCCATTCAAATGTAGGTTTTCATTTTAAATTGACTTTGGGGACAGCTTGCCCAAGAAATGACACAATCTACAGTCTTTCCTTCTTTTTAATTAGATCTCATGTGCTTTAACTATGACAAGGAGATTTCTTGATGTTACTGCTCTCCTTTAAAAATGTTATTTTGCTTTAAATGATTTGTTGCAATCTACAGATGATGCTTTAACAAAAAGGAAAACAAGACCCCCCTAGGTATACTGGTATTTATACACACTTGTCTGTCAGGAGCATATAATTTGTAAATCTAGAAGACTTTTGAAGCCATGGGTCTTAGTTTCCAAAAGGCTGATCTTAGAGGATAAAACTAGCCAGAACAGTGCAGACTAACACCATTGCTGTGCAGGGGAACGTTTGTACTATTGGAGCATTTAGTCAAAAACAAAAAGAAGGTTCCCATCCTTCTACTGCCCAGTTTTCTTCATCCTAAAGAACTTCAGACTCACCCATGGGCCAAATTCTTTAGATTTTTCATAAATTCAGCTCGGTTTTTGGCTAGTTTACAGGCCAGATGATGAAGCCTTTTAGCTTTCTATATGGGAGAGGATGTGGAAATAGGGTTCTTACCACCTTGCGTAGACATAACAGAGGAATATGAACCCAGCTGCAAGATCGAGGGTTTGGGGTTTCTTCTTGTTAGTATACACAGGAGCACACATTTCAGACCTGCTACTCTTTCCATCCAAAATTGCATTACAGAGACAGGCATGTTCTCATAAACCACATGGTAACGTATTTCATCTCTTTATTTGCTCTACAGACCTGTTTTCTTCTCTGACAGCAGGAGGAGAAACAGCAACGCTGCACTATGAGTCAACCAAGCAGTCGTCTGCAGTAGCACAGAGGTCAGTTCTCTCTTTGGGTCTCAGATAAAGCTTTATCACAGAAGTTGGCAATGCCTTGCAGATGCTCTTTTCTGCCTGTCCTCTCTTTTGCTGCAACAGCTCAAGATTGTGTTGCAATACTAGCACCAAATTTGGCTCCTGGAAATAGATAGCTGCAAGTCATCAGGAATTGGCTTGCATGTATTTGAGGGCAAAGGGCAGCCACTGAAATGCCAGTCATGACCACAGTCGACACTGTTTAGTTTATCCTTTCAGATCCCTATAGAATGAGAATTATTTCTTATCTTATGGCTGGCCCATGAGGCTCCAGCATGTTACGATGCCCTTCATGAGTCCCATTGCTGATGCGCCCTGTGCTCCTGTCCCACAGTATGTCCTACTCTAAATTGCACTTGACTCAGAGCTGTTATTGGAGATGGCATTCCATTACATGCATTTAAACTAAATGTCAAGGCAGATTAAAACAAAAGTACCATTATAAATTTCAATCCTATTTATTAAAAAAAGAAAACAACCCAACATTAAAGAGGCCGAAAATCTATTTAAACAAACTCCCTCAGAATGCTCGTAAACTTGACAGCTGTGTGGAAACTATGCACGTCTTTCAGGTAAGTTCCAGGGCTTGTTCAACAGGGAAGAGATCTTGCCAGCCCCTGTTCTATGTACATTTTATTGGTCACAGACACCCTATTAATTAGCAGAAACATCAGTGATCTCGTGGATTGCCTCTTATTTCTGAGGCGTTGCCTGCTCTCCCTTGCTTGCAGAGGCTCCCGATGTTAAAAAGCTGACCTCAGGCTTTGGGGATTCAATAAATCTGTTACCACATTCCTCTGATAAATATTTTCTCAAGCTGTTTAGTAGAACTGAACAGCAAAGGGAACTGCGGGTAGTAAGAGTGGCCAAATAAACATTCATATTAGTGAGTTGATTTTCCAGCAGCGTTGGTGCTACTGGAATTGGCCACCATGGGATGCAGGCTGCCTCTAGCCACGTGGGTGCTCACTTACACCGTTAAAGGTACACTGATGTGTAGGAGATGAAAGGTGACCTGGGCAAACTCATCAGAAAAAGACCTCTGTGAGACCTTCTATCTGAAACAAAGGAATCAAATGGTGCAGGACGCCAAGCAAGGGAATAGTGCATTCAGCCTGGTGTCCTGGGGAAATTCCCTCTTAGCCAGAATAGATGGGTAGCCGCTTTATGTCAGAAAGAAGGAGTTTGGGTCAGTTTCAAAAACTTTGGGGCTTTTAATATTTATTTTCAGCTTCAGCTGTTACTTTTCCCTCTCTTATTACCCAATACATTGCTCAGACTTGCTAAAATCCTGCTCTACCAAGTGTCTTACTGCCATGAATTCAGTAGTCGTACCGGGCATCACAAAGGCAATGGGACATCCATAAGAATGGGTGATCGTTCCCTGGGCCGGAATGGCCAGGGCTTGTTTTATGCTGAGTGGAGGACTGGTTTGGATCAAATTCTTCACAACATCTGGTGTCATTAATTTATTTTTGTACAAGTTTTGCCATTCCAGCCATTGCAGCTATATCAAACAAGCAGCTAGCAAATATCTAGCATTCCTTTTTCATCAGTTTGACCTGGACTGGACTACTTAATACACAGAAATAGGGAAGTTTTTCCGATTTATATCTTCTCTATGCTGTTTTCAGTGGATAAAAAGAGCAAAAATGGAACAGGAGGAGAAAATAATAGAAATCCAACATGATTCTTTTTCAGTTAAAAAAAAATCTAAAGAAAATTGCTAAATTTCTTGATTCTAAATTTTAATTTTTTAAATAGAGCAACACTTGTTTCATTACATTGTGTTTCAGTGTGCCTGAAACAGCTACAAAGTGTTTATGGCTAGGTGGTTAATTATGAGTTAGTAACGATAGGTCTTTTGGCCTGTTTGTTGAGATTGTAGAACTTGACCTATTGGGAGTCCTTGCTCCTTGGCCTGGTTCAGTAATTAATTTGCCATATGGCTTAGAAAACAACAAGCAGGGTTGTTTCTCTCTCTGCACAGTGTGGTTTTAGGAGTCTCCATAAAGTTCTTTCAAGATGAGGAGCTAGACGTTGCTAGGAGTGCAGCAAACTTTAGTGCAAAACTATTCCAAAAGTTAAACCTATTCCGAAAATTAAACCTCAAATTGTCAAAGGCATTCCCTTCAGCTAGCATTGCCTTTCTTGCAAACTCTTATAAATAGAAGTCCAGCAAAGAAAGAAGCTGATAAATTAGACATAGATCTATGAAGAGAAAGGGAGCCAGAGACCAATACCTACAAGACATATGTCTTTATTTACTCAAACGTAAATCAAACAGAACAGGAACTTCTGCAAGTAAATCGGATTCCGTTTGTATGTTTTTCCTGACACATAAATCTGGCTGTAGCAGAATGGCATGAATAATAGAGGAACCGAACTCCCACAGTGACTAATCTTTCATTGAATCTGGACTGATAACTTACCCTGCTGAGCTGGACTTTGGTGCTGCTGTGGTGAATCACGGGATCACCAGAGGAAACATGGACGTGTGAGTGCTAAAGAGTTTCTCTTGTTGAAGGCAAAAGGGCCTTGGATCTGAGCTCCTGGGTGCTACTGTAGATCTAACCTTTATTAATGTCATTTGCTAGACAAAAAGGGCGCTCTCTTCTGAGGCCTTGAAGAAAGCCTGCAGCTGTTTAGGTAACAAATAGCAAAACACAATGCAGGGGATCTAATGAGAGCAATGCCAACTGGCAATGAGAAAAAAATAAACCACTTGCAGATGTGTTTGTGCATGAACTTCCCTATGATAAAATGTGGCAAGAACCCAGCTATCCTCCAAGATGTGGGGAAGCATCCCTTGGAATGTGACGGGAGATGGCTTCAGTCTCCCAAGTCCCCAATTCCCGGAAGGCATATACCATCATTTCCCAACTCTCAGGCTGATAGAATATGCCCAGAAAGCTGCAAATGATAAGGCGTTGTAACAGTTCTTTGCAAACTGTACAGGGGCCTTCAGAGCAGCAGCTATAGCCACGTGGCTCAGATACAACTCACCTGGCTGACAATAGCTGTGCTATATCTATGTGAAGTATTAACTATGAAAGGCTTTCGCAGCCAGATTCATGAGGCATTTCCAGGAGAGAAAAATCCCTTCTTTCTTAGTTATGTTTTGCTGTCCAAGCTGCTGAGACTGCAAATTTGACCGTCTTATAACTTGAAGAGACCTTAGGTGAATCCAGTCTCACTCTTAGGAATGTTATCTTTTCAATTTTGGCAAACAGAGGATATTTTCATAGAGATTCCTCTTGCTCACACTAAAATGGAGTAAGATGGAACATGAGAGAGAGTTTTGCTCCTTTGGCTGACAAAGTCTGCTTTGAGTAAAAAAAATGGATCATGCAAAATATTATTAATGATCAAATCCACAGTTTTCACTAAGCCAGAACATTACTCAAGGTCATATCCCCTGAAATCCTCCTTTGACTGATGGAGTGGTTTCTTCCAGTTTAAACGCAGTCACAATATTATCCCTAATGTAAACTGGCAACATGGATGTTTTTGCAGTTGGTGTTGGTAAAGCATTCCCAAGAGTGGCAGATTACTTTCCACCATGGAAAAACAAATTCCACCCTCCCTGCCATCACCCCCAATTCCACTCACCTTTTCCAAACAGTACATTCAGTAGGAAATCCTGATGATGTTAAAGCTACTTCTGCTGAAAACCTGGCTACCTTAATTGGTCCTGTTCACTTGATATATGACATTTTCTAAGTCAAAGTTTTCCTATGCTGAGCATCCATTAATTATGTCTCCAATGAGGCCCTCCTGGTACTGTATCAAATCCATTAAAACCTATCTTGCAAGAATGGAAAATGAGTAAGCAGATCCATCAAGAATAACACAACGAGAAGTTCCTCTGGGGTGTGTTAAAGACTACCTTAATGCACTAAGGCAGGCTGTCAGGAGTACAGCAGCAAACCGCTTTAGAGGTTGGGAGTGGAGAAGAGACTTACAAGCAGCTCTTTGGAGCAGCAGGTTGGCAGAGTTACCTGGAATGATGGCACACGTTCAGTCTGTTGATGCTGAGTGTCTCATAAATACCTTGATATATATCAGGAGGAGCACACAGGTGGCTCCTGCAGAGCAGGACATTATGGAGGCGACGGGGGGAATCAATGTCTGTGCTGGAAAAGGGCTGACCTGGTTAAGGAAAGAAAGGTTGCAGAGACAAGGGGATGGAAGGAAGAAATGAAGGGAGCCTTATTTAAAAACCACAGTGTGGTTTTAATCCTACCACAATTGGAGGTAATGGCTAAGCTCCTCTCAGCTGTAAAGATCTAGAAGACAGCTGATAGTTATTTAATGACTTAGCAAAGAAGCCATCTGGAAGGACAAAGTGCTGCATTATTTCTAGATTTGAGTGATGCTAATGTGTTGTTCTAGCGTAACCTCCAGCGGGTTATGGCGGGTATACTGGAAAGGGGCCAGGTTGGTTTTTCTACCGACACCTGGCTGGCAAGTTTAGTAGGAAGTAGAGACAAATTTTCAAACTACACCACACTGTTCTAAAATATGAGTCAACTAAAGAGACTGTTTTGGGGGAAAAAACCTCAGCAACAAAAAACTCCATCAAAACCAGATAACACACAGAATCAGCCCCTTCTGAAGTGATGGGGAAATGTTCTATTTCATGACACTGTGCAGGACCTGTGACCAGGTCTCTTTCCTCTCCTGTCACCCTTGGAGAAGCCAAAAGCGGGGACCAAAGGCTCACATTTCCCACTCCCCTGCTGCAGCTCTGGATGTGGGTACAGTCCTAGGGCAATGGCTTGAGAAAAAAAAAACATCAAAAACTTACCATCAGAAAGGTCTCCGATGAAAATAGCATGCTGGCAGCTTTATTCTCAACAGTCCTTGTATTTTGGGTCTCTGGGCCAAATGGGGATTTCTCATTCTCAGGATGTGGATCTAGGAAAGTAAGAATTACATCAATTAAAATGGTGTCAGTAGTTTTAAGGATGTAAGATATATCAATACAGTGTATTTGTGAGTCTGCTTTCAGGTAAATGTAAGCAGGCTGACAAAGTGCCACGTGGCCATGGTTAAGCTGTTTTAACAAGCTTCTAAGAGAAAAGCTATATCAGATTAAGTTTACATGTTCACACAGCCTATGGATTGGAGTTGAAACAGATCCTGCTTATACTGTGCTGATTAGACACCCTCTACCCTCTGAGAATTGTACAGCTTCTTAAATAGCCATCTATTCATCCTAATAGCTGTGCTGTTTGCTTGGGGTGGTATCCATCTTCATGGACTCCAGACATTTTGAATTTAGGCATCAGTCATCCTAGGCTCCCTTTATCAGGAGAGGAGAGAAATGGCTCTCTCCGGAGAGAGATTCATCACATGTTAAAATAGGTGTCTGAGAAAGGAGAGATGGATAGCTCTTTGGAAGGGCTTATTTCTCTAGATGTCTAACCAAAGTTATTGCACATGAATCTCAGCTTATCCGTGTCCTAGTATCCAGCTCTCCTCCAGCTTGTGTGTGCAGGTATCTGGCTGCACACCCACCTGACCTAGTGTTCCTGTTCTTTATAAGGTGTGGGCATCTATCTAGAGATATGTATGAAAAATAATTACAATTCACCACTGACTACAAAGGACTTTTCATATTTCACTGTCTACTTATCTCTGTTAACTCAGATAAATTAGGTCAACCAGAGAATGTGGCCCATGTGCTAAAATCATCAGTGGATGATGTCATGGTCAAAATAAGTCCTCTTTTAGGAGTTTAAAAGGTAATTGAAAGGTTATTTTTTTTAGAAGTTCACTTCATTTTTTCTAATGGGAAGTAAATGAGATTCAGGTCATATTCAGGCAAGCTCAGGGTGAAGTCATAGGGTGAAGAGAGGGAAGATGGAGTTGAAGATTAATTTGATTAGGATTTCTTAAGATAATATTTGATTTTATGAGGGGTTTAGAAGCAGCAAGGTCCATTTACTAAGTCTGAGCTGTTCACTCATTTTTTTTCAGGCTACACGGAATGGTACAGAGTCTTGGTTGGAGTTAGATGGTCACAAATGGAGAAAAATTAATACCAGTTACAATAAGAGTCTGCAAAGTGTTAGCAGAATAAGTGGATTTGATTAAATGCAGGTTTGAAGATCCTCTGGTTTCTCAGGGAGTTGCCTAAGTTTTGTAATACTCAAGCTGTGAACTTTAACTTGGGTGAACGCTACAAGCTTTTGATTCTACTACAAACAAGTGAGTTAAAGAATCCACAGGAAGAAGACAATTCCTTGTCGTCCTTGTGGTTTCCAAGAAAAATTATTAAAGGTAGACATCTGCCTCCTGTTGCTCCCAAAGAAATTTAGAACTTTGTAACTAGGTAAAATAGGAAATAACATGGATTCAAAGAATAAAATCCCAGCGTTAGTAGACATGAGATTAATTCCTTCAACACCAGATAGCATGCAGTGTTTGTGAAGCAGGACAAGATCCAGTACACAGCACACTGACCAAGGGTGTAGGAAAATGGAGATCTGCTGGTGCAAGAAGTAGTTCACTCTGAAATACAGCAAGCACTCGCCAGGGTTGCAGAGCACAGAATAATTGTGGTTTTGAGGACACACACAACAGTTCTGCAGACCATCCGAGCTCTGGGCAATCCATTAGTGTCACCAAAATTAGAAGATGTGAAAAAAAGTAGGGAAACCCCCCTATCTTTCTATTTGCGATTTATGAATGCATCCCCAACGGTGGCAGGGCTATTAAATATCCATCAAGTGCCGGTGTGCCAGGACATCAACTGTGTTTGTTTTTGCAGGAACTTTGGAGGGTCACAACAGCTTCACTGGTGTCTGGCAGGGAGTCCTGGGTGACTGCAGCAAGGATTTTCTACGTGATGCGTTTTACTTTAAAGCTGTGACAACCAATAAATAGCTCGGATGAAATCTGCCTGAACAAGAACATGAAAGAATGAAAAGATCTTTACTCCAAGTATACCATGTGCCCCTTGTAACCTTAAAGTGATTTCTTGAGTCAACAAAACAAAATAAGGATTATTCAAAGGGATAGATGTGAAGTGCAAATTTGGAGGAGCAGAAAATTAATGAGTCTAACTGAATCTCCCACAACTGGGTTTTTTTTTTTTTCTTTCCCTACAAGGAAGCCAGAACCGAGCTGATATACTTAACAAAAAGATTCAGGGGGATTCAAACCTGAAGCTCATGGTTTGCTCCTCTTGTTATAACCACATATTTGTGAATAGCCCGCACTGTTGGGCATGCTGACATGTTTGTGATCCACAGTCTACGGCTTTCCCCCCTGTTCTCTTACAACAAAAACATTTCTAGTGAAAATGCATGTAAGTCTGAAGATCAATGAGCCAGCTTATGCACTCTCTTGCTTTCCTTTAGCACTTTGGACAATGGCCCAGTCTAGACGTCATTCTGCGAGTCATACAGACGTTATTTTCCTTCATCTCTTCCAGGAGCTTTCCTTGCCCTGCCATCTTATCAAAGACTTAGTATTTAAACAGCTTAAGCTTGATTCAGCTTGTTTTTGATGAATTGGCCACCGAGCGCTTCTACAAGCGGCTCGCCGGTCAGAGCTGGGGAGCAGACAGCACCAGTTGGGACAGGCAGTAGGGGAGGGCTGGAGGCTGTGACATCCTTCAGGAGCACAGGATCCAGAAGAGCTTTTTTGCCCACAGCTTATGGACAACTTTCACTGTGACCCAAACAAATCTCCAAACTCCTTGCTCTCTGTATCACCCCATCTCCCTAGATAGCGTCTCATGAGTGAGTCACACTTCTCCATTTGAGAAGGTCTGTTAACTCTTTGGTGGATGTTTAATATACTGGCTTTTACCTTTAGCAAACTTAGTCTCCCAGCTTTATGGAGACAGGACCCTTGACGCTGACAGCTTGCCCTTTTTTCTTTCCAGTGTGTGCTTGAGATGGGTTACCTAGATTTCTTGAGTTGCTTTCCTGTTTGCTCATCCTAGAGTCCCATTGAGCTAGACTGATGTGTGCTGTAAGAGGCCGAATAATGTTTATAGCTTTCCACTAACATTACCTCACTATTGTCAATATTTATGCTGTTGTTAAAGGGCAATGTACTTACATGAGCACACGGCAGCTTGAATTCACCATCCACTACTATTTGCATGCCTCATCACTGTAAATACTAATGCAATTATTAAGGAAATGTTTCTTTTCTGGATGGGTAAAGGAGGGCAAGTGATATCATCTGCATAAAAGTAGGAACTTGAACCTCCGTCTCCAAAACCAGGAGCTAGTTTCCTAATGAAGGACCAACTTCTGTTAATTCTCTCTTACACAGAGCACTGAGGAGCATCTGACTAAGGAGGGAACAGTACTTCTGTCTCAGGAGTGGGGAAGGTAAGAAGGCCTCGAAATTAATTTAAAGCATGTTTTTCTTAAATCCACGATGGTCCAAGTAGGCTTGGTCCTAATTTCATTTAGGGTTGGGAAGGGAGTTCAGGAAAACAAATGGGTCTCTCCAGATTAAACATGGGTGGAAGTCTGTGTAATGAATTGAATTGGCCCTAGGATCATTTTGCTCATCCTTGCTTTTGTGAAAATATTTGCTATGTGACTTTTGGGCCAACTGAGAACTGCCTCTGTTTGTTAAGGACCGCAAGGAATGTTTAGAGTAGAATTTTGGAAATGTCTTTGAATAATGTGGATTAGTGGCTGCCTGAGTAATTTAAACTTTGCCATAATTAAATACCAACAGTAATGAGCAAATAACACCCAAAAACTGAACTTATTTAAAAAATATCTTTAGAGAATGACCAACTAACACAAGGAATATTGGGAAAGCTCCAAATGATCCCGAGGGTTGTCATCTCTTCTTCCTCTCTGCCTCCAGAGTACTGGAGATCTCTGTGGGCACCCTGGAGGGGAACGATCTTGGATTTCTCCCGCAGCAGCCTGGTGTGGAAAATGGGACTGAGCAGTTCTCACCTTCTGCCTGACCAACCCGATTCATCCGTTCGGGTGCTCAGGAAGCTCAGAGACTATTTGCTAAATGTTTTGTGACCGTTGTTGCTAAGAGGATCCCTGGAGCATCTGCTGCCCAAGAAAGTGGGATGCTAAGGGGCTTTTTCCACCTGTGTGGGATTGGCACCCAGGAGCAATACAGAGAGCACTGAAGGTTTTATTGTCGTGGCTGGGGAGTGCTATTCTTTCTGTTACAGTCTGCATAAAGCCGGGCTGTATTTCTGTGAGCAACAACTGCTTCTTTGAGAACACATACAGAGACACACGGGCACAGGAAAGAAAACAACTGAAAAATGTAGGAAGGTGGAATGGAAAAGAAAAGAATAATAGGAATCCATGGTTTACAAACCAGCACAATGAATGACAGAAATAAAGGAGCCTGGAGTCTTATAAGATTATCTGAATTCATTTGAGAAGCAATACAAGAAGTGAAGCTTTGTAGCTCTAGAGACAATATTCCCTCAACTTTTTATGTCTATTCAAATGCCTGGTGTGTGGATTTGTCAAGCTTAAAAGACTAGCAGACTTGGCAACCTAATTCTTTTATCTACAAGCCAGGTAGGGCACAGGCAACCACCCAACTTTCCCGTATTTTCCTGCCAACATTTTCACTTTACCCTTGAAGGGACTTGGTGCAGAGGGTACACCGAGATGCAGTCTTTGTGTTCGTTCTGCTCTGTAGCAGAGACATACAAAGATGCCAATGATGTGTGAGGATTACGGGAAAGTCCGACCCTTTGTTTACTTCAAAATGAGCCGAGAAGATCCAAGAAACAGCATTAAGCAGCACAAGTTGAACCTGGCCTGGGAAACGAGAGTCAAGGAAATAACTGGTAACTGGTTGGGGCAGAGCCGGGGCAGAAGGGTTGTATACTGACTCCTCACCCGAGACATCCATCCAGGACATAAACGTATCTGAAACTAAAAATAAAGTGCCTCCCTGTCCTCATGTCCAGGATACTTAAGCACAGCTGGTTGGCCGCACACCCTCCGAAGCGGCACTCACCTTGGCATCAGGAGGAGGTAAGGACGTCAGGAGCATCCTTCTGCTGAGGCGTACCTCGGTTCCCAAAGGAGAAACGTGACTATTGTGCAGACAATATCCTGATTTTAGCTGATTAACATTAGGGAAGACAAATTCTGCCTCTGGTGAGTATAGTATGTCCACATTAAGGGTACAGACAAGCAGGATCTAGTTTTGTGTGTGTTCCCAGTCAAGTGGATGAAAGACAGCTCTAGGTCAGATGCTGTGTAACAGGGCTAATATAATGCTGTGCCTGAACTATTAATCCCAACGCTGTGGGTGATAAAGACATATCCCAGCATGCCTGTGATGGAGTAAGGAGTTGAAACTGAATTTCTTTTCTTTTAGGTGGGCATTCCAAGTTATCTAATTCCCGTTCAGACTTAAATATGCATTCTTGTTGTCTGCGAGCTAAAATTCAATATCTGAAGATATTTTGTGCTACAACCATTGAAACCTAAAACTGTTTTTTTTCCTATTAGTTTCTGATGAGACTGATTAAGATGTAGTGAAGTCGGAGCTGGGATGCAGGGTAACACATTCCAGCTCTGCTCACAATAAGCGTCTCAGATTTACTCCTGGATCCCAAGTGCTCCCCTCTGATACAGGATACTGCATTCCCACAGAGTTCTTAAATCCCTGCTATGCAGCAGAAGAGTGTGGTCAAGAGTATTTTGCATTGTTGGATAACAGATTTCAGTAATGTTTCTCACATCTTCAATGCAGCAGAGGATCTCGTTTTTGAGAGAGGAGCCACAGACCCTTTCTTTTCTGGGAAACAGCAAAAATCAGACATCAATCAAAGCCACAAAGTCTCCATCTAAAATCTACCTTACCCTCCAGCCTTTCGATGTGTTGCTACTTGCACATGGACACTAGATCTGGATAAAATGACTGATCTTCTCCAGGAAAAAGGAATGCCTTCAAACATGAAATATTCACTTCATTTATGGCCTACAACATTTTTGGAACTCCACGCTGTGCCACAAACCTTTGGCTCCAGCCCTTTCCATCAGCCCATCCAATTCGCCCCTCGCCTCGGGACATGCTGACTCCATAGCAAAAGCTCATGCAATTCATTTTAATACCTGTCCGATCATCTCATTTTCACGGACCACCCAGACCTCGCTGAGCTAAAAGCACTCTGGAAGCTAAAAGATAGCCATATTTCCACATTATTTGTGTTTGGTTTTGTGGTGTTTTTTTTCATACAAACAAACTCTGGCAGGTTCACATTGGAAGTGATTGAATCGCATTAAACCTGTTTTCATATTACAGTATAATGTGGATGGACTTGTTTACACTAATTGGAAACGAATTCTGTGCCTTTGCTAAACTGGCAGGTTTCGATTGCGGGAGGTTCAGGGACTAAAGCACTTCATGCTTTTCACTTTGGGAGTGTGTTAAAGCTACTGTAACACATGGCGCATGGAGCAAAATGGTCAGAAGAGTGAACTGATAAAATCTCAACGAGCTCCATCCTTGCAGATGGTGAAAAACAACGGAGCTTCATTCAGGTCACCATGAGGAGGAACTGGTCCACTCTGTCCATGCTGGAAGTAGTTTGTAAGCTCATTTTGAGCATGAGAGAATAAGAAAGATAACAGGCCAGCAGGGAGAGCTGGGAAGGACGGGGACACCACGACTAATATTTTGTGACTGCTGAGCAGAGACGTGGTGTGCTGCACTGTAGGACAGCAGCAGGGAGGTTTATTATGAAACCTGTAGAAATCATTAATAGGAGCCTCTTGTTCTGTTTGGGGTTTATCACCGTGTTGGGTCCTCTACAAATAAAAAAGCTGGAGAGTAACACGTGTGAAGAGCCTTGTGTGACAGGGGGTCGCACAGTCCCTGGTGTCCAGCTGCTCTACAGCCCAACCACATTTTCCGTCTGGAGTTTTCTTATGCTGTTGCTGACTCGGCAACACTGGAGCTTTAGGGACACATGCAAAAATCAAGCCATTACCCGAGAGCTGCTTACATGCAAGTCACTGAAGGGATGGGAAATATCTCTGAGGTGTCATTGAGAAGAACATACCTGGGATGGTCCGGAAAAGCAGACTCCTGTGGCCTCAGACACCAGAATAACCGTTAACCTCATGGCCTAAATCCTACCTGCAGCAATTTTATATCAGTGTAATTCCCGTGTGTTTAATCAAATGACAATAAAGGCAATGAATGTCCCATCTGTTTAAAAAGCTGAGATGCTATGGCTTTAAAATCTGGAGACCTTGATTCTCGAAACCTTCCTGCCATGTAGCCCCTGAAATCAGGCTTTAGATCTGTGATTTTAAAGAGGTGAGGGAATGAAATAGACCCAGAGTTCTTAGATCCATAAATGCCCATGAGTCTCACAGGGACACAAGTTTCTACATATCTTAGGACCTCAGATGTTATAAGGTACAAAGTGGCTTTTACTTCAGGTGCAACAAAAATCTGGTTTTATGCTTTTTCAACTGATAGAGAATATAGCAACACTATAGTACGTGAAAATCAGTTTATGAAAACTGGCTTAGCCAATTTGAGGCTACCTGTTCAGGTGTTGCTAATGCTTTTTCCTGTCCAATGGGTATATATGAAGCTGAGACTCTTCCCAGGACAGGACTTGTGTTCGTCTCAGAATTAGTGCTCACTGCTTCAGGCGCTGCACTTGCAGGAGCAATTTGAAGTCACGTATGAAAAATTAGAGCCTTTTTAATAATTGGCAGGTTTACCACCAGGCAAACTGTGCTTTCATCTTAAACTGAGGAGACAGAGGGGGGCAGAATGGATAAGAAAGAAAAAGAGAAGAAAAAAAGAACTAGAACGAGGAGGAGGTGGGGGGGAAGAAGGGAAAGAAAGCAATGAATCTTGCGTATCATATATAAGCTCCAGGGGCACTGACATTCTGTGCCAGTGTCTTATTTGCCTGGCTATTTCAAAAGAAAAAATAAACAGGCAACTCCACAGCTGCCAATTAGTATTCTGCGGCTGTCGGAGATCTGGCATCGCCCTCGGCACCGCCGACACTGGGAGCTGCTGAGGACAGCTGAGCCCCCCCCCCAGCGCTCCGCTGCCCCGATCATCACGCCCAGGTGTCATTTATTTTAAGCTCACTTGCTCTTATGCCATACAGCTTGGTTACTGAGAATGAGGGAATCGGAACATTTTGTTTTCTCGTGAAAGTGGCCAATAAATGCTCAGCTCCAAACACACAGTGCTTCTTAGCACAGTATAGTTCAGCAAAGTGGGCTCCATTTTTTTCCGGGGTTTCTATAGCATTATGTCAGAACATGATTTAAATGTAATAACAATTGTTTGGCTTGCAGTCCAGGAGGAACATGTGGTACCTTTTTACTGTTTTACTATTTTTATAAGTTAAGCTACATCATTTTTTGTTAACTTAGAGTATCTGCAGTTCCTAGGGAGAACTTGCATTCCAGATTTCAGTCTTTTATTCTGTTTCTATGTTTGAAATATATTTTTATTTTCCCTTTCCTGTTGCTTTTTTTAAAAAAAAAGTTTGTCTTTTAGTGTAAAAAAGTTTGTCTTTTAGTGTAAATCCAGATAAAAACATCCTGGTCTTGTCACCACCACGCTATTGTAACTAGGAATGGATATTAAATTACCTCGTCCAACTGGCTGATGGCCATTAAATCTGACTTATCTGACTTATCCATGAATTCACTGCATCGGAGACAAGAAGCGTCCCATATAATTCTGCTGCTTTTCAAGCGCAAAAGACGACTTCTCTAATAGAAATTTCACAGTAACCTCTCTTTTCATGCAGTACCATTCACCCACCCATTAACCTGTGACAACACAAAATGTTTGTGGAAGAGAATTTGCAGGTCGCATGCGCATGTGTGTGTGGAAACCAAATGCTCTGTTTGAATGCGCAGTTATTCATGCCAAAGCGCGTGGGCATTCAGCCAGGGAAGGAAAAGAAACAATAAGGCAAGACCCGTCTGGCCGAAGAGGGCTAACGAACCCCTCTTGGCTGTTCATAGCGAAACCCCACGCTTGGCTGATGGAGTTGTTAGAGTAGCACACGTTAGCAGTACCCATGCCTTCTATAGGAGCGGGGAATTGGGCATGGGGGAAGAAGCTGCTGTGTACGTGTATGATTGATAGATGCTCACATAACCAGCTAACCCCACCGACAAGCTGCTAGTGGGTGTGAGCATTTTGTCACACCCACTTGGTTGGTTCTACTTACAGATGGACTAAAAATGGAACCTGAAAATCAAATTCCACCAGATCTCATGATAAGAGAGAGTCGAGCTCATACCTCTCTTGCTGGTTGCGCTCAGCCTGTTCCTGCTCACCGTGTGACAGTAGCCATGAGGTTAATCCCTTCCAACAGCTCTCTTATTTTGGACCAAAAGCAGAAAATGCCTTTTAGAATCACAATATTACGTAGTACAATCAAGTCTGAACCCTAAACCAGACTTAAACCTGTCCCTAAACCACAGCTAAAACTCATCATTTTGATTTATCTCCACCTCAAAAGGAGGACAGCCATGAGTAAACAGTTCCTTTTTTTAAAGGGAATTATGCAGCTCACAAAGCACTCAAAAATAGTGGACAAAATTAATTTAGGAGGGTCAGTAACTTTCAAGACTTCCAGTAGTTCAGTTAAAACAATTCACCAGGGTATCTCAGTGTCTTCAGCTTCTCCATCTGCAATTCGTTTCTGGCATAGAAGGTGCAGCTCTTGAAAAATGAAATGCCCTCAGTGGTGCGGAGCATGGGAAGGGACCTGTGCTGGTCGTGTGTGGCCTCGGCAGCAGCTGAGTGAAATCAAATGACTTTGTTCTACAAAGCCACGTGTTGCCAAGGCGTGTGCGTGGCTCTGCTGAGGGGATGCGTAAGGGTCTGTCAGAATGCCTTTGCACCGCGTGGTATTTTTTGGGGGTATGCACTTCAGACCTGAGTACGTGGGGCAGGTTACCAGTGAAACCATAGCGGTGAAATTATACTGTTATTGTTAGGCACATGTATTCCAGAATAGAAGCTACAGAGAAAGCTACGCTATAACTATGGCAATACAATTAGGCAGTAGACAGACTTCTTAGTCATGCTATGTTTTCTAATACGGGTCTGTTGCAAAGCTGACAGAATACCCAGGGAAAACAAGATGACTGTGCAGATTTCTGGAGAGGAGTCTGTGCGCAGGCTGTTGGATCAGCTGCAGAGCTGCATGTAATAAACCCTGAGTATCCTTAGAAATCTGCAGTAAAAAGTATCCCACGCTGACTCAAGATACAGATTTTGCAGATATATATTGGACAGATATTGGACTGGAGTCAGTGGCCTGCAATCTGAAACAATTCTCAGATGACAACATATCTTTATTTCTTGGAGAATCTGGCCTGTCTCATATGAAGCACTGAAATCCAAAATTTAATCTGCAATTTCTCTCGTAAGCTATATATCGGACTGGGAATCTCATCAGAACAGGATTTCTTGTGAGATTTCCAATTCCTGATGGCAGAAAATACCACAAGAAAAGACTTGCTTTATTCTAGCCAAACCCAGACGTTTCAGAGACGTGCAAAACTAAACAAGTGGAATGCCCCAAGCGTTTTGAGATGCACAGAAGTTTTTTTTAGGGTTCATGTTAATGTGACCAGATGTCTTTGCGGTCCCTCTCTGTTTCAGCCACGACAACCTGACTGATAAATTGCCATTGCTCAGCAGTTCAAGCAGAACTCTCATTTGAAGGAATGGGATTTCTTTGTGCTGAACATATTTGGTCTTGCTGAAATCAGTGCTACGAGAGGGCTCCGCACATCTAACCATTTCTTAGAAATGGAAGAAAGAAACCCCAAATCAAAACAGAAATTAGCTCAACTTGTTATTAGTGGTTAAAAGGGGAGAAGCTGTAATATTTGAGTCTGATGTGGTCCCACTTGCTCCTAAAGAGGGTTAATTTTTTTTTAAATATTGAAGTGTAAAACGCAACTTGCAGCTTTCTCTTCTTCCCAAGAAATCATAAAGATCTTTAGTGCCCTCTACAGCCCCACTGAATTCATTCATACCCAGAACACTCAACTCACTTTTTGTATTCTTGTTCTTTCTGTTTCTCAAGTGAGCTGCACTGTACAGTCCTTTAAACGAGCTTTCAGCACTGCATTAATCACATGCCTTAATGGGCAAATTCAGCGTTTTTCTTGCTAATATATTTGCATGCTCTTTACGTAACAGAATGCTAAAAAGTACAGTCTGTGCATCTGGAGAACTACAAGCTTATTTCATTCCCAACCCAGCTATGCAGCATGTGGTTTATACACTGAAAAGAGAAACAGAAAGCACAGTTTTCCTCCCTGTGCACCGGCACTTCATCTCTTCTGCTTGTAGCCAACTGCCTCTGATTGTGGATAACTCACGGAAAAGTCTTGAAAACCCCAAATTACTTTGCAGCCTCGTACATTTACTGTGAGTGATTTACACAAAGCGTAATGGACCTGTGTGCTGTTTTAGAAAATAAAAGTGAAGGCATCTTGACTAAGCTTACGTAGCAGTTTCCACAGCCAAGGATCTGAAAGCCCTTTGCAGACTGCAAGCCTGATAAAGCTCTGAGATCAGTGAAAATCGGGATATTGTGAGTTGCACTTAGAGGCTGAGCCTGGCCATAGCTATAACACCATTTCACCCGGCATTTCATCCACATTCTTCTGCAGCAAAGACGACATCTCTTCTTAGGTGGCTTGCCTTTAACCACAAACACAGGTTTTGTGTATTTAGCTTTGCCCTCTGGACAGCTGTGCAGTTTCCCACCCAGGAGCGGCTTCCACATGTGTCCTGTAAATACAGCCCACATCTGCTGACCTTCCACCAAGGGTTTTCATGATGGGGCCATGAACTGTCACAGCCTTCTAAATGCTGCTGCTCCGCCATTCAGGGTATCTCAGCGCTGCACCCTGGAGGTATGAGCCCGAGGTTTCAGGAGGCAAAGCAGCCGTGAAGAGCAGCTGGTACCTGGAGGTGGTCTTCAGCCACCTCCTACGTGCCCGAGTGGGTTAGTGCTGGTCATGCTCCAGCTTGACCCAAGTCACTTTAAAATGAGCTCAGGTGTGCACATTTATACAAGCTGCCGATGTGTTTCTGGATCACGGTGTAGACAAAATCACAGGAAGAGGGGACAGCAGCCCTTGAAGGGCTCGGTAGGGTGCTCGGTGGTGCTCTGTCTGCTACCGGCCACGTCGGTTCACGCAGCGCAGGTGGAACCTGCTGGCCACCCCGACTCGCTGGACACTTGGTGGTGAGAGGGGGTTTTCCAATTACATGCACCATTTGTTAATGGTGGAAAAATTGCCCTTTTATTGCTCTGTTACTGTAACCAATGTCTCCAAAATATCCTATGTAGGAAAAGTTAACTGATATGAGCTGAGCTATTACTTCATCAGAAACTCCGTGACCTGGGGAACTGTTAAAAACCTAAATAATAACAAACCTTTTATTTACAACTAGTAAATTATGCCCATATGTTTCTGAGCAGACTCTTTCTTAACAGATGAATTAACATGCCAGAAATAACCCACGTTAATGCACAGATTTTTTCAGCGAACCCTGATGCTTAATATGCCTAACAAACCTTTTGTTTCATTATATTTCACCCGCTGTTCATAGATTTAGAGTTTCCTGGAAAACCAAATTATTTATTTATTGGGGTGGGGAGGGGCAAAAATAAAAATTTTCAATTGCAAATGTCATTCTGCCTGTGGTGTTTTCATTTCAAAATACATTTTGATTTTGTGTGTGTGTGGATATGAAATAATACCTTGAAATGAAAATCCGTGTTTCATTTTGAAATGTCAGACTGCAAAACATTTTCAGCTTAAGATGTCACTTTATTCCTATGTTTAAAAATAGAAAAATAAGACTGCATGCTTCATTTTTAGCACTTTTATTTTTTATCACATAACTTCTTTCCGCCATTGCCGACCCTTCCCTCCTCCTTCCCCTTCTTCCCATTCTTTTCTATGCTGGAAAAGACAGAAAAGGCAAAAAGATGACAAAAATATGGTAGAAATATTTTCATGCTCTTTTTTATTTTTTCCCAGATAGCATAATGTTGAAAAAAATAATCAGTTTATAAAAAAGTGACAAATGGAAAAAAGGGAATATTTTTATTTGTTCATGTTTTCTCACTTTTTCACTTCCTGTTGTCTTGAATTTAAAATTTTTTATTGAAAAAATAAAAGGGGCAAGGGAGGCATTCCGAAAATCAACAATCAAGAAGCAGGAAACTGAGTAATTCCATCCATTTTCAGAAGCACAGCCTGGTCCAAACTGAAGATGAGATGAAAAATTGAAATATAAAAAATGGAAGGGAACCACGTGGTTCATCCAGACATGTTTAAAAACCTTACACTTTCATTTTAAACTTTCCGGCTTGATTTTAAAATAAATTAAATCAGAGGGAAACTTTTGAAATCAGCAGAGAAAAAAAAGTAAAAGCTTTTTGGCCTTCCAGATAGAGAGTCAGGCTCCACTGGAGTCAGACAGACTAAATATAGAGATGCTCCTTCCCAGGCTGAAGCTGTGCGAGGTTTTGCTGGGCAAGGGGAAAGAAGGCTCAAGCATCCAGCGCCAGCAAACGCTATGCTGCTCCCTTGCGACAGTCATACACCCCTAACCCAAGGCGCAGGAAACGTGAACTCAGAATGAGAAGGAATCTCAAGAAATGGTTACTGGAGACAGCACGTGCTGCCTCATCTCCTCGTGAGTGCCAGCGGGTGTCCAGCACCTCACGTTTGCAGGGAGTTAGTGCAGCTGTGGGGTCCAAGGAGGGAGAGGGATGCTGGTGGGCACTCGATTTGCCAGTAAAGTCAGCCACTAACACCTTCAACCGTCCTTGCTTGGATAACAGCACTGTTTGTCTTAGGTTGGGCAAACTACTGGGAAAAAAAAAATCACCCCATTAAATGCTGTGGGCTTGGAGTATCGACCACAGGAAGGCATGAACATTCAGGATGTTTCCAGTTGCGAGCTGGCTCAGCGTGTGCTTTTGTGTGTTGTGAAGGAACGTAATCTGTGGCCGTTTACAGGTTTATGGCACACACGCACATACATAGAGAAATTATGATAGAGGATACAAGTGTAGAGTAGCTGATGACAATAAAATAGGATTAGACTGGAGCCTTGTCTTCACTTACTGATAGAAAAGGAAAATCTCACAGAAGACAAGTTTAATCCAGCTGTGAAATGTTCCAGGGGGGTCTTAGACACGTATCATGTACCAAGTAAAGAATAATAGAAGCAATAAACCTGTGATAGACACATCTGAGTGTTTTGAGTAGATGTATAATCACTTTATCATTTTTAAATGATATGCAGAGTTTATATTTCTGTTATTTCACATGCGCCATGAAAGCAAACAGTGTGATTTGGGAAGAGAGATTGCTGGGAGGGAAGAAATGTTAGACTTCAGATTAGTTTTCTACCTCATAAATTCAGCATTTCCATGCTTCTGTTCTTTGTTCAGTTCCACACACCCACCCTGCTTAAATACACTCTTACAGAAATAAATAAAGAGGTGCATTGCTTTTGGTAGTGCTCCTTATTTTCCATCCAGTTCCTAAAATATAAACATATTTTCTATTTTGCATAATTGATCTGCTGGGTAAGAAGCTGTTTTCATACCACGAGAGCCTCTGACTCCCAGTTAACCTGGCTGTTTGGTGCATGAATTGAACCTGGCTACAAGCAGCCAGCAACGTGCTGCAAAATTACAGGAAAAATTAGGACAGAAAGTGATGATGGTAAAGATTAAGAACTATTTTTAACAATTAACATTGTTTGGAAGCTTAACTCATGCTTTTTTTTTTTTTTTTTCCAGCTTCTCTTTTGGGTTGAATAGTGCTGGATGGATCATTACTCTCATGTCCTCCAGTTCTTACTATGCTCCTACAGAAAGCGTGTAGGAACTGCAAGTCACACCTACGGGGAAAGTGCGAGGAGAGGTTGCAGTTGCGCAAGACCGTAGTTCATTATCAGAGTTGTAGTTTTTCAACTCTGTGACTGCAGTAAAACTCTCATTTACACCCCCTCCCATCTCTAGATAGATCGCTGCTTCTAGGAGGCAATGCACGCAAACCCCATTCAAGCCAGCCTGCGGCGAGGAGGAGAGTGAACGACTTCCCAAATCTCAGCACAACATTTGAAGTGCAGATGAGAAGTGGGGAGTTGCAGGACAGACCCATGGACATAATTTCTGTGGAAAAAGCAGGCAGAGGAAAGAAAATGAAAGGAGAAACTCGGAGCTCTAAACTTAGCCTAGATGAATCGGGGAGTATTTCTGTTTTAATAATCACTAGTCTATCGTTTTGCAGATAGCGAAATGACTCCATGACTCATTTATTTTGTGCAGTTTGCACCAGCCCGGGTTCCTGTCTGTACTTCTGGCTATTGCTTTTTGTTGCTGCTGACTTGGTTTAACCCATCTTGACACTTAAAGGCCAAAATTAATCTTCCAAGTAAAAGATGGCCAAGATTCCTAAATTATGTGCCTCTTCATTATCTTTAGGTACCTTCTTAGGACAGATGAATTGCCTCAAAGTCAGGGAAGAAAATCCTACAGGGAGAAAGCAAAGAATAATGTGCAAATACTGAGTGAAAAAAATGAATCTGCACCAAAGGAAAAAGGGAAAAACACACATGCCATTTTTTTCCCCCACTCATTCTGTTTCCTTTATGCTCACTGGTTCAGGGCCGCTGGTAGAAGATGGAGACATATATTAATTCTCCATGCAGAAAAGTAAATAGTGATCTCCGTCCTCTGGGATTCAGACGTCTGGTCTCAGCCGTCCCCGAGGAATCTTCCTCCATTGCCTAATGGTCTCTGACCATAGCAGATCCATTTAAGGGATACCATATCATTTTCTAAAGCCTCATTTAGACTCATACACAAAAAAAAACATCGCCCTGTCACACTGAAGCGATTTCAGCCCCGTAAACCTCCTTTTTCTTTATTTCTCGTAACTAATTTAAAATGCAGGGATGGATTTAAGAAAGAAAAAGAGAGGTAAAGGAAGGAAGGAAAGGAAATAGCACAGGAGCTAAGTTGCATTAAATGATGGATTTTAAAAGTCCATTTTAAAGAAAGTTGTGTAACTTTTTTCGAACAAGTGCCTGCCATAAAAGAGAGAGAAGGGAAAAAGACATTATCTGGTCTAGTAGTTTTCAGGAAGTTGTGCTCCCAATTCCCTAAAAATAAAATTTCTTTATGATCATCATTTTGCTTATTACTTCTGTTATAGTAGCACCCTGAAAACCTCAGCAGAACTTGGGATCCTATTGTAAAAACAGATTACTAATGACCAGATATGGTGTTTGAATAAATCTAAAAGAGGGCATTGGTGTGAATAGAGAAATCCTCCCCAAAAGAGGCTCAGGAGCTCAGAACTCGCTTTTTAATCTTGTGTTCGGATGAAAAATGCAAACGTCATCACTATTTGTGAACTCAAGTATTTAAGAAATATTTAGTTTGACTTTATGGAAATGTTTGACTGTGACATGAACAAAAGGTTTATTTTGACAATGTTTAGCCTCTATCATTTCAAGCTACACATTAAAATAGAACTGCTAGCAATAAAAAGGTTTGCCAGGAACAATTTGACAGAAGCAATAAGAGCCTGTGAACCATTCTGGTTAACATGAAAGGGCATTTCCTGGTGGGAAACTTTTCTGGATGAAACTTCTCAACCGAATCAAGTCAGATAGAAAACTGCCACAGGACAGAGAGGCTGTAATGGAAGCTCATAAAATAGGAAGAGACTTGCTAAAGGGCATCTTGACAGCAGGGCCAGGAGCAGAATGAAATCTTCTGCCTCTTTATTCACGGTGTAGTTTAATCTTTAACTGTACATGAATTTATTCCCATGCAACAGTCCTGCTGTGCGCCCTGTCCAGCACACCTCACAACTGCCAGCCTGGGGAAAAAAATCAGCCCATCTTTCTAGTAAACGGCTGATTTCATGGGCCACTCTGGTAATGCTATTAAAGACAATATTTTTGAACAATAAGTAATCTGTTCTCTGGGATATTTGCACAGTGGAATTCCTTTTCCCTGCCCTGATTTTTATTATTTTTTTTTTTTAAGAAAGAAAACTAAATTGCTATAGGTAATCTAAAACTGTCCTAAATAATTTATGGTAGAAAATATGATTGGCGTGCAGCCCATCTCAGAGACATTTAACTTTTCTGGGTCAGAACTTTAACTGGTAAAATTTAGTACAGCTCTGAAGTCAGCAGAGCAAAGACCTGGCCTTATAGATTTGAGGACAATGAAATATTCTATAATATTTCAAACCTTCCTGAAGCCTCGAACTGAAACAAATGGAGTTAAGTTTTGGGCTTTTGTGAAATGACAGTTTATCAGATGCTCCCAACTCTGGGCTTCACCAGAGGCTCTTCATGCAGTAGGGTCTGCCTGGGGTGAGATCTCAGGGTCCTGCTTGGCCGCACTGCACCCGGATCAGGACCAAGCGGCCTGGGCTGAACTGACCCAACTCCTCTCTCCCGGCCCCAAACCAGGGCCAGCAGGATAGCGTGATGATGCAGTGCCCTCTGCTGGGAAAATTACAGCTTTTACCCACATTTCAGGAGCCCTTAGGTCACATCAACCAGGAGTTTCCAAGTGGAGGAACCTGCATTTTGCCTCTTCTTGTCGCTATAACCTTGAGGAGTCCATTCTGCAGACTCAGAGACTTGGGTGGCTGCTGTTGTGTTTCGTTGCTGTGTATGAATTTGCTATCCATTTCCAAAGTTGCCTATAATAAGCTTTAAAACATTTCTTCATGCTGCAGTCAGAGCTCCCTGCTGGAGATAGAGCATTTCAGAGTCTTTTCAAAGGACATATAATAAATAAACAGCGCTGTAGCTTGGAAGAAACATTGTGGAAAAAAAACCCCTGCTACATCGTGTGCATGCATCTGTAGCTGTATGTTTCCAATTTGTTCCCTTTCCATCACTTTTGAAGCCAGATACCCATAACAGCAACTCAATCTGCCATGAACTTTGGCGATATGTTGGTCTGTGATCATTTGTCATTTTAATGTCTCCACCCAGATCTGCATTAAATAGAGCACGACAGTGCCTCCGTGGCCTCAAGAAGCAACAGCCTTTGCTTGAGAGCAGAATTATGAGTTGCTAGAGGTTTTTAAAATTTTTTTATTACCTAAAAAGAATTAAAGATATCAGTAACCACATAATAGAAAATAAACAAAACATCTTTGAGAAAAACGTTTCATGTGATACCATCTTCCTGCATGATCTAGAAGTGCAGGACACCTGCAATGAAAAGCAAGCCCTCCCTTAGGGTATTTATAGCTACCTCAGGTTCGGAGCAGAAAAGGCATACGGGGAAATTTTTCCAGCTACCTGTAGAAGAGTTCCCTGGTCAGCTACATTACCCTATGGGTAACGCCAAAAGTTTTGCCTTGCACTCCTGGCACAGAGCTCATCCCTGGCTTCAGCACTTGCTGCAATGTGTTGGGCATCCACCCATCCAAGTGGGTGTTGTCCTTTCAGGAGGAGACATTCAACCTCTGGCAGTAAAAGGATCAATCTGTCAAACCTCAGGGGATGAGGCAGTTTGTTGGGGCACAAGGCGTTTGGGTGCTCAGCCAAAACCGAAACAACGCTTTCAAACTTTTCAGGCTTTACTTGTTCCTGTGTCAACATGTTTGCTTGCTGGGACATGACTGGCACAGGATTTGGTCTCATTTTAACTAAGGTGCATGAGGTAATTTATAGAGGAAATAAACCTCTCGTGGTGGAACAGTCTTCGTAAAACAGGTATGTCCAGTGCACATCCTTCGATGTTATTGAAAATGTATATTACGACTCTAAGTTTTATTTCTGGATTTGACTTAGTGCAATTTACACTCTTGCATTTATTCAGGCCTTTGCAAGCAAAGGGGTCTCAGTGAAATGGATGCTGGATCTGCGTGAAATGCCCTGATCCACGTTTCCTTCTTCTCGACTCTGAAATCAGCCCTACATATTGTGTCTTTAGCAAAACGAAACAAACAAAAAACCTTCTTCAAGCCATGATTTCCACCCAGGTAGCCGTTAGATGTGACCTGATACATACTGGGTCTAATCCTTCAAATGAGAAGAGCACTGATATGCAGAACAACTTTCGATTTGGGACCCATTATGACCACAGTCTCTTTATGGAGGACCCAAACTTACTGGAAACTACATCTACCTGTTTAAACATAATTTAGCTGAGACTCAAAATCCAAATAGCTATTAATTTCAGAAAATTCAAATTTAGCAGAAGGAATAGTTTCCTCTTGGATGGCCTGTGTTTATTTTAACCGTACTTTGGTCTGTATGATTAGTGTTGCTTTCTTGCTCAGGATATGGGGAATTGCAAATGTTAATTTTTCTGATGCACTATAATTACTGCAGGCATCAACTGTTTTTATGCACTTCTCCAAAAATATGGTCAATAGTGTTTGCACAGGAAATTGTGGCTTGCAGGGAACGCCCTGGATTTCATCCGTTCTTGCTTGTAACTCAATCTCTTTGAAAAATCAGAAAATACCTGGTTTTACTTGTCTAATTTGTAAGCTGCATGAAACATTGGGTTTTGGTCTAGACATTGCTCCTATATCCATGCTGGCTACATAAGTTTTCCAGGAATACCTTCTTTGTGTCTTTCAAAATGTCCCTAGCATTCTTGCCAAACTAAGAATATATTTGCAGGCATTTCTGCTGCCTTTTTCAGTATGAATAGAGAATCAACAGAAAGTCGCAGTCTAGTATGGTGGAAAGGGAGAATCAGGACACTTGGACTCCATGTCCCCTAGCAATTGTTTTCCGTCACTGTACCATCATGTCTGTAATTAGTGGTGCATTTGATGGAGTGAGGGCTACTCATGGATCACAGTTTTGTGTAGCACTGCTGAACATTCTGCAACCCACGCTTCGGCACTCATCACCGGGCAGAGGCCACTTCACCACTTTTGTTCTTAGTGCTGTATTTTTGGCAAGGCAAAATACAGGACAGAGGACATCGTGCTCACTGTCACTTTGTGCTCTACAGCTATTATGTGCTCATCCTACCCCACTGTAACTGTACAGGCAGTGCAGGATTTGGTCAAGCTGAGCAATGAAATGTCTTCAGTCTAGATATCCAACCCCAAGAATCTCTTCATTTTAGCTAAAAATAGGAAGGGGAAAGAGAAGAAAAAAAAGAAACCTAACAGCAGTCACATCCAACGAGTTACCATCACTTTGCAGCATATACATCCCACCTCACCGCATCCTTCTGTTGTGGTGTCTTTCCCTTTTGCAGAAGACAGGCAGCTTTCAGGATGGCTACACATCTGTCTTCTCCTTTTGCCTCATCCAATGAAAGCTTCCTTAGCCAGGACTGAGTACACCCAAGCCCGTAGCCTGTGCATTCATGTCATTGTTGGACTCAAGCCCAACTCTTGTTATTTAAGACCAGAGGCATCACTGCTACCAGCTGAGCATTTATGTCTGTAGAGTAATAAGAATTGAAGTCAAGATAAAAATGAAAACAGCCCCTTTTCTCAGGCAAGCTTTACCTAAATATCAAATACAGCGTACCAGGAGCAGTTCCAAAACAATATTTGTGATCCTGATCTGGCCTAGGGACAAGAATATTACTTACACAGACTCTAGCAGCACTGCACATAACTTTTATGAGAAGCTATCCTGCCAATTACTGCAACTGGAAACATACGTTTGCACGCTGAATATGTGGATTATGGAGAGATTTTTGTTTGTTTGTTTTGTTTTTTTTTAGTGTGTGGAATGTTGGAGACTTGGTTTCCATTTGCATGTGTGTATCTATAGGATACACTCCTAATGGAGCCCTTTGAATTACCTCGAGTGGCTAGAC
Source organism: Ibidorhyncha struthersii (assembly GCA_013398815.1). Classification (NCBI taxonomy): domain Eukaryota; kingdom Metazoa; phylum Chordata; class Aves; order Charadriiformes; family Charadriidae; genus Ibidorhyncha; species Ibidorhyncha struthersii. Next base: position 532,986 of record VZSZ01010833.1, read on the forward strand.
CAAGTGTGGATTACATTTGCCTGGAAAATAACACTTATGTATCTAGTGCACTTCAAATTAAAAAAAAAAAAAAAAAGTCTAATGGATCTATCTACCTTAAGCACTTCTTTAGCTCTCAGCCTAATGTCTGGTTACCTCACAAATGGGAATTCTTCAACACAACATACTTTCATTAAAAAGAAAGATGAGTTGTTGAAACCACACATTTTTATAGAAACAGATCAACTCTGACAAAATCATTTTCTGAACAGTTTCTTGTGTGTAGCTAACAAGAGATTGCCAGAGTAGCCTGGGTGGGTATCGATTTCTTGCAACGTATGGGACTATTGACCTCAAGTTCCCATCAGAAAAATGTAACTTCAGAAGACGCGGGTGTGAAGGAATGATGGCTGTGTCAAACCCAATGTCCCGTCCTTAAAATTCAGCCTTAAGTCCTCAAGATTATATATTGGAGAAAATTTAAAGTGAGAGGAACTTCAATCTGGCTGTTCTTATGACAAAACGGACCAGGTCTTCCTCGGATTCAAATCAGCATTTGAGCAGTAAGCAAAGGTAAAAATGAGCTGAGTAAGTTCTGTCAATGTCAGAAGGTATAGGGGGGTATATGGTGCACACCTTTGAGAAAAGAATGCTGCATGATAAATAGTTCCTGAGAATAAAAAAAAAAAATAAAATAAAAAAGGTGTTTAACTCAATCTAATTTTGTGTAAAAGCAACAGTTGATGACAGCCAGCCAGTCAGGGCACATTGCAGATGGTGTTTTTCATGGCTGTAATCTAATGTCATAGCTTTTGCAGAAGTGGAATTAAAAATCTTCAATTCTTTGTGGTGAAGACAGACAGATGCTTTCCTGCTTTAATTCCTGAGTGGCCATAACATGTTCGTTGACATTTCAACTTGATGTTTTAATTGGCTGATTTGAATAAAACTCAGACAGGTTATGTTGCTCAGTTTTATTTTGTGTCTCCCAGCCCAGCAGCCAACAAAAAGAAGACAGCAGGACAAGGAGGGGCAGTGACTTTTCACCTCTCTGATTCTCTCCGTGTTTTGTTTAGCTCTTAATATATTTAAATTCATGCCTTGTTAAATTAGAACTGTGTCCTGGAGGGACTGAAGTCAGCCACCGCAGTCCAAAAAGAAGGTGCCCAACATTCCTCCCAATTGTCCAGGAGAATGTTTTCTTTAAAGATTTAATTTTTAAATTTTTCTTAATGAATCCATGTCTTTCTCACATGCAGCTCTAAAAATGTACACATAATGTACTACAGAGCCCATCTCAGGGGTGTGCTGCAACCCTGCAACCAGAGGAGGAGGTTCTGCAATTTTTCCAAACTGTGGAGGCCACTTGCCAGGGTGGACCACTCCTTCCCATTCCCACCATCCCAAGGAGGAGGGCAAAAGCTTCTCCAGAAACTGGGTGCATTTCTGTGCCTGCAGCAGTGGCGCTTTCTAAGAGCTCATGGACTGGTTGAAAATCACTTTAACCCATCAAGGAAGTGAAGCTCTCTAGTAAAGAGCGCCATGACCCGCCTGGACGCTGTCCTGTGCAACCTGTTGTAGGTGACCCTGTTCTGGTGGGGGGGTTGGACTAGATGATCTCCAGAGGTCCCTTCCAACCCTGACTATTCTGTGATTCTGTGAAAGCAAGTGGTTAGCATATCTAGTTGGTGTTTCTGATCTAAGACTTGTTCAGGACCTGCCTACAAACTGCTTTTCTCCTCTGAATACTAAAAAAAATTAGAGATGCCAAAAGCCACTCGCTCGTTAGTCTGCTGAATACTTTATGACAAAACTGCACCAGCATCAGTGTCAGTTATGTTCCCCGCCCCCTCATTTTTTTCTTAAGTAAAGGTATATGTCTATACTAATTTGGTTTGCATTTTTCTCTCTCTGTACATACATAGAAAACAGAAAATGATATGCGGTTTCTGTCTGTGCTCACTTAGGTGAGCAGATAAAGCTGAAAATCAGTATCTGCAAAACCGTTGCAACTTCCAAATATTCTTGATGTTTATAACCTTATATGTGTGCATGTGCACACATGCATGTGTGATGGCTCAGTGATATTTAGTCTTTGAGGGAATGACAGAGGGAACACGAGGTGTGCTCGGTGTACAACGCAACAGGTTTCTCAGGTACCATGGATGAAACACAGTCTGAGTGGGAAGCGAGTTTTCTCATCCCAGGTTACTGCTTGAGGTGCAAACCTGCAGCACAAAGCCGCCACAGACCATTAGCAGAGCTGCGCATCCATCTCTGTCAAGGGGAAGGTCAGGGCTCAGTTAGCATGGAATCTGAATTACCTTCACCCTGGAGAAAAAGGCGCTCTCGGGTGGGATGGAGGTCACTGCCAGGGCAGCATCAGAGAAGCCCCAGCGTAGACTGCTGCCTTCCAAGAAGAAATTTCAGTTTCACCTTCAAGACTGTCTTTGCAACTCTAGAAACTCTGTGATTTTGTCCCTTTCCCGTAAACTCTCCTACTCTTCAGAGCAGAGGTGGCCTGTCGCCCCTCTTGTTCCCGTTGCCCGTTTGCACCCCACATAGCTGTTTAGTCTGCATGAAAATCCACATCAGATTCCAGAAATAATGCAGTAATAATAAATTGGTGCCTCGTCTCACTGCAGTAAGTAATGCCTTCACTATGGTGAGTATAATTTTTTTGATACATAGGTAGCTTTGCAGGGAGAAGTGAATCAAAGCAAAACTGGCAAAACTTAGAGGAGAACGATAATCTGTGGAGCAAATCCTGAGCAGCTGTCATTTCTCCTATTTCCATCAGAACTACTTCTTTGATGATTAGTCAACCTAAACTCAGAAACTGGGCTGTAATGGTGCAAGAATGAGAAAAATCGATGTGATCCTCAGATGTTCCCTATGGGCTAGAGGCAAGTCCACATGAAATGAGTCCTTCCTTTCCATCAATCAACTGTCAAACTAAATTATTTCAGAGCTCTACGACTGAGCCTCTGGAACACTATAAGAAACTTCTTTTTAAAATTCTAAACTAAGCAGCAGCAGAGAGCTGAAATAAAAGCATCTCCTTCCAAAGCAGCAGTCAGGATAAACTATGAGAGAGCATATTTGTCAGTCCTGGACGTTACTTCAAGTTTTCACCTGGGAGTTTTCAAAAGCAAACAGCACCCTGGGCTGCTGGCAGCGTTTGAGCCGGAGTGGCTGCCCGAGGTTGCCGCTGCCTGTCCCTGCCAGCACCAGAGCAGCCTTCTCTCCAGGCTGCCATGTGGAGGAATCCGACCTCGGCCAAAGACGTCAGCTCTCAGAAGAAAAAAGTTGGTCCTTCTCACCTTTGAGCTACCGGCCGAACTGAGTCCCTTCAGCTTGAAGGGGGTTCTTCCTATCCCCGGGGGAGGAGGGACTGGCGGTCCCCGGCCAGCGTTGGTGTTTGGAGGGATGAGCCAGTTCTCGCTGCCATCTGCAGGCACCTACTCCAGGCTGGGCTCTTGTCCAGACAAATCTCCCCCTGCTTTTATTACGAACTGCCCGAAGCCCAACTAAAATAACATTTGCCATTTTATCTTTGGTTAAAATGATGCTAAGAAAGCAAGGAACACGAGAAAAAGCAGTGAAAGTAAAAGACTCCACATGCTAAACTTTGTGATACATTTTATTTTTAGATTAGTCTTATTTAGAATGCCCTCCTTCACTTGCTTTCAGCTCAAAATTCACCCAGGTGCATATAAATCCCATCAGCTTTGGTGAGAATGTTACATGTGTGCCGATGGACAGAATTTGAGTGTGTGTGCTGATACTTAGCAAGAGAGAGAGAGACATTTTGTTCACGTAGCAGAAAGGAAATTGTGCTTTACTGTATTGTTTACTCTTCCCAGTACTTTAATTTTCCCTTTGTTTAATATTTCAGCAGAAGCCATTTATCTTCCCTGATGATCAAATAAACTGGGTGGTAAAATAACGGATATGCAATTCATTGGGAGAGGGAAAATGGTATTATAAGGTAGACCAAAGGGATATAGTTTGGAAATCCAGTACTGTGTGATTTGCTACCTCACGCTTGCCTCAGTGCCCGGGGGAAAATATTGTTTTTTCATACCAAGCGAAGATACGGGTTATCCTTTAACAGCACTGCAGTGCAGGGGATTGCAGCCCTGAAAGCCGATACTTGACTGCTTAAAAGAGCCATATCGGATTCAAAGCAAGATCTTTCTCCTCAGTGAAGATAACGGGTAATGAAGGCAGCGATCTGGATTTTTGAAGCAGGAGTAGCTAATTGAGAAAGACAAGGTGAGGCTCGAATGGCGCAAGGTTCAAGCATCAAGAACAAAACAATGCTGCCTGAAAACCAGAGATCTTTCCTTGGTCCTCCAAGGCCTTCATCCAAGGCCAACATGGTTCTTTCCATGGTCTTCAGGGGGATTTTCAGTGCAGAAGACCTGGCTGAACCCAACTGCCAACGTGGCCCTCTAACTAACAACCTTCTCTGCCAGTTCAGCCATGTATAAGACAACTTGAAGAGCTGCTACAAGAAAAAATGACATTTTAGACTATTGTTCCCATTGAATCTTTTTTTTTTTTTTTTTTTCCCAGCAGAAGGCCAGGATTCACTTCCCTTACCTTTCCATCAACAGTTTATGGGGTGCAAATACTTATCAGCCTTTTTCTGTTATGTCAGTTACTTAAACAAAAGGTCCTAATGTTCCCTAGGAATCTACAGTGGGGGTTTGGGTCACGCTGTTCATCAGTTCACTTCCTTTCATCACTTTTTTCCTAAGTTTCTAGAGGAAAAATGGGAGTCTTATACCCATGTAAGTGGCACCTATTTGATTACAAACATACATGAAAAGTATCACTTGCTCTTTTTAATCTGTTTATTATTCTTTTTTTTTTTTTATTAAAAGCCCTTTGCCTGGCAGACAAGCAGATTTTATATAACACAATCAATAAGAAAACAGATAACAACTCTAATCTATATAATTTATTTTATACTTAGTTTTTGCAGCAAATCGCTAAATTAAAATTAAGAAATCTGCTATGAATGTCAAAGCTCTTTTAAAAATACCTTCTTTCTTCCTCTGATCTGAATTTTTTAGTTTGAAGATGGATTAACCAAATTAAGAACAGGAAAGTGTAACAACATGACGTGCCTTTGAGGACCAACCTTAATTTTTCCAGCATATCTCATCTAACCACATGAATATTTTTTCCTGTGAAGTAGTATTTAAATATTTATTTTAAAATGGTGAAGTGCCTTCATATAAAGACACAAATAATTGTTTTAGTTGGCAGGCTAAAGATCAAATAAAATACCTAAATGTGGTTCAGATATTGAAATTTGTTATTTTTTATGAGAAAAAATGTACCCTAAAAGGACACCTCAAAATACTTGATTATTTTTGGGTGCGGACTGTGGGTAAAAAACCATCATCACTATCTCAAGTTTTTGAGAATGAAAGATAAAGTAAACCAGTATTCATAGGCATACATTCTGGATAGACTCTTATTTTTTCAATTTTTATAGGCTAAAAGACTGGTGATGTTTCTTATGGGCAGGGGAACATGACATTCTGCTTATATCAGTGGTGCAGTTACAATGACTGAAGCTTCAGTTTTTCGTTAAATCACTATTATACTTTCAATTTAGAAAATACGTTTTCCTGCATATACGCAGGACGCATATACGTCGTCTCTGGAGCCTAACAGCGTGACTGAGCTCCCGTTGTCGTTTTGGCCTTTGTGGTGCCACGTGTTTGGGCATCTCTGCTATTTGTTCATTTTCACAAAACTTTAACAGCGCAATATCTCTGAGACTTCTGCACCTAGACAAAAACATACGGAAAGTTTAAAAAAATACTGTAGGTAAATGGATTCACCTGCGTGCAGGCACACGCACACTCAGAGTATAATCATTTCCTAAGTAAACCAAGCTTAAAAAATGACGAAGAATCAAAGACAAAAATAACATCTTTGATTCCTACGGAAGGGATCTGGCCAAGTTGTGTCCTCAATGCAAACCTTCAAGTTCCTTTCCAGGAACTGAAATGTGACGTTTTTCCTGGCATTTATAAAAAAAACCCTGATCCTTTTTTCATCTTTCTTTATTTGTTTCTTTGTAGCAGAAAGGATAAAATTTCTGTTGTAAGATCAAGCCTTTCTGTTTGCTTAGATTTTTTTTTTTAATTCTTGCTGCTGCATTTTTTTTTAATTATTATTATTATTTAAAGGACCCTTTTTCTTTTTTTGAGAAAAGCTGTGTAGTAAATCAAAACTCAACCGCACTAGACATGACAAACATTATCAAGGCATTGGATGGATATTTGTAGTTAGGAAAAGGTTTTGGTTCTCTTAATTTCACATCTTGAATTTAATAGACATGACAAACTCAGGCTTTGCTACAAATGTTTTCTCTAATCATAGTTGCCAAGCTCAGCTAGAAGTAAGGTATAATTGTTGACCCCATCTCTGCTAAGACTGTCTCCGATTTTCATGGCACAAGATCAGCTTGGCAAGAGGTGCTTTCCTCAGTGTTTCCCTTTATAAAAACACAAAAGCCTGCTTCCAACACCACATTTACTGCTTCATGTTATGATGGAAACTTTTTACAGTTTCCTATTCTATATGAAGTCCCAAGGAGAAACCTGCTGCATAGACATGACCAAAGAAGGGATGCAGAGCCCATGGATGAGAAGAGGTGATGAGCTGCCATAGACACGCTTTGCTACAGAGCCCGGGGGTAGGCGAGCACTTTTTCAGTAGTGAAGGTGGAGATTTCCCACCTGGGCTCACCTCAGCTGCACTATAAAGCATCCTACACAGGAGTGCCAGAGGAGACACAGTTTTAGTTCCTGGCCTTTCACAAGTCCTGTAGGAAGTCAGGGAAAGACCACGTCCAAGCAGCATGGGTGACCCTCCCACTTAGTGTGGATCAGTACTCACTGACTCAAGAAGTTGCACATTTCTGAAAGGGTGGTATGAAGAAACCTTCCAGCGCCACCATTACTCTGCCTTGCTGAGAAAGGGGAACATCAAAAGAATCCCATTTCAGAGTCAGAACTGTGTTTCCACTATGTTTTCTGCACGCAGTTAAATCCTGTCATTGACTTTACACTGGGCTGATTCCAATAACGTGGCAGCAAACGCTGCATAAAGGCACTGTCCACTCCAAGACATAAATTAAATTGCACGGGATGGAGCTGGTAGATACACCAGAAGATGACGTCAGTCGAGCCGAACTAAACACTGCAGCTTCGTTAATAGCCAAGAAGCCTAACCGAGCCATCTCTGCACGCAAAAACATTCTGCATTTCAGAGTGCAGGAAGGAAAGCAATTTATAATGTTAATCCCACATAACTAAAGCTATTCCTAATGATGCCAGCCTGCCCGGGCACGTTATGGGGAAAGGCTTTCTCTCACTACTGCCAGATTTACGGTCTATTCATCTCTCTTCTGAAGCAGAAGAGGGAACACTCAGTGACAACTTGTTTATCTGATGGACTGTAAATTTTATCACAGAGAAACCATTTATGTCATTTAGAAACATATTTTTTTTTTTTTTTAATAATCAAAGACGTCATTGTGGTGCAATCAGTTGCATAGGCAACACTCACTTAGGAGTATTCATTCACACTTAAAAACACAAGCACATAAAAGAGGGTGGAGATAGTATTGATGCAGGCTCAAAAAACCACGGGTCAATTGTACGAGGCCCCAGGTGCTTACCAAACCACATCGCAGAGATGATGTGGGTTATATGGTCAAGACCTGCTCTGAAATAAATGATGTCCATTATGCCATGATCCTTTACTAAGATTTTTCATTAAGTTATAAAGGTCCATTCCAGGGGGAAAAAAATAGGAGGGGGGGGGCAAAAAAGCCAAATTACATGCACATTACAATACACATTACTATTTGATAATGCTGACAACGTCTGACATGGAAAGCAAAGATGGTCTCCAGAGTGTTTGTCGCAATGAGCATGGCGGCAAGCAGAGAATGGGGGGCCAGGCACTGGAAACAGCATGTCCTGGCTGTGACTGACGGAGAAGTTGTTGACTTGGACTGATTCTGCTCAGAGGGAGGTGGCAAATTGAGGAATGTATCATAAAAAGCTGTAAAGCAGGACATTAAAGCAGACATTGGGTTAAAATATACAACAACCACAAAAAAAAAAAAAAAGAGGTTAATTTGTTTTTATCTGCTGGTTACATTCCTAAAGGTGAAGTTTGTTTTCTCCTTTTGAACTCGCTTTAGAGAGGAGATACGCACCATATGTCACCAGTTGCTCTTGCATACAGAGCTGGAGCAAGATGTTTGCCAGAGATTTGAACTCTGGTGAGCATGGCCTTTTCCTCCCAACTTTCATTTCCAGCTGTTTATTTGAATGTGAGTCTCAGGCTGGTGAAAACGTGCTGGATTAACAGGCCTTAAAAATTAAAGACTATTGATCCAGGCAGCAGGTAAAGCAGAGGCAGCTGTCTCTCTGGCATCCTAAGATGGTAAATATTTGGAGGGCAGTGGGTGCCTGTGGTTTCTAACACAGCTGAGGGTTTGCCTGGCTTTTGTTGTAGGAATTCGCACTCAACAGTATACATGCCCACATAAGACAGACAGCAAAATATTTCCACATTCAGAGATTTGTGCATGTCAAGGCCGGAAGGAGCACAGTGTTAATGTGGCTGAGCCTGTGACACTTACACCGGCCAAATAATTTAACCCCTTGGCTTCTACAGTAAAGGGATTTATTCAGTCTCTGGCGGTAGAACACTGAATCCACAAAAATCACACCTGAAGGAGACAATGCACCCTGTAAAAACGTGCATCAGTTTTACACTCTCAGGATCTTCAACTTCTTTATGAGTTTGGAAGCTCCAGGGCTGAGGTTGCTCCAATGCTGGTGGGGATGTGGTCTAACTCATCAAAGCCTGGCTGCTCGAAAAGGGAGCCAAATCTAATCAGGACAATAATGCAAAGCATAGCATGGGCTTGTGCAGCAAGGCTGGCTCTGTCACTCTCTATTAGTTGATATGTACGATTGCTTAACTGCCCCTTCACTGCTTTGTGTTTTCTAATATGTCCCAGTCTTAATTCCACCAATAGACGTAAAACTTCCTATCATGCCAGTCACAGAGACAATTATATAAGAAACTTACTTTTTTTTTTTTTTTTGTTCTCCCCCTCTCTTTATTTCAGTTTAGAGAAACAAAGAGGTCCATTCATTCAATTTGCAGCTGAGTCTCTCAGGTTATGTAAATTGTTAAATCATCCATGCTCTTTCTTTTTAGCCATATTGCAAGCAGTGAATTTCCATACCCAGTTTAAAGTTCGCAATTGATCTATCCCGACAAACACAGAGAGCGAGACAGATCAAGAGTTTCATCTTTTTTGCTTCCTTTCTCCTGGTTAACCAATATGTTATACTTCCACAGAGAATAAAAAAAGAAATCAGAAGTCTTTCATGAAAAACTAAGTGAAATAAAACCTTGTGATATAATTAGGAGCTGTCTGTGAACTTCATTTGAGCTTTGCTCATTTTCATCAAGGCGTAATTTAGTGCAGAAGCACAGCCAAGCTTCCATTTTTACTCTCTTGATTTTTTTTTCCTCTTTAAAATATTACTATTTGTACCTTATGATTTAAATTAAGTAGAAGTTCCTTGGGAAAGCTGCTTCTTCTGCTCAGTTATTGATGCCCAGTGATTTGTTAATATTGCTGTAGGATTTCTCTGGAGCAGGAAACGATAGCGATGCTAGAGTTACTCTTGATCACTTAATGATGCACATCAATAGGAATATTTTGTTTTACTTTGTGCGAATCTCTGTTTCCTCCCACCCTTCTGTGATTCATTTTCAAAAGGGAAAAGAACGTTATAAAACCTGTCCAAGGCTTGGCCCCTTGGTGACACTTGTACTGAGCTTTTGGCCAGTGAGTGTAACTTTTTGCAAAGCTCTGCTGCCCTTGCAGCAAACCAAGGCTGTGCTCCTCTGCACGGCTGTCCCTCCGGCAGACCCTGCCCCTCGCTTTCCACAGGCCTGGCCAAGGAGCCGGCTGAGGGGCTCTGCTCTGAGACCCTGTCTTCAGGAGGGCACGCCTATCTAGTTTGGTTAATAAAAGAACATTTCATATAGCACAATGCTTACACACATGCTTCACTTCTACTGGCTTTACATATAGATTTCTTCCTGTTAAGAAAAAAGCATCTACCTGCATACACTGCTGACAAAGGCAACAGCTAGATAATAGGAAGCAAGAGGTAGAGCTGGGCAGAAACTGTTTATGAACACCTAGTCTAAAAAGCAGAGTAGAAAAATTCCCATCATTAGCTCCACGACTTTTACCTTTACCAGAACAGGAGTCTGAAGCCTGAACACATTAAAACAAGGACTCCATCACTGCATACTCTGGGTGGGCTTGAAATGTCTGGTATCCATTAGAGCCCAACATTCTGCCGAACCAAGAGATTAATTCTCTTGCAGGAACCTGGGCAAACCAATAGCAGCAGAAAGTTAATCAAGCACTGATCCTCCCAATCCGCTTAATCACAGCCAGCTGCTACTTAAAGCCTAAGAAGAGCAACATCCCCAGGGCAGTCCTTTTGCAGGAGGGGAGAAGCAATTCAGAGAAAGCACCCTGGATGGGAGAAGGGCATTAAAAAGTTAATAAAATAAAAGTTAATTCTCTCAATCAAGGAGGTAGAGAATAGTTCTGGGAAGTTCTAAAGCTTCTAATATTAATTTCTTCCCGCCTTCCCAGCTGCTTATCCCTGGAAGGCATTTGATTTGTACTAAAATATTTGCTCATAACCCAAGTTTCCTCCTGGAGCGTACACAGACTGTGCAATGCCTGAGACTTGGCTGTGGTATTTTTCCCTCTTTCATTCCAAGTGTCTCTAAAATCTTAAAAACACTGACCACGCCAATTCAGTTTACATTGGCTGGATAATCTTGTCTTCATTTTCTTTTGAGGTATGTATGGTCTCTTGGCCATGTCATCCTCTTAATATAAAATTTTGCCTGTTTTAACAAATGTGTTATTCCCCATTTGAACTTTATTGGACTGGAACGTTTTGAGGGGTTCTGACAGGATTTTAGGTGTTTAAGCTTCCATATAGGAAATCCCTAAGTACATCACAGAGGCCTCTTTGCAAAACACTCGAACACTTCATGTGATGTAAGAAAATGCTTTTCTTCCTGAATTCTCATTGGGGGATGTGAGATCCTGATGGATTAAGTGACTTGATAAAATTACCTGGGGTGGCTATGGCAGAGTTTAGATTTAAATCCAGCCTGTTATGGTATTAACCAACTCACCATCTCTAAGAATGGGTTGAAGCCAGTGCAAGGATGCGGCCCTATCTCCCAGTCAATGGTCATCACATTTAATTGTGGATTTGAAAGAGGATTTTATGGTCTAAGCTTGTGGAAGGTCATTTAATTAACAAGAAAACTACATTAAGTTTTTGGCTTAGTCGCACAGGACTTTAGGAAGCCAATGCACTGAAAGCAGCATTTAGAGACAATCTACCTGATTATTAAGATCTGATCTGGAGCAACATGACTGCGATAGAGTGAAATAGGTGAAGGCTCTTGGCAGGTAAGGCTGGCTTGCCCAGAAGCTGATGCTATGCAGAACAAGTGCACAGTCCTGCATTAACACGAGCTCTCTCACACCAGAAATGGTTGGTGTCCCTCCGTCCTGGAGGACACATGTGGGCAGCTGACGGTGGTGGAAGGAACACCAAGGTTGGTAGGGTCCTCAGTGGGAGTGGTCACAACTGGGCCATCTTTGGGCTGTCCGTATGGGTGGAAATCCTGGTTCAGCGTGGCAAAGCCTGGGGCAAATTTCCTGGGTAGTTACAATACTATGAAACAAAACTCAGCTTCGTTCACCATTTTAACTTGAGTCTGCTGTAAGCAAGGTGTTTTTTAAAGGAAAGAAAGTTGTCATGAAAAGTAGCTCCATCAAGTTTCACTAGCCTCCGTCTTTTTCATGAATCTGCACAACGTTTTTAAAAAGCAAAGTATTGGTCAGCAGTTTCATGTTGCTGGTTATCTTTGCCATGGCAAATACATTCCATAATACTTTCCCTAATATTTAATTTTCTGAAAAGTTTTCCACCAAAGAAATATTCCTGCATATTAAAAAAGCAGCATATCGGACATACCACAGACTTTCACTTTTTTTTATTAGAACAGGAAATGTCAAAATTTTAAACAAATATTTATGTATATATACAGACATACACACACGCACACACATGTGCATTCTTCAAGGTACCATGACAGGAAAAACCACCCTGTTGATCCCATCAGCGTTCTGTTAAAGTCATGGTTCTTTTGAAGGTACATGGCTCACCTTATAAAAATCAGTTGGACTGTATTTTGTGTTCTAATTCAAAGATGTTTACATCAGAATTTTTTTTGGTAAGCCATCAGCAAACATTTCCACTCTTCTGTTGGCAAAACACCTTAACTAGAACAGTCTTTGGGGGCTTTCCACTAATTTCTGCAGTTTTCTATAATACAGCTTGACTGACTTTTTTAAATTAACGCAGATGGAATTTTCCATGTGGCTGAAAAAAAATCTATTTGAAGTGGGGACTTTCTATCTACTGCTTTGTGTTTACCAATCGCTGTCTAATAAGTGTACTTTCAAATTAATTAGTCTGGTAGTCACTGGTCAGATTCGTCCCTTCCCCAGCTGTGTGCACTGCAGCAGTTCTGCAGTACAGATGTGTTGTGCTGAACATCTCCTGCAAGCTCACTCCCAGAGGTGCTCCTTTCCAGTGGCTAGACATCGGTGAGTGACAGCATGGTGAAAAGCCAGTCTGGATTTCTGGGGAGAAGTTCTGTCATCAGTCACCAGTCACCAGGATCCCCCCAGTCATTAAAAGCCAAATGGAAGAGAACGGTTTCAAGGAGCTGAATATATTTTTCATACATCATTAGTGAGATGATTTAGGTTGAGGAACATTAAGGAGATCGAGTGATGCTCAGGAGAGACCTCGAACATTAATGGATGCAGCTTAAATCAAAACTCCCTTTCTAAGGCCATTTAAAAAGTGATTTATTATCATCACACACCTGAAAATGTCTGCAAGGCATTGCATTCCTGCAGCCAGATTCAGAAAAGCCATTAAGCACATGCTCAAATAAACTCATTAACCCAGCGCTGCCTAACTCTGTGAGCAGGGGAATCATTAACGAATCACCCACGCTATTTTAAACCCGGCTGTATTTTCTATAGCAATACTCACTCCAGCCCTCATGTTACCCAGCTCCACCTTCCATCTTCTTGCGTATACCCCTGCAATTAGTAAACAACTCCCACCCAAAGTGAGCATCATTAGATCAAGAAGGTTTGAAGACCACCTTAAAAATAACCTTTGCTAAAATCAATAATGATTGTTAGACTGAGTTCATCACAGAGTGGAAACTCGCTGGAGAATTTAAAGCCCATTGCACGTGGTGTACGACCCGGCATGGACGGGACCTGGTGAGAAATCACAGTCAGAGAACTTTTCTTACAGAAGGGAAAGCTCCTGGCAATAGGTTTTCACTCCACCTGGGCACGGGGGAGAAGCAGCAGAAGAAACTTGCACTTCACACAGTCGACACACGCTCTGCCAAGGCCCTGCTCCCGTGCGTGCCTGGTGCGTGGCGGGGAGGAGGACGCGCCGACTTGGCCCCCCGGGAACCTCAACGCACAGCCCTGTGCACTCCAACCCCATCCCTCACAGGGATGACACAGCTCTGCGCTGTGACAGCTCCATGAGATCAGATGGAAAAGTTTAACACTACCCCTGCAAGGTTTTTGGTGCATGAAGGATGGAAAAAAAACTGAACATCCTTAAAATGTAAAACATCTTGGTCTTTTAATAATCCCATGCGGTATGTTTTCACTTTAGCAATAATTGTATTTTCTTTTTGCGTATTTTATTTAACAACATTTCAGGGCCCAGCTAATCTGTTCCATCTGTTGAGGGAGCGAACAATGTGCTGAGCACAGAAACAACTGCCTTTATCAGGCTGTGGCCGTTTGCAGAAGCAATCTAACACCCTGGATAATTCCCCGGGAGAAATTGCAGCCTCACCTACTGTGGACACCACCGTCTCTGCTGCTATCAGTAACCACACCGCAACTGCAGGTGGTACGAAGATCCAGAAGAAATCTGTTGTTAAAATATATCAGTGTAACAGTAATTGCAGCGAGACAGATGAAAGTCCTGCAAGAAAAAAGATAACAAATTCTGCTTTTCTAAAGCTGATGTGAAGGCTTGTGGGGGTGCATTTATATTTTATATTACAATTTTCAAACCAAACAAAGCATCCTAACCAGATTAAGAGGTGTGACAGTTAACATTTAACAGTTACGCTGTAGCATCTTCGTCAGCCCATCCAGTGTGTGATGCTAAATGCAGCAGCAGAAAAAATCCGCTGCACTGTCCCACTTTGTGGTTCACCTCAAAGTCACGCTCTGTGGCAAGATCCCTCTTGGCTGCCTCTGCTATGTAAAAAGAAAGGCGTCCTTGCGTTCCTTCCCTCTGCAGCCATGGGAGGAGGCGGGCAGGTGTGGTGCAGGTTGGATGCGCGTTCGCATGCGCTGGGTGCTGCCGGGCAGATACTTCTCGCAGGCGGAGGAGCCGCACCGCCCGGCTGAGCCCACCCTGCCCGCTGCAGTCCCGAGGGTGCTGAGGCCGGTTTGCAGTGTCGCTGATACAAAGCAGCCCTCAAACAACCCATTCCATTACCTTAAAAGCTGCTTTCTATTTCCCGAGCGGTACAAACCAGTCCAGGTGTACTGGTGTGAATCTGGCTGTAACAAGTGTGCCTCCAAATAGAAAAATAGAATATAAATAGATACCTCAATAGAAATAGATACCTCAATAGAAAAGGTAAAAGTCACTGATGCAATGCAGCGCTTTCTGGAAAGGATCATCCGCCGCTGTTTACTGTGCCGTGACATATAGGCTTAGCACAAATATGTGGAGATACCATCTGGGAGGGTGAGAGCCAGACAAACGGGGAAGATGCAGTTGCCCCGGCTGAGGTTTGGTCCAGCGGCTGAGCCAGACGGGTGGTGGCTGCGGGAAGGCTCGGGCTGACAATGATGCAAAACTGCACCTGGGCTATTGTATACCTTAGGAGATTCTGGGGGTGGAAAAGGAGCAGAAAATTCAAATATTTACTGGAGAAAAGAGGAGACTCTTATAGTAGCAACTTGATTTTATACATCCAGCTGCTTGAATACATGTAGCAGACAGGATTATTACACCAAGGGCGGGGAGGGGCAGTGTTGTGGGAGATGCTAATGAGACTAGTATTATTTAATTTATGATATTGTTTGGCAGTTTATTCCTGGAATATCTCATCTACATACACAGTATATAAATTTTGCTATTGTTTTTCCCTAGCATGTCCAAAGTACCACATTTGATTTCCTGTTCTTTATCATTTTTGCATAACTGCAGAAATTCCACACTTCACATCAGAAGCAGCTTGAATAAAAAAATCCACAGAACGAAAAGAAAACAACCACGCTTGGAGGCCACATCTTCAGACACGGACGAGTTCCCGCTCTCTGCTGACACCCACGGTGCTGTGCCCATTTATTTGAAGTGAGGACACGCCGCATAGGGTGTAGTGTTTGTTTCTCCACCAAAATCCTTTCTGATATTCCAGGGTGGACCATTTTGAGGGGGACGGAGTAGCGAGGTGCTGATATGGCCAATGCCAGGGCAGGAGGGTGTGCAAGAAACTCTGATAGACTGCAGCGCAGGAAAGAGGAGGCCACCCCTTACCCCCAGATATATACATCTGGCCTTGGGAACTGTGCTGCTACAGGAGAACGGCTGTTACTATCTTGTATATACCATGGCAGATCAAGAGGGATGCCAATTCCTCATACTTATAGATATCTTTACTTTAATACAAAGGAAAAAAGTGGGAACTTGGGCAAGTGCAGGAGAGAAATGGTGTGGTTTTCTTGAACCAGCTCAACAAACTGATGAAAAATGTGTTGCTGGGTGTCCCTGAGACCATGACAAAGTCCACCTACTCCCTCCTAACCCGGCCCCCTGAGAGAAGAAATTGATTTCATATCACATTTCACAGTTCATTTATTCTGCCTCCCCCAGAGAAAGGCCCCCACACAATGACACAAAAGACATCAGTTTTATTTACTGCCCATCTACTTGTGTCTTTGTGTCCCATTGAGTTGCAGGAAAGCAAACCAGTGTGGGAACCCGGAGGATTGAGATTGTTCAGTGAAGCTTGCGCAGTGGATGCAGGCACAGTAAATCATGCCTGACAGACTATTGTTGTAAGGGGGGCTTTTGTTGTGTTTTGTTTTTTCTGGAGTGGTGTTGGTTTTTCCCTGGGATGGCTTTGTAGCCCTGAGGCAAGGGTGGGTGTTGGGGGGCTGGGAGGGGGCAGGGGAGGCATGTGCACCACAGTTGCGGGGGGGCACTGGCACCGGGCCCACCACATGACAAAGTGCTTTGAATGTTCACATTCCCTTTTTTGTTTTCCTTTCTGATTATCCTCTGGCTCTAAATATGCTAATGAGTTTGGCATCTCCTTCGGCATAAGGCAGTAGGGTAAGAGCTGAGACAGCTCATGGGCTTCCAGCTCACCTCTGACACCTTCTCACCGGAGGATCTCACAGCTCCTCCATCCCTGTTCCTCCCCTTGTGCCTGAGCCCCTGAGCTCCCCCACCCCTCATGGACACATCATCTAGGGCTAAATTTTGACCTTGTACTTTAAGCTTTGAAAGACCTGGGCTTGGTTTGCACTCCTGACTGATACATCACCTCAGGAAGGAAAAGAATCACCCTAGAGAGTAACGCTCTAAGGAACTGCTTGATATCTAGGAAGAGACAGAGTGTAACTATGTTTGTTGTATGCCAGGTCTTCCTGAAATTATACAATGACAACAGAGAATAATCACCCTTCCCAAAGACAATACACCTCTCCCACTAGTGCAGAAAGGGCATCTTGTAATATCATAAGAGAGCTGGACCCATTTGTACCCTCCAAATCTCATTCAGCTTTGAGAAGTGGTTCACATACACATTATCCCATTCACTGTCACATGGAATTTCAAATATCAGACAATTTTAAAAAAGTAAAAACATCATTTACAGATGCTCATAATAAAATCATAATACTTAAAAAAAAAAAAATCAGGCCAAACAAATATTATGAGGTCTTGTGCAGCAAAGTTCCAGGGGAGGATTCATTTTTAGAGGCTTAAAATGGCTGTTTAGCAGTGTAAAAAGCAGATTACAGAGTGGCCAACAACTATTCAAAGCAGAGAATGAGCACCATTAACTGGCTGAATAGAAGTTAAATAAATGTTCCCTGCCTTTGTGGGATCATCATCTGTGACCATAAGTGTTGCACTAATTGTGCTGGTGCTGAAGTAAAGGAATTTAGCACTGCCTCCCACGGGAGACAGGGTCCCAGAAAATGACTGTGTGTGACAGTGGGAGAAGATGAGGGAAGGGTTCATTTGATACTAGAAGAAGGTGGTCAGACACTGAAAAACATTGCCAAGAGAAGCTGTGGGGTCTCCATCCTTGGAGATATTACAAGAAGTCTGGATATGACCCTGAGTCACTTGATTTAGCTGTGAAGTTACATCTGACTTTGACGATGGCTGTGCCTGAAGGAGTAAGTACATCAGAGGGACCCAGAGGTCCCTCCCAACCCAGATTGTCCAACAGTTCTATGGTATCTCCAGGTCAGACTGATGAGGTTTTGTATGTGGGTGTCAGGCTGTCTTTCTCTTCCCTGTATATCACCATTGGAGCACTAAAGTGAGGTTCACAAAATGGTTTTGCCAGGTCTCAGTACCTTCCGTGTAGCAACAACTGAATCATCTTCCTGCAGATAATTTAAAAATCTTTGTGGAGCGTGAGGCATGAATGACCGGTTCTGGGCAGGGAAGTTTAATGTATCTGATCAGAATTAGTCTGCTTCCCAGACGGTGAACTCAGATCTGTAAGATATAGCTGAAGTCAAACCAAAATCCCAGGTGAAAATTTCCCTGTGCTTTCTCCTGAGCACTCAACTCTGGTTCTGCAGGTCCGAACAGCACTGTCCTTTACACAGGAACAGACCACAACCCAAATTCCAGTCCACCTGGGCTGGCCTAGACAGGTTAGTCCCATGGCTTCCTATGTCCACTGAGTCTTCTCAATTCCCGATCTCCATCTAGATTAACCACACGTATTTTCACCCCGCAGTGAAAGTTTTTCTTCTTCACTTGCCAGACTCATGAAACCAACCCATTTCTATGAATGGCTTCTGTTTTGATGAATCAGCATTTCCCATCGGTGAGCTTTGCATCTCAAATTCCCTGGCCATCCTGAACCAGATGACTGATGGCAATATTTTGAGCAGTCTTTTGGAGTCCAGGGAGAGGGACGCCGGCTTGAGTCAGCGCTTGCCTGTTTTCCCCCCAGCCAGAACAATTCGGCAGCGCCACTGAACAAAGAGCGCCCAGCAAACGCAGCCCATTGCAGCTGTCATCTACTGTCACTTCTTTTTATTCTCTCAAATACAGGCAAACCCTTTTGAGCAGTGAAAACACTGGAGATTTAAAAACAATTGTTATGAGGTAATGCCTGGAAACACACTTACAGGGCAGGATTCCTCCTGGACGTGTTTGCAAAGAAGCCGAGCTGACAATGCCAGGCTTAGCTGTTGGGCCAACACACGTGGAAACCCAGAGATCCTGTAAAAGTGCAAGGTGCCAAACATGCCACTTAGGAACCTCGTTGTCTTTTTGGCCTGAAAAGAAAGGGGCTGTCACTTGAAGCATGGGCAGAAGCAATGCACCACCGGTCAGTTGAGCATGCTGTTTGCAATGCCTTCTTGAGTTTGAAGAGTTCCAGGTCCTGGCTTTCTTTTTCTCTGCACAGTCTTTGTCTGTATCCCATCTGATAGGAATTTTTCTTGCCTGCCTCTTTGGCTTGGATCTCTTTGTTTCAGCTGTGTGTCCTTCCTCTAGGCCTGATGCCAAAGTCACAGATGTGTGAGATGGGAGAGGAAGACCAGGACATGGAGAAGCTTGTGCTTGAATTTATCAACAAGCACTTGACGTCCCCATGGAGCTGTTTATTTCACTAAAATCCCACCTGTGCACTGGAGATTTTTCAGCCAAGCCCAGCTGGGAGTAAGGCCAAAGGCTGAGTAGAGCTGTGTAGGCTTTTACACCTTTCAAGAGCTCCCCTGTAATTGCAGCTTGAGATAAACCAATGCAGTTGTTATTTTTTCTTTTTTTTTTTTTCTGATCTTCTACACGAGACAGTCAAAAGACATTTGAAGTTGATGTGTAGTAGAAGGGGTATGTGTCTGTTCAATAAACTGAGGAAGCCAAAGAGAGACTACGAGATAAATATCCTTACAAGATGGTAAAGTTTTGATAGCACGGATGTGCTTTTTCACATGGCATTTCGCATCCTCTCAGGGTTTGTATCGTGGCCCTGTTGCAATGTCAAATCACCTCTGAGCGTGCAGATCTTATCTCTCAGGGGTGAAACTGAGCAAATATTTAGATACATGAAATGCACATGAAGAGCTAAATAAACTGCTGATTTTCAGCTGTTGATAGCTGGAGTTTCTGCAGATGTCAAAACAATCCACCTGTGTCCTTTCCAAAGTCAGTCATTTTCAGGACGGGAAAGAAAGCAACAGATTGCATAGCAAGTTGGTATCAGCAAAAAGAAACCTAAGTTTTCTTTCTGTCTTCAATAGTAAGAATTCTCCTTCTGGACAACCTCTGGTACAGTCTGCCTCGTGCGGTCTTTTTGGTAAAGCATCACCAAACCCAAGGAGACACCCAGGAATTTGGCTTTCTCAAGAAAATGTTGTTAGCTCCAAGAGGTCAGGCCTCAGTGATAGCACCTAAGCTCTAATGGCCACCAACAGCCATGTTGTACTAATAGCTGTTATGGTTGTAGAAAAGGAAAATAATTTCATTAAATAAGTTTACACGATTTTTTTCCCCCCCTTGAATTTTTTGTTTGATTCTAGTAATACGACAAACACATAATGGGTGTTCCAATGTAAATTGGACACTACTGTGTACCTAATACTTCCTTAATACCTGCACTGTTTATTATAACAGTTGCCAGAAAACTCGTCACTTCTAGGTATGTCTTTTTACAGTTATTGATGATAGGACGTTGCCTTTAAGAAGAAGCATAAGGGAAACTTTCTGGAGTAATCTCAGTGAGGAACAGAGAAAAGTAATGTGTTGGAATAAATTAAAGACAAAAAGAAAGGAAGACACTGAAGTGGCTCACTGCCTGTGTCATTGACATGAGCTGCCCAAAACATTTCCAACCTTCTCCTTTCTTGAAAAAAAATGGGTTTCAATCAGCTGAAGTTGTTTATGGATATCTGTGGACATTATCAGCTTTGCTTTTTACTGTTTTTCCTACTTTTCATTCACAAAACTAAAAAATAATGAGTTAAAGTAAAACTATTCACAATCTGCGTATTACTTCTATTTTCAGCAGCAACAAGAATTACAGCTCTGTGACAACATATCAATAATTTCTTAGGGAAAAAAATAAAAAGCAAAGGGAAAACTTTTTGACCATCTTTGGCATAGCTAGTATATAGACCATGCTCAGATTCTTGCTGTGGGAACAACCGTCTTGGACAAGCCCTATCTGTCTGCAGCCATCAGTATCGTCCTTGTCAAAACAAATGTGTTTATCTCTTTTGCAAATGCTTTGAAACATGCTGTAGAAGACATTTTATACACAAGACTAAAATCCCACAAATCTAATCACTCGCATTTTTACTGGAACAGAAAGACAGGAAAATATATATCAAAACCACTTTTTGTTGAGCTGGGCTTTTTGAGGGGGAGAAAAACAAAGCATTTGGTAGCAATTAATATGCCCCCTACATTTGCAGTTTTAATTCCTGTGCAGATGCGTAGTGTTGTTATTCTAATAACTTCCTGTGGTGCTCCCTTTTTCTGTAAACCTCAACGCCAATTAAAATGTGATCCATCACCGAATGCTTCCGAAACAAAGGGGAATGTCCAACTTTCTGATACAGCCATGAAAAATCCCAGTGAGTCAAAAGAAGACCCAGGGAAAGAAAAAAAAAAAAGCATTCATGTCTTCCCATCTCTGTAAGAAAGAGTGGAAGAAAATGTTCTTTTGTGTAAGTCTTGTAATAGAAACAGACTGAGGGATTTAGGCTATATTAGGAGAGACCAGCCAGACTTCCACTTAGCAAAAAGGTTGATTAATAAATGCGTCGAGGTTCTTGTGCTGAAATGACAATGTCTGGATATTCACCCTCTGGGGGGAAACGTCAGGGATTGGATGGTACAAGCAGATGTATCTATGGTTTCGCAAATAGCTGAAGCCAGCTTTCAGGCAGCAGCAAGTGAATGCCTTCCCTTCTTTGTCTGCAGTGAGCAGGGGCAATGTTGTAATTGTGCGGAGACGCACAATTGTGCCGCCAATAGGGACTCCAAGCCTTACAGTAAATAAAAGGTGGGCAGCTCGTTGGTGGTTCACCAGCTTATTAAAAAGGGCTGATTTGCTTTTTCTTTCCACCCTGAATGATATAGCTTCCTCTGTAATGCAAATCAGCATCAAACAGAGGGCCTGAGCACTCCTGTTTGTATGCAGGACACGGCTTTGCCACCGAGGACGGTTTTTTCATGGTTCACGTTTCCAGGCAGCATCTCAACATACCCTACAGTCGCCATTAAGTGGGACTTACTGGATGGGCCTAACATTCCTAGGGGAACGGCTTCTCCTGGGAAATGCTAAGATTTTTTCTTGCCATTTCTCCTTCTCTAAGACCAATGAGTTCCCACCTGGTGAAGAATATGCAGTATCTTGAGAGACACTTGACCCCCTCCAGGTACTCACTGGCTGCTGCACCAGTGCTGTAGCTGCATCGTACGGAGTTCCCCGAGGTTCAGCTTTAAGATATATCAGCTGTAAACATATTTTGCTGATTTTCTGTGAGGATTCTAAGCTCACAGTGGAGAGAGCTCTCTAACAGTGTAATGAAGACAAGCTTGCAGAAGACTCTGAGATCCCAACTACCTGAACTCCATCACATTTAATTGCACATGTAGACAGGAGGGAGATGCAAGGGATAAATTTTGGGTGCACAGTATTTCTGGACTATAAAACCAGCATTTGTCTCTATAATAAAAGAAAAATGGTTCAGTTCCAAAGGGACCACATTGTCATTCATACCCAAACTTTGTAGCTTATTCCTGAGACTTTAAATCAGATGTTATAATAGCACAAATGTTTTCTCCTCTTCGTATAGCTGCTGACTACGTGCTCTCCCCCCTCCCTCCCCCCCCCGAGACAGGACAGTAATAAAGAGATGGAAATGGTTTGTCTTTCCCAATGTCAAAATAAAAAAAAAAAAGCCACAGCCAATTTGTAATGGACCAGACACATATCTCCTCTGAGTTTGGTCAGGAGGGGAGAGGAGGGACTGCAGGAGAAGGAAAGGAAGGTTGTTTGTTTATTTACTTATATCCTCTCCAAGCCTGTTTTCTCCAGGCAAGAATCCTTGCCAAGTCTATTTACAAAGTTCAGCCTGGGGATCGTGAGAATTGCAGCTAGCATGCAGCTCGTGGTCTGGTGCTCAGCGTTCACCCTACCACAGATGTGTTCTCCTTCATTCTGCTCCACACTGGACCTTTGGTCCTGTTTTGGGGGAGGAGATCACGGGAAAAATACTTACTAGAGAAAATATGTGCTAGTAAAAGTATAGCAAAAACTTTGTGTCTTCTTTGCTACCTGTCATTCAGACTCCTTTATGATAATATATTTCTTACCATTTAAGTATTTCTTCACGTGTGAGCATTCATATAATTTGAAGATTTGAATAGTAAACTCTTTCTGAGGGCCATGAGCATGAATCTAGATTAACATCTTGCCTGAAAAGCACCAGTTTTCTGGCCAGGATGCCTGTTTCCATGTTTCACTGTCATCTTGCTGGCATCAAACTGCAGTTCATGAACCAGATCTGGAAGCAACATAAAATGATGCAGCTCTGAGGACCTCACAAGAAATACACCACTTAATCCTGTCTTTAAATCTGTCATATTCATGCTCATTAGCCGGTTAGCCAGGAGTGTAAGAAGCCTAAACTATATTTCAGGAAAGCCTTTCAAATTAATGGCTTTATTTTAATGTAGTCCAGGCATGAATTATTGGGAGAGCAAGATCATGATCCGTTTGCAGGAAAAACAGTGGTTTTGTGATTTAAATGTACTTTTTATTGGGAAAGTTAATTTAGAAACAAGAATGGTATCACATAATCATCCCAATGTGTTTGGGTATATGCTATTCTTTCAGATGTGGTGTAGGTTTTAACTTGAGCTGATTCATTGAGGTAGGTCCCGGGCTGTTTATCAAGGTTACACATTTTGAAATATCTGATGAGGGAAATCTTAAATGCATCAAAGCTCCTAAGTGCTCTTAAGGATGACTTAAGTGCCTAAATATGCATGTGACAAAGATGACAGTGATATAAACAGTATTTAATGTTAATGGTGATGTTTATTTTCAATATTACACTATTATTGAAGAGTACAGTATGACCATTACTCATTTATACCACATTATGTCTGTGGAGAGGTTTAGGCACACACAGATTTCCTCTCAACAGATCACAGTAGCAGAGCTGAGTCCCTTCCCAGCAGAAACCAAGCCTGAAATGCTGATGGTCCCAGCTACAGGGATGAGACCCACTTGGCAGCACCCCTGGCGTTTACAGCACAACTTCAGCAGAGGCATCAGCATTTTGTGGAGGAGATGAGACAGGGGACAATTAGCAGTGGTTTAAAGACAGGATACTTAGTGATTTCCCATCATTTTCCCTACCTGGTCTCTTCTTCCTACTATATGAAGCAGCTTCTTAGCCCCTATTTCCATCTTTGACTTGGACAGAAAAACAAAACAATGCAAAACCGCAAACAGCAGCTCCCAGATTTGATGCACTTAACAACAAATGGTGCAATAAACTTCCGGGAAAAATAAATTATGCCACTCGGTCTCGGCAGTAGCTTTTAGAAAAGACACGTCTGACAACTCTTACACTACCTATAGCAACCACAAGGGCTTCAATTAATCAAAATTTGTCTATATGATCATAGAAATGGCATTGTAACAAAACAATTATATTTAGAAAGCGCTCCTCTTTCAGCTTTACCTCAAACAACATCCAAGATCTGGACATCTATTCCTATAACACTAGTTTGGAGCAATACTAGTGTAATTGTTCTCAGTCGGATAGGTCTTCCCCATTTTTATAATATTTTTACGTTCAGATTGTTATAGATAAAAAATGGTGGGTCTGGCCACCTTTAAAAATTATGCAGTATTTGTGTGTATAGACAGAAAAAGGAATTTAAATTCATGTTTGTCCATCTGCAATATGTCAGGTTCTCCCATGTCTGGGTAAGGAGATTTATTGTACGATTACAAATCCTGAATGTATCGTGTTAAGCTGCGTGACCTGGAAGTGTAATCAGCAGAAGATGAGAAAAATTCTGGCAGTTTGTGTAATATTTTTTCTCTTGCTATCCTTCAGTGTCATGCCTTTTATTCCTTTCCACAACTGCCTTCCTGGTTTCCTAAGGAAGTACTTTATTAAACCCTCTCTCTTAGAGGAAAACGGTGGGCTTGCCTCAGTTTCTGTAATCTGTACAAGAACAGGCTGTAGTCACAAGAACTGATTTTTCACCTTGCATAGGACAAGTGGAGAAAAGCAGCTTCTTCCATGCAGATATTGGGATGACTTTTAAGAGTGTTTTAAAAGTGTTACTTGGGAAATCACTCCAAATCCATCACATAAGACTTGTATTGATTTGATTTCAGCAGCTGGTTGTTAAGTCACTCCGGAGAAGTCAGTCTCAATAATATTCAAAGATACACAAATGCCCAAATAAAGGTAACACAAAATCTTGACTCGTTTCACAAACGAACATAATTTCTTGCCCCAAACAAAGATGAAAATGCTTCCTGCCTAAGAGATAAAGCAGAGATTCAGAGATTTGCAACAAGTCCCTTCTGAAATCCCCCCTTCCCAGTAAAAAGCGAAACCAAGGGGATTCTGGGGAGCTGTTGAATTGGCTAATTTAGCCTGGTGTATACACCACGAAAATATAACTAACCCAGGAAAAGGCCTTTCACAGAATCCATTTACAGTCACAACGTGAGGTCAAGTTGTAAATTGTCCGACTGGGTTTGTTTAGCACAGCCTTGATGGATCGGGAACTGCTGACGTTTTCTGCGAGGTCCGTATTTGCTCAGATGGTTCTGGAAAGGTAAGCAGTGGTTTCCATTGCAAAGGGAAAGGTTTTAAAGGGTATGGCTGCTTGGGCTTATCCATCTGAGCGGGGAGCACAGGCACGCATGTGCTGCCTACCCCGGGAACGCTAAGTGAACCTGAAAGCCTCCCAACATCTGGCTGCAGCTTGCCTTTGTTTGCTTTAGGCTTTCCATACAGACGACCACCCTGGCTGAGAGAGCAGGGATGAACAGGGCGTCTTCACGCATGGCTGGCGAGATGTTTGGGGTTTGTGTACCAGCCGTGTCTTTGGGGATGGGGAGAGAGACTCTGGGTTAGGAGCTTTCGCTCATATTGTCCATCTGAAATGAGCTCCTGGCACAGTGGGGCAGTCCTTCTCATTGCATTTCATCTCACTAATGTTTCTGTGGAGGGTCACCTGCCCTGTCCCACCCAGGAGTGCATTAAGGTTACTTAAAGACCCTTTCAGGTACCCCACGACCTTCAGATATCAGGGTTCTCTTTGGGCATTTGGTCTGGAAATGAACTTTTCTTTTGCTGGCATGTGGAGGATGCTGTCAGGAAGGGACTCTCCTTGCCTCATTTCAGGAAATCCGGTTTTGGTTGAGAAGAACAGAGAGAGTGACACGGAAAAAAGAAAAACTCAGATATGTCAAAACTAGACTACTAAATACCAGGCGGTTTCTGGAAGGTGGCATCCGTTCCTCTGAGATTTGATGCAGCTAGTTTCACCCTCATCTCAGGATTCAGTTTCATATAAAATTCCATCGTTCGGTGGGTATTTGTTTTTTTGTTTAAGAGAATAAAAGAGATGTTGGATGGATTCTTTGGTAGCTTACTCCTCTGAGTGAAGAGATAACCCAAGAAGCTGCACAAATAATCTTTAAGATGAAGAAGCCTGACTTCTAGTAACAGCAACAAATGGTGCTTTCCAGATCCTATTTATGCCACGTGAGCCAATTTTTGTGAGAACTAATATCTTTTATTGTACCCTGGATATGGGTGGAGGAGAAAAAGCACCTTTTACCGTCCACAGCATAAGCCTTCTTCAGCTATGAAAGAGAATTGTCAGCTTTAAATATCTGTAGAAGACTTTATCTCCCCAAAAAAGCCCCCCCCCATCTGTATTAGTTGGTGCTAAAAAAACGCTCTGTCATCTGCTCCTGCACGTGGGGCTGAGTGTGCCTCTTTCGATCATCCTGGCTGTAACCATGTCACGACTTCTCTTCCATACACTGATTTTTTGATCACTTTGGCACCAAGGTTACCCAGTGAAGCGCTGGGAAGTTAAGCTCGCGTTGTATTAAAATTTGAGCTTATGGTGCGTCCCATTGTGTTCGTTCTGATTCGCTTCAGTCGGAGATGTGGTTTTCACGAGAGAAATAACATTTTAAGCTGTTTCTATTAATGTTAACGGAGCTCCCTCTTGTGGGCGAAGCAAACCCCTTGCTGTGCAATTCCAGCTCACAGCTTTCGCTGTCCTTTAGCGGGGCTTCTTGCAGGTATTTTCCTAACTGACTCGCTGATAAAAGAAGTTGTTTAGTTGGTTTTAACATTTACCTACTGACCATTTTTTTCATAGTATATTACAGTAGGCAGCTTTTATTCCAATATCCTTCATATCACTCTTAGAACTAGAATTGAACAACTGGGAATTCATTTTTATAGAAAAAACAACATATCTCTTGAAGACAGAAGAGCTGTTCTGGGGTTTTGACTACTTGTTGTACCGTATATTCACTGACACAGCTGAGTCTCAAGCTGAGACACTTCACAGTCTGCGTGAAGTAACATTGCACCATATTTAGCCAGAAACCTGTTTTGCTCACAGGTGAAGAATATAACCCATCTTTGCACATGACATTTCCCTCTCCTTGGGCCTCCATCTGAAATGCTCTGTGCCAAATCCAACAAGTACTCTCAGTGGTGCTACATATTGTGCAAGCTGCACTTGAGATAAACAAAATTCTCAGGACATATTGGGATAGAATTAAATCTTCCATTACGAATGCTGTGTTTTAAAGCTGAAAAGGCACATAACACCCAATTATAGATGAATGCAAATCTCTTGGGGGTGGAACACGTTAAAAAGAATAAAGACAGCTTGGGTCCAGGGTCAGAGAGGAATGGAGCACTCTGAAGTCATTGCACCTATGCGTGCCTCTTCCAGCGGCTCTGAGAACAGTAAAGTTTCTTGCAAACCGCCGGCAAAAGGCACTTCGGAGGCGAATCCAGGTGTGTCAAGTCCAAGTTCAACACACGGTGGCAGCAAGGGACTGGCTCTGGAAGGGCTGGGAGTGAGCACAGGCCAGCGCTGTCCTCAGCACAAGGACATGTGTGCCTTCCTGAATGTTCTGTTCTGAGATATGACTCTGAAGAATGGCATCCCAGCAATGCTTCTTCTCTCATATGCCCACAGCGCTGCAGGACCGGCTGCTTTCTTTCCTGTTTACAGTCTCTGAGTCCTTGGGTGAGGTGAGTGCTAGTTTGCAGGTTTCATTGCCTTCAGACTCACCTGAGTGGCCCCAGTGCTGTAAAATCAGCCCTCAGACACTCTTAAGCAGTCCCTGTGCCTTCTCTGCATTAAGGGTTTGAGCCATGAAAGGACAGAAAACTATTTAACTCACGAAGGTTTAAGATGCATCCTTGGAAGCCTTCCTTTCTTGCATGAGCATCCAAACCCCGAGGCTGGATCACCAATTCGCACCTCCTCAGTCTCCCTGGCTGAAGGACTGCTGTACTGTTCTTTCTTAAGTACAACAGCTTCATCAAGAAAACACGGCTCAGTGGTAGGGTATTACCAGCCATGATGCTGGTGCAGATGAATCCCCGCAAGGCAGGAGGAAGGATGTAGAAGCCAACATGGTAACTATCAAACCATTATACAGGGGCAGGGCACAGCCAACTGCTGTGTTTGAAAAGAACAAAGTTACCCCACCCTATTTTTTATTTTTTTTTTTAAAGGAAAAAGCAGTAGATGATACCAAGGGGAAGGATGCGAGACCTGCTCCGAGGCAGGTGTTTAAATCCCCCAGGTATGGTCATCTTATCAGCATTTCCTCTTGGCTAGCCTAGATAGCACTAAGTGGTGGCTTTGGGATGCTCCCCTGGGAGAACGGTGAGTCCACACCAGGAGGTGGCACCTCAAAATACGACGTGGTGACAGATTCACTATACTCACCTCTCTCTGAGGTTCCAGCCAAAGGATGTTTTCCGTTGATACTCAGAAGTGGTATTTATCCTTATTTAATTTCTTTAACTTATTACTGCAGAAGGGATCAGTGGAGCCAATCAGTTAAGTTAATCCCTCTATATCATCCTCTAAAGTCTATACAGTAGGTTCACTTTACAGTCCAATTTCAGCCCAAGCATGTCAACTTTGACCAGTATTTTTATGTAAGTGGCCTCCTTTTATAATTGCTAATTGACAATTAATGCAAAATACTTTCTACAGCTTATACTCCACTTATTTCCCCTTTAACCAGTTCTGCCTTACTTGTACCAACCCCCACACATCTGGTGACAGAGGGGAGATCCTCATTTTATTCAACACTGCTACCTTTTTTCTTGTCTGTTCATTTTTCACAGCCCAGCAGGATAGGAAACATTTCTTTCACCAATTGCACTTTAGGGCCCTCCCAGTAATTAACAGGTGGTTCCAGTTGGCTGAGAAGAACAAATCTCATTCATAAAGCTGGCCAAAGTGATGGTAATACTGCAGTGAAGCCTGAAGGTTTCTGTTCTCAGGTGTTCAGTGCTATTCTCAGTATTTCTCTGTTGGGTTGCTCAGACCAGCATGCGTTTCAGATACATCCACGCACTCACGACCAGAACTGCTGAGTTTTGGCCAAGATTTTGGGAAAAGCCAGGTGGAAAGGTGAAGGCAGTCTTCACCTTAGCTGCATACAGACCACACTCACTCACCCCATCAGCAGTAACCACCTTCCAGCCCAAGCTCAGCCACACACATAATAAATCCCCAAAGCTTCCCAATTAAGTTGATAGCTCTTTATTAACCTGTAATTTAAATGGTTTAAACTATCTTAGCTCATTTTGACTGACACAGGCCAGTAAGCACTTGCATGATTAGCCAGTGTGGATCAAAAGAAGTGATAACATCTAAGGCTGGAGGATCAAGGACAAGAGATGGGCCAGGGGAGTGATATGACACAGGAGAGGACACATGGCCATAGCAAACAGGGCAGACACCTTTGACTTAGTGTGGGATTGAGGGCTTCAAGCCCTCTTCCACACCCCCATCACCCAACAGCCCTTTCAACCACCAAAAACCCAAGGCCATCTCCTGCCTGCCCTCCACAATGACACAACCTCCTCAAGCCCGAGTGCTGTGCCCCCATCAGCTGTCACATAAGACAGCTCAAGGCAGCCCTGGCAAAAGGTCACTTCATAAATATGTTTTTCTATGCTGTTTCCAGGACACAGCCCAGGCACCTTTTGAAGTCAGTGCTTTGGCATGTGCTCCACCAGTCCTTAAGGAGTTGGGTTACCCAAAGCCTCAGTTGCTCCTCTGAAAGCGCTGCCAAGCTGAAACGGAGCACCACGACCTCAGCTCCTCATGGTCCCGTGATGAGCGAGACAGGTGGTAGATGACAGGAGACAGGAGTGCAAATCAGGCAGCCCAGAGCATGTCAAGCACATTTCACAACCCCCTGATTAAGGTTAATGAGTACCTGCCTGTTTCAGATCAGGAATCTGCAGCCACAGAAAAAAAAAAAAACCAAGCCTTCCTTATACTTCTCATAATAAGGGTTGGCTGACAGCCATCCAAGGGAGGTGGCAGGAGTTCAGTAAATGAGGAAGACAGATCTATGCACCACCCAGTTACCTAATGGAAACAAGCGAACAAGAAAATGATCTCTGATTAATGCACTTATTAGCTCGCAGAAAGGACAACCAAGAGCCAGACAGATTTAAATTTTGTCCGAACACCATCTGTGCTTTTGTCTGACTTCCACCAATTCTGATAACCATTTGGGAGGTGCCAGCTAAACACGAAGCATCTCACAGGGCAAGTGATGATGGTTGACAATTTGGCCCCTGATTTCACTGGGCACAAAATGGGACAGTCTCGGGTGAGATTTTATTTATTCTAACGGATAAAGGAAAACCAAGCTCGTGTTAGCATCTGGTACAAATATCCACGGCATGAGTTTCTGTTCTACAATGGTTTCTAGCAATCTGAGAAGTCACATGATCTTTTCAGATTTATCACACTAAGACAAAAATAATTATCCCAATAATGACCTAACTGAACTGATATTCTTTTTGTTTTGTTTTGTTTTTTAAATATAGCATGAGCCTCAAAAACCTTGGATTTGAAGACCTTGTTTACAGGGGTATTTCAGGCACAACATCTGTTAGTCATGGGTAAGCATGTCCCTTTGCATGTATTACCATTTAGGGCAGTAGAAAGATCTATCTGAAATTAAAAAGCCAAATTTAGCTATAACTGAATAAGAGCGCCAGCTAATATCTTGTGTATTTCTGGAGGAAAATCAGGAAATTAGGGTAAAGATTACTTCAGATGAAAACAAACAAGAAAACAACAGTATGTCTGAACTACATAATTTCTTCCCTACACCATCACATTACATTTACATCATTGTGGTTTAACGAGGCCTACATCTTATTAAACTGCTTTAATGGCTGCTTTTCAGGTTGTCTTGCATGAGGGCCTTTTTCCCCAAAGTCTCTCCACTGCACTATAGTGCACATACACACTAAGAATAATTGCTAAAGTCAGTAATATCAATCTCAGCAAATAGCAAGATCCCCTAAGACACAGTGAGAAGGAACTTCAACAGCTCATCTGTACAACTGTTTTTTGATGTCCAACAGCAGCTGGATACTTTTCCAGACCACCAATAAAAGAGGTTTGTAAGAGACAAGTGGATACCATTCTATGACACTGCATAAGGGCACATCACGTCCACAAGGTATGGACAGAGCAGCTCTTGGCATGTTCTGCACTTAACCGAGGGACAGTCAGTCAGAGCCCAACAACTTCCCAAACCCTCTGGATGGCTTTCCCATTGCCCCAAATTAACTAAACCAAGGCTCTTCCAAAGAAAGACCTGTTCACTTACATCCTTGAATCACTGGAATAACAATCACATCTTTACAGAGCACCAGTACAGTAGATGTGTTCTCAGAGAGTACAATAAATAGACACTAACCTCATACAGGTGATAATTAATGAGATAATGAACGAGTTAGAGCTGCAGCAAGTCAGGCAAAGAATGCGTTCAGGTGCTGCTAGTGATCCCAAACAAATACCTCCACCCCAAACAACTCATTATTTCTTTGAAGTTCAGGTGCAAGCCTTATTAGCTCTGGACCGTGTCCAACACTCCTTGCAATTAGGTGAGCTGCAGACTGCAGACTATCTGGACTTTGCTTGGGGTTGGCTGTGAGATAAGAACTCTCCGTTCCTGCAGTTTTGCTCAGTTAAAAAAGAGCCAAGTGCTCTCAGGCTTTTGTGCAACTGGGTCCTCATGCTTTGATCCCTAATAAAAGATGTTCTTGCTCTGTAAACACTCTACTGTCAGCCTTTTATTGTTCTGCAGAAAGAGAAATGTGCCATAAAACACGCGTAGGCAGGGTATCAATTTCCTTGTATTGATTTTTGAATAAAAGAATTGTTCATTTAATATTTTTGTTTGATTACTTTATTAAATGTATTGATTTGCAGCACAAGCTTACAGAAGAAATAGGATGCCCATGACTCATACCTATTCTTCAGCAAGAATCCCCATTAGATAATATATTATGCTAAGAATTACAGCTGCTGAGGCTTAATTATGATTAATTTATTCCCTCCCTTAGAGTGGATTAAATTTAATATTTGCAAGTGTTCTAATCCTTTCTAGATAAAACAACTCTGAACTGTCTGGAGTATGGATATGTTATAAATTATGGTAGGAATAAGTCTGTTTTACTAAGGTTATGTTGTAAATGACAGGAAAAGATTACTGTCAAGTAATAGATTAACATTTCAAAACTGTATATGCTATGGTGGGATATGGAAATGAAAACATTCATGCAACCAAATCAACACAAGCACTTTTGAAAAGGAAAATCAGTATCATTACATGTAGTCGGTAGACAAAGGAACCTAGGTAGAGAAATGAACATCGTGGAGACTCAGTGTCAGCATTGCGCCCCTCTATCAGTTTGCTTTCCTGTTCTCCCCCCTCGTTGCAGAGCCCCCAGGCGGGGGCAAGAACAGAGGCCCCCCAGATGTCCGGGCAGAGATGTCCGCTCCACAAACAGTCACGGGCACGAATAAGAACAGATGGTAGAAGAATTTTCCTGATCCAAAAGTAGATATCAGAAAGATAAGTGGTGTTGGCATGAGCAAGGTGTTGGTGGCCTTAGTGTGTGCAATGGTAAAACTGACTTCCCATGGGATAATAAAACGCGGAGAAAAATGTACCTTTTTAGAACAACTCGGTCAGTTTGCAGAGCAAAGTACACGCTGGTGTTTGAAATGGCAGGAAATGAGAGTTGGATTGCTCAGGGAGCTTGGCCAGTCTTGTTCTTACACTCTTCGTCAAAACACTGAACTAGAGTTTGAGTTACACTAACTCCCGTGTTTCTAGTGCTCTTAATTAAAAGCCCCGGGAGGAAAAAAAAAAAAGGAAAAAAAAAGAAAAAAAAAACAGGATTGCCTGAATCCCAGGCGTCTTTATTTCTACGACTAAACTTTAGCCTTTATGCCTTTTGTGCAGAATCAGGTGCCAATAAATGGAGGAATTCACAGCTATTTCTGCAATGTGCAGAGGGGGCAGAGAGTGGGTAGAGTTAAAAATTACAAGTAGGATTTGTACATTGTTTGTGCATTTTCCAACTAAGTTGTATTATCTACAAGAATATCTTAAAGCAGTAGAGTTTTTCCCCTTCTGCTTCTGCTATTTAAAATACGTTTAATTGCTAAAAATTGGTAGATTTTTGCATAAGAGAATACTGCTGGTATAAAAAGGTAGTTTGAGCAGATGTTTCAAAAAATCAGTGCAGTACAAAAACTACTGAAGATGGAGCCTGCATTTTATCATGTTTATTGAGGAATGAGACATGCACAAACCACAGTACAGCATTAATTTACAATTCTATTAAGTTAATAAATCTAATAAATGGACTGAGGAGAAGCAAAGAAGGGAGCAACGAGAGAGGGTCGATAATAAAATTAAACACATCAGATCAGGAGTTTGTCAACAAGATAAGACTATTTAGTGTCATTCACACAATTACACACGGGGTACTCTGGCTCTGTTAGGAGGCACCAAGAGCCCCAGCAAAGATGCTGGCTGAGTGTCCACGGCTTTCACTGAAACAGGTTGCCCTTGCAAAGCGTGGTTTAAAAAGTATTTCTAAGAACACAGGAGCTGTTTTTACAATTGCAGGTCACTCGGGGATATCTCGGTGCTTTCTGAGGCTTGTCCCAAGTTCTTTTTCAAGATCAGATTGCATCTATGGGCACTGACCCAGCAAGCCTGGCTCCGGGAGGGGGGAATATTACCCCGGAGTGTGGGGGTCCCGCGTACCCGAGGGAGAGGAGCGTGGGGCCGGCTACAGCGGGGCATGTCACAGCGGGGCACGTCACAGCGTCTTCTGTCTTCGGCTCTGGAAGCCGGGAGGTGAGCAGGAGGTGGGAGGTTTGCAGGAGCTGCCTGCCAAAACCTCCGCAGAGATAACCGGCGCGGCTGCATCCGAACACCTCCTTGCGCGTTGTCCTTGCCTGTGTGATATCTCCCTCAGTGGCCTTGCTATTTCTAAAACAATGTATAGCTTTTGGTTAAAAGATAATGAAAAGCAGAGTTTTACAGCAAGTGATGTTATTGCGAGCCCGGTGGGCTGGTGGCAGCCTGTGGGGTGACCCACCGCCGGGGGCTGCAGGTACCTGCTGGGACTGGTGGCACTGGGAAGATGGCAGCACCGGGAAGATGTCTCCTTTTCTTTTCCACAAAAACTGTGATTTCTAAGGAATGATCTAGTCGCTTGCCTTTCATACAAATTGAGGACAATTTACTTTGTTTCCTAATTTTGCTCCATTTGTTTTCTTTCTGTCTGTCCCTAACTCGGGACTTGATCTAAAAATAGAAAAGGAGGCAGTGTCCCCTAAGAGGGGAGAGCGATCCTGACAAACATTTCCATAGCTGTGTTAAAACAGTGTGCAATCATCAGCCATGTAAGATATTCACAACAAACTGACTGATTTATTCTTTATTTGTCCTGAATAAATGCAGCGTATATATTGGCAAACATTTGTTTTAGAGCTACTGATTGCATCGCTAGGGATGGAAAGTTCTTGATGAAAAGGGCTTGTCTGGGGAGTGCTGCTGAGGTGCCATTTTTCTGAAGGTTTCCATTTTCTGGGTGTTTTAAAGAGCTGCAGCTGAAATAACTAATTTTGCTTGCAGTGAGTGCGATACTCTGGTTTGAGGGTACAGAAGATATAGCAATGGATGGGTAGTCACTGTACGTTTTTGTGAATTGGAAACTTTATACAGAGTTCTAAATTAAGTCTCGGGATGTACGTGACACCAGCTGACAAGCGGGAAGCCCGGTGGGCTCGTGGGCAAGCGCCCCAAATGCCCCCAGCGCGTCCCACAGCAGCCTCCCCGCAGAGCACCCCGTGCGCCGGGGGACAAGGTGGTGAAAAGCTGAACAGCTGTTGCCCATGTTCAGCTTATTCTGTGGATAAACAAAGATTTAATTTTGTAGTAATGTTTAAACCAGCATCTTTAGAGTGAACATATGTTTATACTCATTATGCATATGTTTATTAGAGCCGGTCATAATGTTTTGACAGAAAAGTCCAATGAGAAAATGCAGTTTTGTCAAAACTGAAATGTTTTGCTGGATTGTTTCAATTTCTTCTTCTCAGTAATAGTAAAATATTTAACTTCAAGACAGTAAACGTTTTGCTTTAATTTTCCTATCACAGTAGAGTATTACATTTAGTATAACGCTTCCTTATTATTGAAGCAAAACATTCCAGTATTTCTGATTAAACATTTGGCGAATCTTCTTTTCCAGAGTTTCGGGGTTTTTTAAACATCTTTTATTCAGAATTGGAACTATTTCCAAAATCTAGTCTGCCCTCTCCTGCAGAGAGTATTCCCCGTCCAGGGTGTCCCTGTGGCACCTCTCCCTGTTAGAGCACACAAGACAGAGCAGAACAACCCACTCCGTGAGACAAAGCTTTCCTGAAGTTATTTTCCCTGCTTGAAATAAACAGTTTTACCAGCTCTCATGATTTTATCAGAAGCCTCCTGCTCTGCATTTTGTTTCTGAAGCCAGGTCCCAGTATCTACTGATTTACATGAAAGTCAAAATGAAAAGGAAACACAGCCATCAACAAGACACATACATTTCTGGCCGTTGTGGTTTTTGAATGAAAATAATCTAAAACATGAACCAAGAGGCTCAGAAACCAGAAGTCAAACAAAAAGAGCCCAAATGTATCACTTTAGAAAAGCCTTATGTTTTTTCTAAGTCAGTCTCATGATTTTTCTTGGCTCTGACAGAGTATTTCCAAGGATCAGAGGCTGACAGTACTATAATCTTCCTTCTGTTTCTCTCAATGCGCGTTGTGCTTAGGATTTCTCTTTTTCTCTGTACACGCTCCATTTTCTGCTGTCTGCAGCAGAGTCCTGTGACAGCTAAGCTCACCTCTTCTGCTGCTGGAAAAGCCCATTTTACAGAAAGTTAAGTCTGCTCATTTCCCCCGTATCAAAGGAAAAAAAAAAAACAAAAACCACTATTTTTGTGCACTAAAGTGTATGGCTTCACTGAGACCTGACCCCAACAAAGGGTGGGAAGAGCAGCTGGGACTGGGTCCCTGGGAGTGAAGGACCGGCAGGGAGAGGTGGTGGCAGCGCAATGAAAGCTCAAATGAAAGCTCTTGCAAGGAAAATTCAGCATGGTGTGGCAGGCTTGCAATTGCCTAGCTTCAGTTTTAGTAGCAATTACTATTATGGAGTACATAGTACTCATTTAATTTTTGCCTGTATACCAGATAGAAGCCTTCGGTAAATATAAGAGAAAGGGTTTTTGAAGCAAGAGCTGTCTTTGTCCTCTTTTTCATAGCATCTCACACTGTAGAGCAGAGAAAGCTACACAATTTGATACACTCCAAAGAGTGAGGAAAATGAAAACAAATCAAGGCAAATCAAGGTACAAACCCTGAAAAGTAACACAGGCAGGAGGAGGCAGGCAGACAGCACAGCACCTCCATCTGCCCCTCAGGATGCCCCAAGCTCCGCAACCCCCCAGCGCGATTGCGTCCAGGTGGCACAGCTCAGCCCAATCACCATCCAGAGCACAGGAAGATAAACGCTATTCCCTAGAAGGCTGCAGTCTGAAGAAAATGTTGGAGAGAAGAACAGCATCAGAAGCTCAGTCACTACAACATCGCACCTTAAAGGCTTTACGCGCTGACTGGCACTACTGGAAGAAACAAAGAAGAGTCCCAGTAAAGCTTTCTGACTGTGCTTCCTTTGGCTGTTGTCTGTAACAGCCAAGAACCAAGCATTGAGACAACCAAACCCATAACCTAGTCTATCCTAGGCATGCTAGAAAATGAAAAAAGCCTCCATCCTGGGACATTCGCAGGTGCCTGCCCCAACGATGCCGATGGTCCCAGCTGGCCGGGCTCTCCTGCGAGGGTACTTGAGCAGGTGGGCAGGCAAGCACTTGTCTTGTTCCTGAGAAAAAGCTGCTGAGGAAGAAGAGGCCTAGAGTTGTTGGGATTTTTTTTTCTTCAGCTAGGTGAGGCGCCTGCGCAGAGTGAGTCCTTATAGTTTTTATATATTTGTGGAGGTTTCCAAATTTTTTTAACCTTAATTTTGCAAGTTCAGCTCAGGTCTTTCTGGTTTTGTGGGTCGGTTTGTGTGTCTGGTGTTTTCTGTAGTATGTGAATGAAACAGAAATAGTCCTTTTTCTGTTTATGATGGAGGAACATACCTGAACTGTGTAGAAAGTAATATTCTTGTTTTGTTTGTAGGGTTAGTGTTTGCTGTGGTTTTTGTGTGTTTGTAGGGTCAAAGCTAGCCACAGATTGCAATTGCTTCAGCTGCTAATACTGGGTTGGAGTGCATTTAGTAAAGAAACAATAAATAAATCTATCTTTGCAACTTACTATTTTCTAACTTTGTTAAAGATGAAATGAAGCATTTACTAAGCCTTTTGATTTATCGGCTGCATTTACT
This sequence comes from Ibidorhyncha struthersii, assembly GCA_013398815.1. NCBI lineage: Eukaryota > Metazoa > Chordata > Aves > Charadriiformes > Charadriidae > Ibidorhyncha > Ibidorhyncha struthersii. The sequence goes on from VZSZ01010833.1 coordinate 570,510, forward strand.
CCTTGTACTCAAGCAGGTTCTAGGGAACACCTCCCTCACTGCAGAGCCCCTGAGAGAGTGAGTACCTGAGCAGCAGCACGGGAAAGTCCTGCTTCTGCAGCACTGTGTGCTTACAGCACTGGTAGTGGGTCTTCTCGCTTCACTCTCTCACAAAGGAAAGAATAGTATATATTAATGTAGTTGTTCCTATGAGAGTTAATGTTGATAAAATATTTCAGAGGCTGTGAAGTCCTGAGATTTAACTGCCTTAATTGTAGATACCGGTAGTGCTGTGAAGAGTAGCAGTGTATCAAAACTGGGATAGCAACCTTTAGAAATGAAAAAAAAGAGAAGTTTCCACGTGTATATCTGTGCTTTTGGCGTGACAGTAGTATTTTAGTTTTGGAGCTAGTTACCATCTGTGCAACGGGGGTTTGGATGAGAAGGCTTTCAGTAACCTGATAGTCTTGAACATAAAGTATTTTATTTTCCTTGCTTGAGGGTATATAAGTTGAGAGGTACCATGTATAACCAAGCAGCTAGAGATAAATTTAGGGATGTATATATATACACACTATTTTCAATACAGTGACTGTAATGACAGTAGAACATGTGGTCTTGTATCCGTTTAGGGCTTACTTCCAACTATCATACAAGTGTATTTTTTAACCTGACCTCTTTGTCTTTCTCCTCTTTCCCCCTTTGCCATATAAAACTTGGCCTGAAGACTGTAGATCTCAATGGGGTTGTTTCTACTGCCTGCAGCGGGGTCTGGATCTGACCCAAGGGGAGGGTGAACAGAATAGAATAGGTCCCCAGTGGATAGGGTGTGAGTGATTTCCTTTCTTTCCAAGCAATCAACAAAGCATAGCCTCCTCACCTGCTTGTTTTTGCTCTTTCACGCCCGCAATTCAATAGCTATTGTCAAGCCACAAGCCAGAGGCACGCGAGCTGTGTCTGAAATCCGCAGATGGGCAAAGCAGTTGGTGTGTTTGCGTGGCAGCAGCTCTCCAGGTGGACCTTTATTTCAGGCAGAACCAAGCCCTGAGAAACAACCTCCCCAAGCTGCTGCAGTGGTGTCCCAGCTGAAAGCTCAGCTTTCCTCCCCTGGGGTTGCCTGGTTCCTTCCCACTGCCTTTCCGGGGGGCATGGGATCCCTACGGGTTGCTTGGGCCATGCAGTGTCCTCCGGCCCCAGGACTGTTCTCTTTCCAACCATTTCAAGTGTCCTTTTTGCTAGAGCTCAGTTCTGGATACAGCTCTGGCTTCCTGCTTCTCCTTTTGGGCACGTGGATTGTGCAATCGAGGTGCAAAAACTTTGTGCAACAGTTGGAAGAAAGGTTAAATTCTAGATATTTTCATAGCATTGGAATATGGAAAAAATTCACTGAGAATGAGTGAATTGGTTAGGGTTTTTTGCAGGCTTCAGCTAGCCTCTTGTATACGCTCTCTTTACTTGAATCTCTCTTTGCTTTGGGAGAGAAATTGCACTGTCAGGAGGGTACATGGCTCGCTGTAGCTAAGCCAACACACTGAATGACAGAGCAATTTGGTGAACTTGACTTAATTGAAATTGTGCATTGACGGCATCGGGGATCTATCTCCAGTGCTGTACGGTTCAATTTGGAAATGATCCTGACAATCAGAATGTGTTCAATATCCAGATTGAATGTTTGGTCAGGGTTCTGTTAACCACTACAATAAATACTTAAGAGGTATAGCTTGTTAAAAGTAAATACTGACAGAAGTTTATTCAGAAACTGCTTCTCTCTGTGTCCTCTGCTCAGAGTGGCATTAAAGCAGCTATTCCTTTTCTTTCATGCTGGAGGATTACAGATGTTGCCTTGAATATACCTGTTTCTTGCTACAGTCTTGCCTGCCAGCCTGGGGGAGGCTGGAAAGGTGCAGAAACAGGATCAGATGTTCGTGTCTGATTAAGTCTGTCTGACTGCAATGTCTGAAGACTCGCCCTCTTCTTCATCCAGTTACTCCACGTTTGCAAATGTCCTGACACACATTCGTCAGAGTATCCAGATCTGTGCGAAACTGTGACAGCTTTGCCGGCAAGGCATTTCATCTGCTGGAAAACGAAGCACATAGTTACCAATTGGCACGTTCAAAATACTTCCAGTTACAATTTAAATGACTCAAATTTCAAAAATTTCATAGAATATCTTTAACAGATTTTGAATTACAGTATTTAAGATCAGCACTTTTGTAAACAACTTATCTTTTTAATTCATGTGAATGTCGTTTCAGCAGTCGATGTAGATCCCAGGTGTCTTGATTTTTTTTCCAATAAGAACACCTATACTTTTATGAAAATATATATATGGGTTTGTATATACGTGTACATGACATGACAAAACATACCTTCCCTGGCTTTACCCTGCCAGGGGTTCAGGTCCCCTTGGCCTGTTATTTGCAAGGTTGGAAGTCAGTGAGTTGTTTGCTTTTTCACTTATAAACAGAACTGTATGAAGCAAAACAAATGACAGCCAGCAGCTGAGGAATTTGAAGGTAGCCAAGTGCTCACATCTTGTATAAAGTTCAGGACCCAATTAGCTATGCTAATGTGTTAGCCAGTGTTCCCCTCTGACAGGGCAGACTTGTTCACATCATGTAATTCTTTACAGTGGCTGGCGCCTCTCTAGGGTTTCTTGTTATCATTGCCGAATAGTAAGAGATAAGACAAGGCATTTCAAATACTTTTTTTTCTTATCCATTCCTCCTCCTGCTGTTAATGTACATCGTACAGTGGGTGATTTCGCAGGGCCGGGTATGGCAGGTGAGTTGCAGATAGGAGTTTGAGAGCACACTCATTGAGCTCTTCCCACTCCAGCAATGAGCAGTGACCCAAACGAGACTCACCTGCAGATGTGAAAGAATGCCCACGAGAGGTGCAGCACCGCCTGAAGTAAGCTGTCCTCCCTTTTGCCTCTGGATGAGCTCCCTGGCTGTGCCCTTTAGGCTTCCTGGAGGTTCAGTGCTATCCCTGGCTCCGAAGGCAGAAAGCTGCACTTAAAAAGAAAAGCAGCAGCTGAACACTGTTGCGTGGCATCCTGTGATATAAGTTGGGATGAGTGGGACAACGGCAAGTTTGCAGGTGCTCTTTTTAGCATGTTTGTACCAAAAGCGCTCGTTTCTTTCAGGTTTTCAAACTGCTTTGGTGTTGGCAAGAGCTGGGCACGGGGGGAGGTTGAGCAAGAATAGACTCAAGGGCTTTTGGTTGTACCTGTCAGTGGGGTTATAGCTGTCAGGTTTATACTACACATAGTTCACTGTAAAAGAGTATGTGTCTAGTGTAGGACAGAGATGCAGAGATAATATAGACGGCATGTTCTTGGAAGGAAATCAGTCGTGACACTGGATCAAGAGGTCTCCTGCAGACAAAAAAAAATAGCATAAATAACTCATCTCCTTTATGCATAAGGCTTCTGATTTCTGCACTAATTTAATCCCTGTCAAAAATATCAAATCACAAAATAACACCACATAAAAGGCTATTAGGCTTTCCAATATAGACTCTGACTGCAGGTATATGCAGCTATCGTGTTTGAAAGTAAATTGGAGGCCTTTAGAAAACAAAAGCATTGCACAGCAAGGTGCAGACTGTATAGCCTTTCTTCTACGGCATCAGCTGCAAAGGAACCTAGAGCACTTTTTCACACTTCCCTATCTAGAGATTTGAGGGTCCTCTCTTGTTAGAGGTGCTCTCTACTATTATTTTCCAAACCAATGGATCTGTCCAAATAACCTCCCCTTTCCCCACTTTTAACCACTTGCTTTAGAAAGTTTTGGCATTTTATGAATTTACATAGACCGTGCCAGGACAATAAGAACCTAATGTTCCTGGAACGCTACTGGTTCTCACTGTGATTTTTCTGTCTTGGCCAGTTGTATAAGAACTGGATACCTTTTGAAAAATGGTATAAAATAAAAATGCTGAGGAATGAATAACACTTCATATAATTTGCAGAAAGGCTGAATTAATGTGTCTGACCATCAATTTGGCTTTCTCCCACTTGCATAAAAATTACTGCAGTGATTTTCATCCTCTACCACTCTGAGACCTCAGCTCAGCATGGAAAAAGATTCAAGAGCTGCTTCTCCAGCTCATAGGTTTGCATTTCTCTGTGGACATCTAAAGCAGCATATGCACAGGACCATCCAACAGCTATGTCTGGTCCTCTAGTTTAACTCCGGTGTAACTGTGACCGATTTCTCATTTCAGAACAAATTAATAAATGTAAATGATTTTTCAGAGTAGTTTGGGTATCTGAGAACCTTTAAGAATCAGAAACCTGAGCCTACATCAGCTGCTACTGTTTTCTTTGGTTGCTTTCACAGTAGTGTGAAATCCATCACATCAATTTGACACACCCAACTTTAAACCTCAGCATCTTTAAGTACAGAAAACTTAATGCATTGCTGTATGATTGTATTGCCGATCAATGCAATAAGCAGATACGTCTTTTCTACAAGAAATCTGAGACCTACAGAGTGGTCTTAAAATGTTTATCATCTAAATGACAACCATGATAAATGAATGGTTACATGCAAAGAAAATACCTTTTGAAATAACTGTGCAGTAATGCTTCTGGCACTACTGACACGCTTGAGGTAGGGAAATAAGTGAATATAAGCTAATGATGTAGAACAGAGCAGTGTTCTGCTGTGGATAACACAGGCTGGTAATCTTTTTCTGGTTAAAAAACCTGCTTGTTGAAAACCAGATTCTGGAGTTCCACTTTGTAGTGGAAACTCAGGTATTTGTGCAGTGCTGGTGTTGATGAGTAGAGTCTATTCTCAGCTCATCCATGTGCCAAACTCCTGGGCTTTTATAGATGCACAAGAAAGTAAAATACTGATGTATGGAGAGGTACTGTGTAGAACTTTGTCATCAGAAATTTGCCGTCTTCATAAATTTTGTGCAGAATTTGCAGCTGGCATGGCAGACAGTGAAAAGATTGTGTTAAAGGCTATTTCCACTGGTTTTGGAAGGGTCAGGTTTTGCCGATAGACATATTATCTCTTCAGAGATGGGATCTGGAGAATCACTCCCTTGATAATCTGGAGAATGACCAGTGATGCACAAAACTCTTTGGAGGATCCTGTTAGCTTGTCTATTATAAAGAAACTATTGACAATTATTGCAATGTCCTTTGGCCATGGTATTCCATCCTGACCATAAGTGCATCTGATGAATAGTAGAAGTAGAACCTTAGCAAGCATAGGTGAAGGCTGGAGAACACTTTGGAAAACAAGAGCATCTTTTCATTAAATTAAAAACAAGTATTCTCTTCTAAAAATAATAGAATAAAGGATTTATAGAATGAAGGGTTTGTTTTGATTCCAGCTATTCCATGGCCTTATTTCAGTCATTGTACATAAAATAGATTCACTTTGAGTATATGGACTCATGGATGACTCATCTCAATTCCATTTTGAGAGTACAAAGAGCTTGATGTAATTGTGCGGAGAATCTAGGTAAACCTCAAGTCTGGCTGAACCAGAGCATCCAGTCTAGGTAAATGGAACTTACAGTTAACAAAAGATCCAAGCTTCACCCATACATTCCCACTAATAATTGGGGTGGCATATGGGATTTCCCCTCTAGCTTTTGTAAATCTGTGTTGGTGATGTATGTACATATATGTATATCTATGGTTTGCTTTCAGATACCTGGATGATAAAGACTAAACACTCATGTTGAGAGGATGATGTGCACTGTGGTAACTCACTGCGTGATAGTAAAACAGAGATATGGGTGATAAAAGCACAGATAGCCAACAGTTGCATCAGCAAGCTAAATAACAAGGTGTTAGCCTTAAAAACATAGACCCTTCTGCTATTTATATGATTTTGATCAAACGAAGTTTACCGAGCAGCACTTTCCAGTTTTCCAAAACTTTTCTTTTCCTTCCAGAACATAGAGAGATCTTCTCAGCCATGGGAGGTCCTCTCGGAACAAGAGCAATGTGCTTCTGCTTTATAGCAGTAGTCTGCATAACAAATTGAGAAGGAAAGGAGGACATGAGCAATTGTAGATGGAAACACAAATGGGGACATAACAGAGACCTCATGACCTGTTCTCTGCAGATTTGTTTGGTTTACCTCAAATCATTACCTATATAGATCGTGCTGTGTGGAGAGAGAGAGTCAAGGTCAAACTTCGACGGAGGTGATGTCTATTTTTAAACAGCACAGATGGCATGGGCCCCCGTCTACGGCTCTTCTCCCTGCATGGAAGTTCAGGGCTTGTTTGGAGTCTCACCCTGGCGGCACATGGGCCGAGCTGGTCAGTGCGCTGCGTGTTCACACTGAGCCTTGCACAGGCACGGGATGGTCTGTGATGGGTCGGGAGGTGAGGGCTCTCGGGTGTGGGGAAGCTGGCCACCTGCTGTGGGAGACAAACCTTTGGGTACACTCTTTAAGAAATTAATGAGTCTGCGTTGTTAAAAACAATTACTTTTCCTCCCTTTTTGAAACATATCGGTTGGTAGCTCTGGGACTTCATTTGTCTCTGGTCTGAAACCACTTTCTAGAATGCACTCTAAATATTTCAAAGTCCAATTAATATGTACATTAGTTTTTGTGCCAGCATTCTGCAGTTCTCCTCAATTCTGTCTGGTTTTGGTGTGCTTTCTGGAAACAGTGGAAGGTTTTTAATATTTTTTCTTTTCCCTCTATTTTCCTTTTCCTCCCTTTCAGCCACCATCAGTTCTACAGTATGTTTAGTTGCAGCTGTCCCTCAAAGATACTGCATGAGATAGTTTGCATATGGAACTATTGATTTTGCAGCATTCGCTATTGATGTGCAGATAATGTAATGCTACTGTTCAAAAGATATGTGTGGTTTTCTTTAACCCTTTACAGGCTCATTCTAGGCTTGCTCCAGGAAAGGTGTTAAATGTGAGATTTGCTTTCTGGGTCAGTGTAAGAGAACACCCTGTACAGCTTGCTGGTGTATTTAAAGAGCACTTCATGCTCTGTGGAGAGTACATGGTGCTCATCGGTGATTAGCAGTGTATAGTGTTACGGGCGGGATTTCACTGAAGGAGGTTCTACAGCAGGATAAAGGGAAGCCTTTATCCATTTAATGTGGGGTACATAGCTAGCTTTCATTAAAATAGTTCTAATTTAAATGACAACATTTCACTCCCCACAATCACTTTATGGCTCTGTTCAAAGTGCATTAAGGTTGTAAAACATTGGAAGATTATTTGAATATTTTCCGGGTCCTGTTCTGACTTTTTTGTAGTCAACTATTTCAATTCCCAGCACACTTATGGCCTCTTCAGAGGCTGATGAGAACTAGATGTCAGGTTAGCATCAATTTGCACTACTGGGAATTATTGGTGCAAGTGAAGCAAGAGATGCTGTGGAGAAAACGGGTTTAAGAAAGCAAAAGTGATAATGATGGGCAGCACAAAAGTAATTGGTAAAGGCTAGATGCATGGAACTAACAAAGATTTTTAAGAAAATAGTTGGAAACTTGTAACCTCATTATCTGTTTGGATTAGTTGTGTAGGTGGTCTGTCCCATTGCCTTTGTGCTTGTCTCAGGACAATTGATGTGTCAGAAATTCTTCAGCTGCTGTCATGGTAGATGTGAAATGTTTCTTCTGGTTTGGTGTGGGTCTGGTATGGAAAGGTTTCTGAAAACTTGAGATTGGAGCTGATCCTAACCTAATTTGGTTTGCAACAGCTGGTCTGGAAATGTGAAATTAGCAGGATTTCCTCTACTGGAAGGGAAAATGTGTTTGAGAAGTTTAGAAACAGACTGTTCAGTTTGAGCTATCCTTCCCTGTGCACCGTTTCCCCCGCTGGTCATTTGTCTCCGTCTCAATATGAGTGCTAATTTGTCATATGGAGTCCCAGTAAGAATTCTCTTTGGATGGGAAGGATTACAGGGAGGAACAGAGAAAACTGAGCTGTTTGCTGTGGCAGTGCACCCAGTTAGCACTGAGGGCTGATGAGGATGGCTGTTATCCTGGGAAAACTGTTCCAAAGATGGGTTCAGGAAAACTTAAACATGTAATAAAACCTGTTATTTTTTTCTGATGTATACATTCTGTATGTATAAAAGGGATAGCTCAGTTGAAGAGTTCCTCAAATTTGACTGGGCTTAGTGCTGTTAAACTCTGCCAAAAAATACCACATTGAGCATTTTCGTATTAAGCACAATCAGCTTCAGAAAGCGTTTTGTTCTCGGGTAAAACTAAAGCAGGGTTTTTAGCTTAACACTGGCATCTAATATATCTGCAAAGTTACATTGGAAATGTCAACTTCAATTTCAAATTAAATAATGTTTTAACATCAAATTTATCCACCTGATAAATAGGCAACGCAAACAGGGTACCATTTAAAATGATTTTCTTCAGTAGGTCAGAAGAGGTCAGCCTGGGACTAAGGGAGCTTGCGGAGTTAGCCTTGGGAAAGCTGTCGGGCTGTACAGCTGGGACATGGCTGTGTCTAGAAACTGAAATCATCTCCCACCATCAAGTACTCATCTTGAATATCTCAAAGGCGGGAATGTTTAGCTTTAGAAACTGGTGATCACGTTGGTATTTATGAAATGTAATTATAAAATATAAATAATTTTTGGAGACTCAAACCCTGAGAGTTTCTCTTCTAACCATGTTCCTGATGCTTTTGTTAACACGCTGGTGTGATGAATGGGCTACCTGGTGGTACAATTCACTTGAAAGTATCAGCTTGCTGCCTGCCAATTCACTTAGCCAAAAGTGCATTGGTTTCCATCAGACTGGCTTTCAAGCAGAAACGCCATTGGGTAACTTCTTTGTACACTGAAATGACAAGGAAAAGTATGGCAGGAAGACTGGCATTTTGTATACACTTTATTTTTCAGTGTAGCCTGCTCTTTTCCCTGCCCTAAAATCCCTGAAACACGTGGACACAGAGAGGATGGAGTCATTGGAATATCGTGAGCCAAAGATGGTTTTAGTGAATGCAAAACATATGGGACTGCGCTTTAGCTGGTGCATGTAAGCAAGTGTGCCAATACTAGCAGATTCTAGACATTTTCTTGCAGTACCAGATTTTGTATGTTCTTGGGCCTTTACCATGTAATTTGAAGGTCTAAAACTCGTGGAAAGAATGAACTTAGTGTTACAGCACAGGACACGTGGCTGTTACTTGAAAATTACTCAACAGATAGCACTGCAATAGGAACACAACTCATGCTGTCTCATGCCCATGGCTCAAACAGAATTAACTTTGCCAAAGCTTAAAAGAAATCAAGTTAATGTGACATTAATCAGGATTTCTGCTTTCAACATGTGTAAAGGACCATCTTGCTTAGCACTGACTTAGAGTGAGGCAAATCCGCTGAAACTTTTTTCTGTGTAGAGACATTGCTGCCTATGCGAAGCACTGGCAGGAGCTAAAGATTGTTTTCTATCAAATTTAACCATCCGCTAAGAATATGCTTAGAAAAAAAGTTCTCTGAAAATGTGACGGGCTTCGGTTTCCATTCCTGTGTAAAGCAGAGCTGTATAAGCAGCAGGAGCATTTGCCTTGGACTGTCAAGTGTAAAGAGAATGTCTCAAAAAAATGTGTTTATTGCTACCTTCTAAAATATTTGTTTATGGTGCTGCAACTAATTAGTCGCAGAATAAGTAGACTGTGGTGACTCTTCCTCTAAATATTACTTTAATTGTGAAGTCTCTTTCTAGAAATTATGAAAGAATTGACTTCAAAGAGTAATATCATTTTACCCGTGTTGCAGACAAGTCCTTGAATATGTATGTGGAGAAAAATAATTTTCTTAACTTTATTTCATAACTAAAGGTCTAAATGTTGTTAGACCAAAGGAATAAAGGAGTCTTCCACTGAGCCCTTTCCAGCATTAACAGCACTGTAGAGCTGGTTACTTTCTTTAAACATCTGGATCTGAACCTAAGACCTCATTAGTAATAACTCTGTCTAAACTGCATTACAAGTTGTTCTGAGTAAGGAGGATTTATCTTGCTTTAATGCAACTAAAAGAATAGGCTATTGCTACTCAACAGCTAATGAACCAGTAAACCCTCTCAAAACCAATATATAAGTGATTCCCCTCTGCTGTGTAGTTAGCTCTGCCCAGAGTGATACTCTCCAGCTGTGGAGGAGGTTGAGCTACAGCCTCATTTGAGTCTGGTTTTGCTCGTCCCGCTCTATCTCAATGTGCAAGGCCAACAGGAGGGACTTTAAGGTCCATTACTTATGGTAAAATAGTAAGATGAGTTCAGCTGTTAATAGCCTGCAGCACAGTAGATCACCGAGGTACAAATGAGATCGGGGATTCTCGTCTGGTGCTGGCGTGGGTAAGATGCAGCCCTGTTCAGTGGTGTTTGAGAAGGGAAAGGGTAGACTGGCTGGCAGAAAAGTCTTATGGGCAAATGGAACTTGACTGTGATAAAAGATGCCTTCCAGCAGCAGCCGGGGATTGCAGATTGGCCTGTTTGACCCCAACCCCTCCGCCAGTTTGTCTTGGGTTTCTGCGAGAAGTTACTCCTCCTGGAGGAGGGTTAGCAGAAGTGTGAGTGGGTTGTTTCTCTGCAGCCGTCAGGCCTGTTAGCTTAATCAAGAAGTGATTTAAGTTAATATGCCAAATATTCAGTTGTATTAAGGCCACTATTGTATGCCTGCTTCTTTTTTTTTTTTTTCCTGTCTTTTGCAAGAATGACCCTCTCAAGCCCAACTTATGTGAATTGGGCACATGTGTTTCCATACTCTTCAGAGCAAAAAATTACAATGTTGTGCTAATTATTCAGTTTTCAGTAATTATCCATGCACAGTACAGGCAGTTATGTAAAAGAACCACTGAAGAAGGAATGGTGAGATGACAGCTTCTTCTGGCTCGGTGCAGCCACTGTGCAGTGCTGAGGGTGCTTGTGTGTAACTCCTTTTTGCTGTGTATGTTTGTAATCAAGTTCAACCTGCCTGTTAGGGCTGTCTGAGATTTCTCTTGAAGTCCCCCTGTCCTNTGGCACAAATAACTTCAAATGCTGCTGGCTCTCTCCATCCCAAAACTTGCTGACCCTCTTTAAATAAATTAGTTTCAGCACACAGCTGAGCAGGTAGGAGTTGGCATTCCTTGATGAGTTAATTTTCTTTTTAATGTATTGAAGTTATATTAATATAATAGCCTGCAGAGCTATTAACTGATGATTACAAAATGCCACAGCCGTTAACTTACAGTACATGTGAATGTACTGTGTTTGTTTTGTCTGTCAGAGTTAGTCACAGACTAGTCTGGGCCCTCCATGTACCCATACGACGGGAGATTCACTTCTTACTCTGCCTCAAACGCAGTCGGGTCCTCTGAGGCATTCTCACGCCAGGCTTTGCCGTCAGGCTGCGGTGTCTGTCGGAAAGTGCAGGGTGACCTTTCTGTCACTGCTTAAGGAGGCTTTGAGCTTTACAGCGTCTTTCATCTGAGCTCGCCAATCGCGTTGTGAGGATGACGTAAAGCCTCATGGCACCAGGCAGTGTTGGAGCACGCAGCCGCTCCTTAAGGTCGTGAAAATAACCCTGGTGTTAGCCCCATGCTTGGTAGCTACAACCATCCTTCGTGTGCGAAGGGATGTTACTGCACAGGCTCATAAAAGCAGCATTGCTACGATAACGGCTTGACAACATCATTTCCTACTCTCGCTAATATTATAATCCCCTCCTGGGAATGCTTCTTTAGGACACGAGGGGATATAGTGAACTGCGGAAAAGTTCTGGTTTCATAGTCTGTTCTGCTCTTTGGTTCCGAGTACTGTTGGATTGCCCTCTCCCCACTTTCAGGCCACATCTTACTCTGGGAAAGGAGACCCGGAGGATTTGTCCCTGGTCTGCAGAGAGCCTGAACACCAGGACTAGCTCATCTGAGGTCTGGTCTCGGACTGGGCAGGGGCAATGTGAAAATGCATTTTTCAGAACTTCTGCTGGAGCTTCTATATAAAAGTCAGAAGGCTGTAAAGCCACAGGCTCCTGACCGTACAACTTCACTTGAGGGTTAGGCTGGAATATGATGAGAACGTTCCTGTCCAAGCAGAGATAGCTGTAATAATAACAAAGGCAGCAAAGGCTGAGTTTGGCAAACCCAGTTGGTGTATAACAAATGTTCTTTTCTTTCGACAGTTGTGTGCCAAGGGACTGAACAAAGTGTTCATTAATTTAATTTTTTTTGCATATATTTTTGCTTCAATTTCATTTTTCTTTCATATTTTGATAAAAGCCAGAGATTCCGTGTTATATTATGAATATGGATTTGTAGCCAGCAGCTATGTGGAAAAATCAATACATTCCCAGTTCACTCCCAGGTGTTCCTGCTAACTGGGAGGGCAGAACCAAGTGTCCTGCCAGGAATGTATGCTGCTGCCTGCTGATTAAAATGGATTGGGGCAAAATGGCTAAAAACTACTGCAAGTTGAAGAAAAAATTGTGTTCGTTGCATGAATTAAGGTTCCGTTAAATAAAGATCAACTCAAATGAGAAAAAATCAGGAATGCAAGAGGAAATAATTTTTCAGAGTGAAAATTGCCAATTAAAATACACCATCTTGTATATTTTAAGATGTTACACACCTTTAACAAATCCATGTAAATAAAGTCAGACACTGTGACAGATCAGTGATAAATAACCTACCCTGAAATGATACTCATTGCTCAGCTACTTGTCTGCAGCTGAGTCTTCTAATGGAAAACATATGAAATGTATTTACTGAAGGAGCAATGTAAAGTGATAGCTCAAAGTGCATAACAAAGCTGAGAAAAGCATAGAAATAACAATGAGAAAGTTTTTTGAAAGCTGCAAACTGACTCTGATCAAAAAAATATCCCTGGCTATTGTGCAAAAATAAGTGATAATGCTTGTCCGCATTGCAATCACAGATTTCATTTTGGACACGATGAGTTGGGATATTTCTCTAACTCTCTGAGCCAAAGGCTGTGCATAGTTGGATTTAAAATAGATATGGCTCTGAAAGGCCCTAGAACTCTCTTTTGCATGCTGTCACATCTCTGAAAATATGCCAGTTACTTAGTTAATTAGCAGATGACAAATTAAATGTTTGCTAAGTGAAATTGAAGACAGTTGTATTAGCAAGCTGCCCAGAATTCTATCAGTATTTGAGCTAGTTTGGGCTATGATGCCTGAGCAGGGCTAGGTATATAAAGCTCATGTTTCATAGGGGTGGAAAAAATATTAATCTTACATTCTTCCTTCCCAAAAGATTTCATCCAACTGCCAATGTCATCAATAGGATTCCATCAGCTCCAGGTATGATCACCAAAGCTCTGGCTGAAATCGCTAGGAGACTGAAGTTTAATTCTGTGCCCTTGGCATGTCCTAATTGGAAACTCCCCACCTGAGACGTAGTAACACCTGTACCTGAGAAAACTTCAGAATTTGGTGGCTTTCTCCTAGAAGCAATATTTTAAAACTAATTTCTGCCAATTATATATCCGAATACCTGCTCTCCTTCATGGCACAGCAGTAACATGGTCCTTGCTGAGCAAAGCTACTGCACGCGTGCTGGACTTACTTCTCCTGTGCGGTGCTGCTGGGTACAGCTACTCTCAAAGAGTGTAAGTCAAGACCATATTTTGTTAACTACTGTAGGGCTTGAGATGGAGCTGAAAATCCACTCAGGACTCCGTTTTTTCTGGCCAAGATCAAATTTTAAACAACTCCCTTCTGGTGAACCTACATACTTAATGTATGGACCAATTGATGCTATTTATTTTGATCTCAGTAGTCCTGAGTGCAACAAAACAAGGCTGGATTTTTATGGTGTTCAGGGTGGGCAGGTCTGTGCTGTCCAAGCACACAGGCTATAAGCTTTGTTCTGTGCTGGGGGCAATACGACATTTGCAAAGCTACTTATTCATGCTGCAGGAAATGAGATCAGACCAGCCCAGCTGCTGAAACCGAGCTGTGAAGATTTACGCTACCCATCCCTCCGCAGAGTTGAAGTCTGCCTTTTTATCACCATAGGCTGTACAGCATCTTTGCGAGTGGATGTAACTCACTGCACTCTGGATTTAAGATCTAAGCTAATGACTCGTTCTGACATTGCTGTCTCTCACTGACCTTGGTTTCAAATACCCTGATGTTTTTTTTTTCTGTGGGTCTTGAATAAATCAAATGGTGTAGCACAGAAACGGGGGGGAAAAAAAAAGGTTGTGAAAGGAAGGACAAACTAAGAGAAATCTGTCCTGCGGTACTTCACTGCTGACAGTACTTAAGGGCAGCTTTAGCAGAGTCTGATATCTCCTCTGGTTTATGGGGTAGGCAGCATCTTAAAAATCTTGCTCCCTCATTTGAAAACACTTGTTTAGAGTCTACTTGAATGCACAAAGAGGGTGAGATTTGGCCCAGGGTTTTATCAGCCTTTATTGACTTAGAGCCTATAGTAATGCTGTAACACTGCAATGGAAAGATAGGAAGGGAGTAAACACTTTCTGCATGGATAATTGTAAGGTGTTTTTAAGAAGCCTTAAACTTTGATCTCCTTCCTTTTTTTTTTTTTTTTTTTGAAGGAGTCTGCAAGCTCTAAAACACAAGAGAAATGTCTCTTACCAGAGGTCACTTTGCTGGCACCAGTGGTCATCTTCTGTTGTCAGATTTACTGCCACAAAAGGGTTAGTCCAGAACCAAAATAACTTAATCTATGGGAAAACTTTAAAACAAGTACAGCATTCATATAGCTGTTGCAGCACGCTTAGGGACGAGCCTCTGTTAGTGCTGAGTAGGGCTAAAGAGGGCGAACAGTTTAGTTTCACTTTTTCTTTTTCCCTAGGAGAGGAAGGAAAAAAAAAAGTCTGCGTTTTTTTAGTATGTCAGAACAGCACTTGTGTGCTCACAGCAACTGATAGAAAAAGGAGTTGTGTGACTTTGTTACAGTAGGAAAAGGATCAATGCTGCCAAACAGATGCCCAGGAGCTTCCCTCAACTGTGCCAGGAGCTGGTGCCCAGCTGAGATCCCGGGGAGCGGGGTCACCTGCAAAGGGTAAATTCCAGAGGTTATACCCGGAGTAACTTTCCAGGAGCTTGATGGGTAGAGAATGATCCAAATCGGATTGGAGGGCTGCAGGGATTTTTAATATCCTATCAATCAAGTTGCCCTTTCATTTTATAATCCCCAGAGGCTGCGAAAGGCAGTAAAAAAATAATGCAGGCAGAGATGGACCGGGCAGAGGGCACTGGCCAGTGCCGCCGTCTTCTCACCACACGCATGGTGACTTTAAATTAACTTACGCTCTTGCCCAGCGTGTGCTGTGTCCCCTTTAGAGAGCTACCCGCTGTCCTGTGCAATGCTCCTGCCCTTGTTCTGGTATTGCTGTGTAAACCAAATCTGCTTATTTTCCCGCAGCTGTTGCAACTTTGCACAGCGGTGTCGAGAGGTAGAGAAGGGATTGATCAGACAGCAGTTTATTGTTACTCTTTCAATTTTTATTATATTTGGATCATGTGTTTAAAATTGAGAGTGTAAGACAGAAATTATCTGGAGATAGGACAAAATGCTTTGACGTTTTCTCTTTAGCTTATAAAAAGGATTGAGTGGTGATTTAAATGTAGTCACTTTCCCTTTGAGAGAGAATTTTGGTACTTAAAGGTCTCTTTAATCTGCCAGAGAATGTATAGTATTTCATTGGAAGTTGAAGCCAGACAAATTGAAATTAGAGACTGGGCACATTTTTAATGCCATTTATTGATTATATTCTGGAACAAATTGCCAAGGGCAATGAAGATACTCAAAGGCTGAGAATCTATTACCCAAAAGAGGGATGTGTATTAGCTAAACGCTAGCTTAGGCTTAGTCAAACCCAAGTATATTATTTGGTACTGCGGATGACTAATTGAAGTTCAGTCTTCTGGTACACAGAAGATCAAATTAAATATTCTAATGTGCTTTTCTGAATATAAATTCTATGGCTATTGCCAAGCAAATATTACCTGAGCCAACCTTGGCATACGTGCTTTGAGAAGCTCTTGTATTTCTCTTTGTGGTCCTGCTCTTTCCAAGTTATAGCTTTGTTTTATACAAAGATTTATATGTAATTTGCAGACATGCAAATACATAAAACAAGTGAAGGAGGTTTTTCTCAGTGTCTTTCACTGGCTGATGAAGAACGTGGCCGCATGAACAGATTATGCAGAAGATGAAAGAACATTCTGGTGACATCAGGGTTTAGCTAAAGTAAGAAAATCTCTTTACAGAAGTTGCATATTCTGCTTGGTACTTAAATATAGGTGTGATGATGTGATAAGGTATAGTGTTTCTGTGGCTAAAGACTATTTAGTTCTATCAGCTTTATAATATCTATTTATTGTGATGCTTTGGGAAAAAATTAGCACTTAATTTCTTGAGTAATGACTTCTTGAAAGCCACTTAATTTTCTTCTTTCTTCCCCAAATCATTGAACACCAGTTATCACTGATTATTTTTAATAACTATTGTCCCTGTGTCTGATTTTTCTAACAAAAGTAACAGTTACAGAGCATTTATCAGGGACAATATTGTGGGTCAAAATCCTCACTGTGCCTTTGGGTCAGTGCAACAAAATTTCAAATATTAAGTGGGATCTGAGCTAGTGAATTGCCTTGACAGCCCTTTTTTGCCAGGCTAAATTTGGTCGTATTTCCTGGAAACATTTTATGTTAACTTATACTCAAGATCTCAATACATAAGCATTTCAGGGTGAGTTGAACTCTTTTTTTCCATGAAACATCAGAGTTCATAAAGTCATAAAATCCTTTTACTCCTCTTTGCTCTGGCATCAAAATGAAAAGCCCAATGAATTTTCTATTGAACTAAGAGCAAGTTTAATGTGCTCTGATGTCATATACTGAAAGCGCTCAGTTGTGGATGAGATCCTGTCTGCAAAACACTCTACATAAAGGGCAGCGTTTTGTAGGGAGTACAGGGCACAGTACTTCACCCACACAGGGAAAAAAGTCAGCCAAGCCTTGGCTTGAAATCAAGTTGCAAGCAGAGCAAGTAACCCCTCTCCCACCCAGCGCAGCACCCGCTCGTGCCTGACCAGCTGAGTAGTGTCAATCTCATTAAATAAAACGTGTTCGTTGCGGAAGGTGGGGAGGGCACTGCTTTGCACAGCTGGTGACAGAAGTGGTGAACACTGTCGGTTTGTCAGGGCTGTCACCGTTGGGCATCTGGCTGTGGCGCGCGGCAGTGGAAGGGCAGTGAAGTGCTCCAGCACCAGAGCGGACACAGTCGTGCTGGTGCAGCCACTCCTGGCTGCTATTTCCATCACTGCTGCCTTCTTTCCAGGTAGAAGGCGTTTGAGAAAATGTCTCATTTGGTGCCTAGGATGGGAACGGCTCCTGTTGAATTTTCATCACCTCCCTGATCTATGCATATTGCCTTAAGGTAATCCCGAAGCTTGGCATCAGGCAGAATATTCCGTGCTTAACTTCTAGGAATTGCCCATGAAGCCAAGCTGCCCTCGTTTCAAGGCTAGGTTTTCCCTGTAGTAAATCAGAACGGAGAATTACTTCCCCATAGCTTTTTGTTTGTGATTAAACAAACCAAATGGCAAAAATATTTGCCCTGTAGCATAGCAACAAATAAATGGGCTGTTTAGCAACATAACTGAAACTGATCCTTAAAATAATATAGCTTTTCCCATGCAAAAGAGATGATGTCGGAGGCACCTCACTAGGTAGGGTAATGATCCCGTGCTTAGACATTGCATAATAAACTAAGAAATGCAGAGATGCAATTCTTCTCTGGCTTGTCTGCTGCTGCGGTCCATGGCCTTGGCTGTATCTCTGTTTCCCTGTGCTTATGTTTCACTTGAAGTCATTTAGACTGTTTCAGACTTTGAAGTGCCTCGTACATCTCTGCGCTACAGCGTGACAGTACCTGACCTTTGTAGGTTCTTGGTATTGCTGGAGCAGATGCTGCCATAGATTATTGCGTTGCTGTTATGATAAAAACTGGACAGACCAGCTCAGACTGCTGCTTTCTAGAACTCTCTCTACGTTCTCCTCCAGCTCTTGAGGATGCGAGTTAGTCCCAGACTGGCAACTTTCTGGCTTGCCTTGGCCACTGTCAGTGTTTGGCCCTATTCTGAGGGTGTTACCCACATCTAATTATTCACAAGCAAATCCAGGATCTGTCCACCACACATGATTTAAGGGCAGTTTTCAAAAGCTTTTGTCTGCTTGAAAAATCCCAGAGCACCAGCATATTTCTAATGCATACTGTCATTAAATAATAGCCTGTCAAAAGGCAAAGTCAGTAGAAAAGCCTTCTGTAGTCCTCGGTGCTTTGTGCTGTATTTTAAGAAGGAGGTGTAATCACAAAGCAGATTTTAATTTCCTGTTTTTCATTGTAAATCATTTTGAATTGGTCTTCATTGGAAGAGCAGGGCTTGTTAATGAACAGGAACTTTTATTTAGCCTTTTATTTCTCAGAATTGTATATCATGCAGGGAAATTCCTTTTTATGGCTAGGATTTAATAGAAAGGAAGATGGGAAGTTCCAGCATATCAAAAAAGCTGGAAGCCCTGGATGTCAGTAAACAGATGTTCCACATCGGTCAGCTACTGCCGGGCCAAGGGCATAATCCTTTATCAGCGATTTAAATTTCCTATCGATCTCTGGCTTGCCAGGAGTGTTAATTTAAAGGGCTTGTTTGCAGCGACACTTTTCACAGTGTTTTGAGCTGGGGCTTGTGCTGTTTTCTGAAGCCGGCGCAGGGTGGTTACTTGGCAGGCGGCTGCAGCTCTGCATCCTCAGCCAGCAGAGGTCCTTGGCTGAGCTCTGCGGGAGCTGCGACTGCGGGCGCTGCTCCTCCGGGCAATCACCACTTTCACTTCTCTCTGGGAAAGAAAAGAAGCAGAACATCTCCATTTCCCTCTTCCATCTCTATTTCTGACATCTCCTATATGCAGACTTTTCTCCCTGTTTTTTATCTTTAGTCTAGTTCTACCTATAGGCTTATACAAGTGAAATAGAAATGGGTTTCTTACATTTGTGTGCATTTCTGGGACTTGAAATTCCAAGTAAAGCATGTTCTCTAACCAAAGGCTGGGACTGTTTTGTGCGGGCAGGTGTTTTCACTAGTTCCTTGGGGTCAGCATGACTTTGCCACTGATCCAGCTCGTGTAGATGCAGCAGAGGTGTGTTTGAGGTCTTGCAGAAGTAGGAACTATCGCTCAGTTGAGCGAGTTGGGAAGGTGGGAGAAGCCTCTGTGCCTAAGCTATGCTTTCACTCTGCCCATTTAGAGCCTGTACTCAGAACATGTGTTGAGTGGAACATTTTGTAATGTAATTCAAAGCTTTACTCCCCAGTCAAACCTGACTACTGGGTGTGCACTTCATGTCATACTCCCTTTGATTTTTATTTTTATCTTTTTTTATAAGAATTGGTACAGCAGATGCTGTTCAGGACCACTGTTTTCTATGAAATATATAATAGAATCATTCTTTTTAACAAGTGAGAATCCCCATTTTTATGGAAAAGGGCTTTGCATTTAGAAAAAAAAGGCTTGGCTAATCGGATAACTGCATCAATTTAAGCAAGCTAACAAGCTTGTTGTTTGATGGCATTTATTTACTGATAATTTCTGGTCACACTGTTTCTTTCCATCATTCCAGAGATATTTTTTTCTTCTTCCTTTTGAAAAAATGCAGAAAGGGTGCTTGATAAAAACCAAACCTATGCAATTGGGTACGTGCAGGAGCAAAGTGGAAGCTTTCTGGGTAAATCCCCCGTGAATCATATGATGTGAATAATTGGCATCTATGTACCTTTCTCCTGCAGTATATATTTTTTAAAAAAATAAAATAGGGTAGGGGCAGACAGTTGCCCCTTCAGCAGGAAAAGACAGGTACAAATGGTTTGCACAATTGGGTTTGGAGAAGATGAGTCGAGTTTTGCTCAGTTGCAGCTTATGCACAATCTTTCTCTGACACGCCGCTCTCAGCCCAGCTGCAGGAGCGCAGCACCACGCACAGGCATAATAACAGCTCCCAAATATGTTGCTAAAAGCAGCAGGGGGTTAAGCAAAGGTCCTTTATCTCAAAGGTATCTCCAGAGCCCGGCAAAGGGCTGGATGAAAACTGTTCTGATGACAACTTGCTTCAAGCCTCTGATTCTGGTTGGGGATTTTTGTATCGTCCTTTGGTTTAGATATTTCATGGGTTTTATTGTCTTTTCACTTTTTTCTTGAATGAAAATCTGAACGTTTCCATTCTAAAATAGCTAAATAACAATTTTTCTGAAAGCTTATTCCTTTTGTTCTCATCTAGGCTCCCTTTCCCATGACAGGGTGGACTAGATCATTTTTCGAGGTCCCTTTCAACATGGGCTTTTCTAAGACTTTGTGTTGGCCAAAATTCATTGCTGGGTTCTACCTGAACATGTTAATAGCTTTGATCAAGGTCAAATCTTTTTTCTGGTAATTTACCCAGTTCTAGGCTGAAATAATTAATTTGGAGGTAATGTAAATCAGTTGCACAGATGTTTTCCTGGTGCCTTTCCGTTAGTGGGATTATTTGCCTTTCCTGGGCAAGCTTCAGCAGGGCTGCCGTTCATTTTTCATGAAGAGTGAATTTACCGCCTCTGTTCTGTGCTGGAAATCCGGAGCAGTGTAGATTTGTAATGACTGGGATTCCTGCATTTCCTGGGCTTGATTTGGCAGGAAGCTCCATCGTTTACTCCCACGTTGTTACTCTGGCTTTTTCTGTGTGAACCTGAACGAAGTGGAGTGTGAAAGCGGAAGCTTTGGCTTCAGGATTAACAAACCAACTCTGTTATTACTGTGTGTGGCATTGTCACCCACTGCGTTCACTTTCTTGGATTGCAAGGCAATTACTGGTAGGGGAGGCTCTCTAGTGGAACGCTGGTGTAGCTTTTCCTTTTAACTCTAACTATAATGCAAGAAGCAGATTAAAGTCTCGGTCCCTCCAGCTGCTTGATTGCTCTAAATAAGTGTAATTTATAGAATCTCATTTGTTCTTTGTCCATTATCTTAATACGAGCTTAAAAGTAGTAGAAATCAATAAGCAGACAGTGTTTTATGCTGAAGGAAGAGGAATCCACCCATTTAAGCTTCCCAAGTGTTCTGTCTAAGCAAAAAAAAAAAAGAGGTGGTCAGCCAGTGGCCCAGGGTACTGTCCTGTGGTCTGTGAAATCCTGCCTGTTCCTATTCCAGCCTCGTCATAGAAAATGGATTTGGAAATGATTGATGAGGATGGAAAGCTCTTTCCTACCCCCATGTTCAGCTGTGAGTAACCCTTGGTGCAGCTCAATCTGCTGGGGCTACCTCTCGTTGGTCCTTAATGGGCAAAACAGTCTTGCTCCCAAATTTCTGTAAACATTTTGGAAACTTTATTTGTAAACATTTTGTCTTTTTGCTTAGTTCTGGATGTAAAAGTGGAAGGAGCGCTGCACCTAAGGCTGACACAATAGGCAATAAGTTCACGTCACACTCCTTCCTGCTTCATCTTATAACCATCTTTTACAGTTATCCATCCCTGCGGCAGTTACTGGAATGCTGCATGGCAGGGGATGTCCCAGGGCTCTCCATAACTCTGTAGAGTTAAAGAGAATATAATAAATTGCATCTGAAAATGTCCACTTGGGGAATCATAATGATACTATGAATGTCAGTAAGAGGGAAAAAAAAAATCCGTACTGTGATGTAAGAAGCAGCAGTTGGCAGCAAAACCCTTTGGAGCTGGGAAAATCTAAATAGGAGCCACTTATTAACCTTGTGCTGCTTTCTTGAGTGTTTCCCAGAACATCCCTTGATGCCTCTGACTCTCTGCCAGGGCACCAGCTGTGTGCACTGTCCGACCTTCTCTCACCCTGGAAAGTGCTTCCGCGATGCTACCAAAAACCACCTGCTGCCTCTTTCCAGGGGCAGAGGTTTTCTATGCAACGACAGCCTTAATTGAGGAGAATTTAGTTGCCATTAGAGGTAGCTTGTGTGACGATATATGCAGGCACGTGTAGGCCTGCTCACAAACATGAGTGCATATATGGAAATAATTCCTGTTCCCCTGCACTTTATCCACCTGGAATATTTTTCTTTTGTTAATTTTTTGGTAATTTATGAGAAATTTGTCACACCAGCAGCCTGCAGTAAGAGGTCTCAAAAAAAAAACCACAGATCTTAAGCCGGTGGCAGCTCTGCAACTTTAAGGAAATGAGTGAGGTGAAAAAGCCTGATTCAAAGTGTAACAAGCTGACCATAAATTTTAAAATAATCTCTTCAAATAAAAACAGTGAGTGTTTCTTCTTTCCCTATAAGATGAAAATGGAAGCAACATTTTCTGAAATTGTCATGCAAGCTTAGGGAAAAAAAATAAATCTGTGTGCCTTTGTAAAAATCTGCTAGTAGCAATATGGGGTATTTCTTCTGCTTTTTCTCTTTAATCACATATAATACCTCTCTGGAGGCAACCTGCTGAGCAAGTGCTGTTACAAACTGTCCAGCACATGATGCTATACTTGCAGAGATCATTCCACAATAAATATAGCCCGTGAATTTCACCTTCTATCTCTGCTAACACCTTCATGTTTGAAAATAGGACTGTTTAACTTCATGAGGGTGACACCTAGGACATGTTTGGGTCTTCAGTTCCAGGCTGGTTGTATATAATTATGGTCACTTAAAGGATTGAGTAACACCTTGTTTTAGCAACACTGATACTAGCACTAATTGCTCATTGAAATCCTATGGAAACTCTGAAGGCATCCACGTTCACCCTGTAGTGATTCATTATCTGTGTAATACTGTTCCTGCAAACAACGCAATGGGGAAAGCTTCTGTGTTTTCTTTTAATAGCGGCTTTTAATTAATTTACTGGAAGGACTTGTGATCAGTCAGGCACCATGGGATAATCGCCATCTTCCCCGTCAGCGTTGGTAATGTTTCTCTTCATGCACAGATAACTTAATCATCTGATGCTGTAAAGGATTAAACGCACCAGGAAATTCCTCACTAGTTTATTTTCTTAACCTTTTCCCATTGTAGGCAAGAGTTTGATTGAAATGCAGATTGCAGAACTGACGTGTGCTGTGACCACCAGCCTGGCCGGGCTGCAGCCTGCAGATGTGCAGGGTGTCCTCCTGCCCAAACGGGGCTGAGTGCCGGACCCCTGTGCCCGGCACGGCACAGCTGGCTCTGCCGGGCACGTCTGGGGACATCTCCTCATTATGGAGCGGATGTGTCACCCCTGGGGTGGCCTGGATGGGAAAATGACGACACAATCCATCCAGCCTGGACAGCTAATTTGTAGTCGCCAAACGTTGTTTAACCTTTGTAGGTCCTGGCGAGTCTAGAGAGGCACCTCCAGAGGACAAATACTTGTATTTCGGAAGATAAGTTATGATTGTAAGTGCATTTTTAAATATTTACCTTTGATAAAGGGATCAGGAAGACAGACAAAGGCATTTTCTGGGGAACAGTTTGTGACTCATTTTCAGCCTGAAAACTATTTCTTCAGCCTGTGCAATGACAAATGATGGCTACTGCATGCCAAGAAGCTCTCGTCTCTTGCTGGAGGATTTACAAAGCTGGGAAGGTGTGGAATCGGTCATGAATTTCATTTGTAATGAATAGCTCGGGTAGTGAGGACTATCATCTCCTTTATTTTCTTAAAGCTGTGGCCAAGGCACAGGCACAGCCTGGAAGCACTGCCACTGTCTTCCTTTTAGAAACTTTTATCAGCTAAAAAATACCCCATTCACGAAATGCACATACTGAGAGTTCCTTTGTCCACAGGAGGGGGCGAAAAGAGAATAAATGTGGATGCTGAAGCATGGAATATATAGGAGAACTTACTAATGACTGCGATATAACCGATGCAACCTTCTGCTCTGGTGTACTGTTGCAGGGAAGCAGTTTTGTGGTAACTGGTGCATTGCAATTTTGCATCACTTTGCTTATGACATACCAGCTGTCACAGGAGTGCACACAGAAAATACTGCAGTAGCTGTTACAACAAAAACGCCCAGAAAAAAAAAACTTTCTAGAAGCTGAAGATGGAGCTTGCTCTACCTGAGCCCTCACAAAAGACCGAGGTTACTTTGCAGGCAGTGACATGGCAAGAGCTAAAACTGAGAAAAATCTTTGCCAACTGATGTAAAGAAAATGAGCAGAGTAGCAGATATATGATCAGGATGCCCAGAATGATTGAATTGGAGAACAGTGATGTAATGATTATTGATCTATAAGTGATATTGCGGTAAAAGCTGGAGAATGTTAAAACAAAGGAGCCCAAACTGTCTCCTACCAAAATTCATAGACAGTTTGATTCCCCTAACCTGCTCTGACAACCCATACCAACCTGGCAGGCAATATTCTCATTGCAGAAGGTATGCTTACTCACATCCCTTTGCAGTGTTGAATTAATAAATGTGCAAATAAACCCAGTATTTTTTTTAAAGTTCTGTGCAGCAGCCACTGATCTGGATGAAGTCAACTGATTCTGACAATTGGAGTAATTATTTGGCCTGCCCAGTCCCTTCTCTACTTCCAACTCTTATTCAGCCCTTGATGGTATCAAATAATTTCCTGAATGAAACAGCAATTCTGCCTCAATAAAATATTTATGATTGTGTCGAGTGTTTCCTGATCTCTGCTTTGAACTTGCTTTTTCTTTATTTGTTTATTGTGATTCATGTTTCCCCGTAGCTCTGGGATGGAGAAACCAAAACCCCACTTGTTACGTGAGTGAGATGAACCTGTCAATTTGGGATATCTGAAACGGTCCTTTAGTCGTTTTCTTTTCTCTTTTCCTGAGGCTAATACCCATTTGAAGATGCTGATTCTCGACATTTCATTTTTCTAGGGGTTAAGAACTGATTTGCAAAAACCAGATAATTTATATTGGGTTTTAAATTACAGCCTTGTTCTTACTTTCCACCACCATCCTTGATTCTTATTAGCTTGTTACAGATAATCTCTCTTCTCTCCCTTCCTCAAGCTGTAGCTGTAAATTTTATGTCTTATGATAACGTTTTCCTTAATCAGCCAACCATAAGTCCAGTGCTGAGCTGTAGTAACTCAGGATATAAATGCAAGCATGACATCTGAGACGCTGCCAGAACTATTTCTTCTGGGTTTTATTATTATTAATTTAATAGCAGGCTTGTGGCCAGCTGACTGGCATTGGTGATATTTGTTGTTGTTTATGAAGGTTAAAATGGAATTGACCCTCTGTAGATGTTTTCTTAATGCTTCTTTCATAACTGGTGCCAGACAAGGTGACTAAATCTAATACACCATAAAAGTTAAAATGGAAAATAAGCATCTGCTGGCTTAGGTTGTTGTTGACCAGTCTGAATGGCTCCAAATAGGAAGCAGCTCACACGGCTCTGCCTGGAGAGGCTGAGTGTTCCTTTTCAAATAGTTTCATAGTTGGTTTGTAGTATGATTTTTTTATTTTTTTTTTTTCCTCTGTGACCAAATATGTGTATAAGAACTGTTGATATTATTGCGCTGGTGAAACAATACATACTGCCCCTCATCAAATGTTCACCAAGTGTCTCCACAGATGGTAGTTTGTAAGATTTTGAAAAAATTCAAAAGAGTTCAAAAAAGAAACTGGGCTCAGTAGCAGTATCATACCAGCCACCACTCGTAAGTTAAAATGTGGGATAGATTTTCCTGTTTTATAAGGAAGCAAATATTCCACCTGTTAATTTGAAAGTCTTCAGGAATGGGTCTGGAATGAGTAATGAACTTTGGGAATGCCACTATTCCCTCTTCAGAGCATCCTGCCACGTACAGGAATAAGGAGGGAAAGCTGAAGTGAAATTTGGAGTTAAGGAAATCATCCTTCTCTGGAATGAGCATTTCATTTCTACGTATTCACCTGTAGGTTGCACCCACCTCTGAATAGTGTTTAAGAACAGGCTGGGCAGTGTTGTTTTTTTTTTTTTTCCTGTGAGGCTTGCTATGTTAATTGCAAGGGTGCACCCACTTTTTTTAAAAGGACTAAAATTTATGGCCAGAGATAATTGGTTTTATCATAAGGATATAGCTCACATCAAGGGCCTTATACAGCGAAAGGTGGCATGTCTTTCCAGGTTCCTGCAGATTAATTCTGTGCTTATAAGTGGGTTTTTTTTTCAGTGCGGTAGAAAGGCTTGAAGGCTGATGATCAGGTGCACTTCTGCCCCTGCTGAAATCAAGCTGGTTGCTTACAAAACCACGATTGCTGGTGGGGTCTGACAGCAGTTTTGAATTTGAGTTGTTTCCCTTCTATCAGGTGTGTAGATTTTAGTTCCTTTCCCAGCTAATTCATATCACAGCCTCATTCCTGCCTCGAATTCGGGTGTGAAAAGATGCCTTTTGGATGTCTAGGGCTTGGATGCTGAGAGTCTGGCTTTCCCTTAAGCAACACGCTCTGGCCACTTGCCTCATCCAAAATGCAAAAACTAAAGGGCACAGAGGGCATGAACGTCTAAGGGGATTGCAGCCAGGTCAGTACAGCTACCTAGCTTTCGTCTTCCCTAGAAATCAAAACAAAATAAAATACCCCTTTCTTCCTCCTGGGTCTACAGAAGCAAGGCAATCTGAAAAGCATTTTTTTTTGTGATTTGCTCTTTATGTAACTTGGTTTAATGATGCTGATCACCACCAATCCTGCACTGGAGGGTTCCCAAGGATGGCTCCATAAGAGGAGGCTCAGCTGCTAAGCTGCCAGAGCGCAGGGGATGGCTCACATAATTAAACTCACAAGCCTATAATGAGCTGCACTGTAATTTCATTTGGTTTTAGAATTTAGACACAGCTCGGAAGGCTCAGAAAGAAGTTAAACAGCACAGGATAAGGATAAGCCCAGCCCCACAGTCTCACTCACCAATTTTAGGCATGTGGTTCCCTGTCCTGTAACGTGTTGTAAACATCTGGGTTATTTACTAAGCTGGGATGAGATCAGGCCGGGGTGGTGGAGTGGGGAGATGTTGAGATGACAGCGTCTGACCCAGATGCCGAGTGGTTAGATAACGGGTGACAGCATGAGGCAGTTGGCATCGGGCTCTTGCCCTGCTCCTTCTGAGCCCGAACCGCAGGTCACGGCTGGACCTTGCTGGGTGAGCTCTTTAAAAAAGGTATCCATGTGAATAACGTACAGGGGAGTCAGAACAAAACGCAAAGCATTTATCAGTCTTCATTTTTTTGTTGTTCTTCCCTCCCAAAATTTTGCTCTGACTCCAGCATGTGAAGCTTTATCACAGCCCATAATTTTTCCCTGGGCTGTAATTCTTTCACTCTCAGTTGCTTATCTGTTGTCACCTTTTTCCTCTGTCCTCTCAGCCTCATTTTTTGTCTCCTCCTTTGTTTGTTTTTCCTTCTCTTCTGAGAAATCTTACCCTCCTTGGATTGTTTTCCTTGCAGCCTGCGAAAAAACTGCTTTCTCACTTGTGCTTGGGCAAATTAGTTTTTGCTGACATACGTGATTCTCTTCCAAAGAGCTCACTGGTTTGGGCCTGAGTGCTTGCACTCAGCTGCCTCTGCTGTGCTTGAAGTCTTATAGCTGCCTTTTATTTTGTTATTTGCATTTTTTAATAAAAAAGAAAGATAAATAGGAATCCAGCCATGTATCTTCTACAGCAATTTTCTTGCTGATGTTTCAGTTAAGTACTGAACAGTATTCCAACTTTGGCATATTTTTCTGCGTTAATCCTTAAATGGTGAACAGTTCTGGCTCTGTACAGTATCTTAGCAGGCAGCTGGAGCCCAGCAGAAGTGTGCTGTGCCTGAGTCATGGTACCGTACTCTGCAATAGGTGGAATTATGATTATTTTTATTAGGAGCGTGACTGTTTGTTTACCTCCACTTTGGGATCCAAAATGCAGTGCAGCTGTTGTTGTCTTGCTGACCAAACGAAAAGGTAGTAACTGTCCCAAAGAGCTTAGAAGCGAAGAATAATGCCAAGGTGACAGATGGCCAAGGCAGATGTGGGAGCTCACGGGCGCAAGATGCAAGTTCTCTTGCTCTTCTTACAGTAATCCCCAACAATGCACGCTTTCTCTCTGAGCAAAAGACAAAATGTGTTACCAAGCCAGAAACCGCAGAAAATTCGGATGCATTTAGCATAAAGGAATTTTTTTTTTTTTTTTTTTTTTTTTTTTTTTGTATCNAACAGGAGCCAAACCAAAATACCTGCTGCAGGCATCAGGATGTGATCTTGGGCAAAGAGAGGCTTGATGCACTGCTTGTTGAAATAGTCTATGAAAGCAAATATTAGTATTGGGTAAGAAATGAAAACTGGAACTTAAAGTCTAGATAATGAAAAAGCCATGGAGCACCAGCTCATGTGGGATAGTGAAAACCTCAGGCCTGATGGGGTGAACCTGGCTCACCTGGGGAATGGTTCATGTAGATGCCCTGGAATTTGGTGGGATCATAGAATGGTTTAGGTTGGAAGGGACCTTAAAGCTCATCCAGTGCCACCCCCTGCCCTGGGCAGGACCACCTCCCCCCAGCCCAGGGTGCTCCAAGCCCTGTCCAACCTGGCCCTGAACACCTCCAGGGATGGGGCAGCCACAGCTTCTCGGGGCAACCTGCGCCAGGGGCTCACCACCCCCACAGGGAAACATTTCTTCCCAATATCTCATCTCAATCTCCCCTCTTCCAGTTTGAAGCCATTCCGCCTCATCTGATCACTCCATGCCCTTGTAAAAAGTCCCTCCCCAGCTCTCCTGTAGGCCCCCTTTAGGGACCGGATGTCTCACTGGAGCAGGACCACATGTGAGCGAGTATTTGCAGGACTATCCCTTTGACTTTAAATTCTGGAGAGGCCCAAGTGCTTCTGGTGACGTGACCACTGTCAGCTCAAATAAAGAGCAAATGCTGCTGGAGCTGCTCAGAGCTTTATCAGAAAGGGACATAAGTCTTTCGGTACCAGGGGGATCGTAAATTAAGGGAGTGTTACAGCAACAAAACACCTGTCAGTAAAGGATATAATACAGATGTGAGGTAATTTTCCTACTTGCACATCTCTGGGAGTTAACTCTTTCCTTTCTGCACAAGCAGGCAGCGGAAGAGGTGTCCCTCCCTAATGACTGTGGAGGGCAATCCCTGCGTTACTCAACGCTTTCAGTTCCCATTGCAATGGGAGAACAAACTCCCTGTTTACAGTGTACTGCAAAGGTTTAAATGCAGTAAGAATAGAAAGCTATCACT
The DNA here is from genome assembly GCA_013398815.1 of Ibidorhyncha struthersii. Taxonomy (NCBI): domain Eukaryota; kingdom Metazoa; phylum Chordata; class Aves; order Charadriiformes; family Charadriidae; genus Ibidorhyncha; species Ibidorhyncha struthersii. Next base: position 599,662 of record VZSZ01010833.1, read on the forward strand.
CCTGCCCACTGACCTGTGCCAGGAAAACAGAGTTTGGACTTTGACATAAGCATAAATATTAAAGTGACTTTTCATAGTTGCCATCTTCCACTGCCTATCTGCACACAGAAGGTGGTTATAAGGATTGTTCTTGCTCCAGGCTGAGGGTAATGCTTATTATCAGAAATTGTAAGGGGGGTTTATTACTGATTTCAGTGAGCTGAGGGGCTGCCTCTTATAAGAGCTGATGGCTCTTCAGTCACCCACTACCTGTTACTAAACACAACTGTAGGTTACCCTAGGCCTGCAGTGATTTTTTTTTTTCCTCAAGCGCCGTGGGGGTGGCAGGGGCCACATGAAGCAGCTGCTGGGTTTTGGTTTCAGGCAGGGATGGAAGAAGGTGGAAAATGGTGAATTTTTGAGCCAGTAATGGCTGTTTGGAACCCGAACAATGTTTTCCACTAAATGGCTCTTGTCCTTAAACTTTTAAAAGTTGTTTAATATAAAGTCAGAATCAGAGAATTTGATTCTTCCAATTCGCTAAAAAAACCCTGCAACACAATGTATCTAGCCACATTTCTAATAATATTACTTTTGAACAATGTACAAAGTGTTCCATTTGAAATACCTGGGAACATCAAATTGGGTCCTATGAGTCTCAGAAACACAACTGATAAAAAGACAGTAATCCAAGAGAACACCATTAGTGAAAGTCATAGCTTAGATAAAGCAAAAGGGACATTAGGTTTTAATGGTAATTGCAAAAACAGCCTCCTATTAAAAACATCACTTCCAATTAAATCATCAGAATTTACTTTGTAGCATGCTGAATGAAATTATTAGAAATGACTCTGTAGTACTGGGTCTTTTTTGTTATGGGAAAGTATATTGATTTGGTGCCAGGCTCCGATTAACAGAAATAAGCAGCAAGCCATGGCACTATCATTGCATTAGGATTCTTGTTCTAATTATTTTCTAATTAGAACCATGAGAAATTGTGCCATCATCACTCCGATAAACATCCCACTTGTTAAAATAAGGACTGCAACTTCTGGACACTTGGGTAAAAATTCAAAGCCTGGAAACTTTTGGGAAACTTCCACTGATGACAGCGTTGATATAACTGCATGAAGGCAGAATTTGGCCCTTCTGCTTTGAAACACCTGCTCTGTCTTGCTATTCATACTGACTATTTGTACATCTATGATAGCTTTTTTTACTAAAAAAAAGGGTTGTAGGGAAAAATGGGTGCCCTGATGGATTTCACAGATTGCTTGGCTTAAATACCTTTAAGTGCAAAAACACCAGGATAAAGTCTCTTTGGTGCTACTATTTTTTTTTTTCTCCAGAATTTCTCTCTCCTTGTCAGTTTTAGAGCAGCGTGATGGGGAAGGCTTGTTTTGTGGAGCTTTGAAATAAATTCTAGGACTTACCTTCAAAGAAAAACTGGTGTAACAGTCGATGACTTCACATCCAAGGAGTTCATACCATTTGCCATGGCATGATATTTCTCCCCTGATGTTGTAATTTTTTGCCATTGTTATTGTTGCATTATGTTATGGATAGGTTGAAGCCTCTACCTTTGAATGGAGTGCTTTGTACCGAATGGTTTCATTGTGCGGCTGAGGCTGATCCCTGCATGCTTGCCCAGGCCAGTGTTGTGTTTGGAGATGAGATTCACTGCAGAGCTTCAGTCTCCTCTGGGATGCCTCCAGTGGGCACATGCGAGTTGGAGTTTCCAGCCCTACCCATGACTTCTGTGATGAGGGATGCTTCTTGCCCCTAGCAGAGGCTAAACCTGCCCTGGTGCTCTCATAAGAAACTGTCTCAAGGATCTCAAGGTTTTAAATCACTGATGGGATGAATGCAGCTGACCAGCCTGGAGTGATGCTTCCCCAAATCCTTCAATGAGCAGGTGCCTTTGTGCCCGTGGGCATGCTCCTCTGGAGATATGGAAAGCTGTGTTTGCAGCATCCCATGTCACTACTGCTTTCAGAAGAACATCCAGAGATAAACTGAGCCAACGGAAAGGCTCCGCTGCCTTTAGAGCAGACCTGTGGGGAACAGCTAATGAGCTTTTATGGGAAATAAAAATCTTGTGCTCTTTCCTGGGTACCAAATCCCAGAGGTAGTTATGTGGTGTTCCTGGGATAGAGAGTGGCTTCAGCAAGCCTACTTTATATCAGAGGAATTGGCCTCCTTTACTTTGCCTTATAAGTATTAATCCAACCTCTCAGCAAGACTCTGCTGTGGTTTTGACTAGTCCTCAGTAACTTCAGGAATAAAATACTCTTTGGCACAAAAATCACTTCTGCCAGCTCCTTTTGACAGATCACGATACAGTAAGTAAATTCCCCATGGTCAGTGATGCAGCCATCTGATACGTGTGTTTCCAGCAAGTTTTATCTTTAAGTTTCCTGAAGAAATCAGACTTCATGGCCACGGAGCTGGAAAGGATTTCTCTTTAGTGCTTTTTTTTTTTTTTTCCTAATGGGAGGTGGGAGTGAGCAGAGGGGAGCAGGAAAATGAATCCAATTTGGCAAGCTTAATTTGTCTTTCTATCCTGCAGCCAAAGCAGGAAGGAAATGTCTTGCTTTTGGCCGCTATCCTTTCTAGATGTGTCTAACGGTTTAAAGTAAAAATATGATGGCTCTGGCCACCCTGGGGTTCAATGCCAAATTTAAGCCGGTCTCACTGGGTGGCAAAACCAGAGGTGTGTGACATTGGGGTGTTTTGAAAGGGACGGGGGAACAAAAAGAAGCAGGGATGAATAAAACAAGAGTTTTCTGTTACTGAATATAATATTCTGAATGACACAGCAATGTCCAAAAAATGTGTATCATGTGGGGTGATTGAGGATTTAGTGAGATTACCCTTAATCTTCCTCAGTCAATAAAAAAGGAAACAAGAATAGATCCTTTCTTCTTAGAAAGACAATGACATTTAGTATGTTTGCTAGAGTTGGAAAATTGGCACAATGTGTTTCATGTCATAATAACATTTAAATCTTCATAGATTTAGACACTAAACTTTATCTGCTTTGCCCTAGTGCGTCCATGGCTAAATACATCTTTCTGTAAAGCTCTGAAACTCCTTATCTGACAGAAGGCTCGTAAATTTGCCTCGCAATAGAAATAAATATCATTAGTACAGAGATGCTGCCAGGTTCTTCTAGTTGTCATTGGGAAAGACAGCTTTAAACAGATACAGGCTTTATCTGTCTTGATAATTAATGAGCTGCTGCATCCTGCTCTTGTGTTTGTGTTGCTTCGTTTTCTTACCTGTGCATTTTGAGTAGAAATGAAACTTGCTCCAAGCGTGAGTACCAGGAGAGGTCCCACTTGCACCCCACTTTTAGAGGAAGAGCTGGAATCCAGGTGGTCTGACACTGAGGATGCTAAGATGAGCTGGAGAGACCCGGATTAAATTTTTTATTCTGTCAGCACTTTGAGGTCTCCAGTAGAAGAATGCTGTGCTAGAGATAGACAGTAGTAATTTGTCTCTGTCTCAGATCACCGCTTCAAAATTGGATAAAATTACTTCCATATCTTACAACACCTCTTCATACACTGGAGGTTGGAAGACTATAAGATACTTTGCTGCAGATGTGTAGGACCTCTAGGATTAGGCATTATTTCTGCCGTGATATTTCTAATTAGAAATTAACATCACAAAGTCTTGGCTGATTTTAGTGAGACATAATCCAAAGAAAACCATATCCATGTGAATGTTGTTGAACATCCCACACCTGCACGCCTGAAGATCAGTTCTGACATTTACACTGGTGTTAAGGCATTAATGTATCTAAAGCCTGCTGATATGCCACAAGAAAAGTTTTCTCCAATAGAGCAGATGAAGAATAGTTAGTTGTGCACATCGATTTAGTGTGTGGGCCTCAAAGAATGGGCAGAACTTGTTTTATGTAGAAAATGAGCTGTGCCAGGCAAAGCACATGGAGGAAAAATGCCTCAGTTGTGCAGATAAAGCCTGGATGTCTCTTTGCTTGAGAAAAGCCCCATCGCAGTCATTGCCTGTCCTGAGACCAGAAGTGTTATAAGCCCTTTGCTGGATTGGATTTGAGAATTAAATCCCATTCCTTTGAAATGAGCGTACGTGCACAACCATACTCTGATAATGTTGGGGACAGTATCTTGAAGATTCAAGCCTGAATCTCAACTTAAACTTAACTTGCATGTAGGTTTACGTATGACCTTAACTTTTGTATTCCTGTATCACCTACATGAACCTGTCATGGGTGGAACTCAATAATAGATGGATGTGTAAATAGCCCATCAATGTCCCTGGCTTGATACAGGTGAGTCCTTGAAGCGCTTGCAATCTGCCCGTAAAACAAGAGACAAGGGACAGCGGCATGTGTGGGACAGAGGGAACGGGATGGTCAAGAAAACGTGAAACTCAAACAGCAGCAGGTGTAACTACGGACAATAAACAAGCTCTTTCATAACAGATTTTGAACCAAAATTTAGTTTATTTGCTTTTTCGAGTTTGGTTCATGAATCTTGCATGCTTGGGCTTTGCAGTGTCCTGCTTAGGTGACCTGTTTTAGCTTGCACGTTTCCGAGGTAGACGCTCTGGTCTCTCCTGCAGCTAGACTTTCCTATTTTTCCGGTACTTCAACTCAAGAATGACACTGCTCTGGAAAATATCAAGTATTTTTCATAGTTATAAAAGAGTTTGTTAATGGATATTTCAAAATAAACCTTTCCCGATACAGCAAAATGCCTACCCTGCATGGAGACTGGCTGTCACAAGCAGCTTGAGCAACATTTGGCACCAGAATTTTCAGTTTTCACCTTTTTGAGTATTCGCAAAAGTTTGCAAAGTTAAAGGGTGATGTTTCTTGTGTTTCCACCAGTGAAGGAGGCTATTCAATGATGAAACATAAATACGTTTAGTTTGAGCAAAGTCTTATGGTATTAGTGATTTGCCACACATGGAAATACATTATTTAAATGGCAATGTTCTTATTTTCACCTTACTAGAAAATCCATCTGTCTCCAGTCCCATAAAAATATCCCAGATAAAAATGGAAAATGCTATAGATAGCAGTAGTTCTTCCAGGAAAATGTCAGCAAATCTGTTACCCTTCTTACCGCTATCATGTAAATATTAATCAATTTGGGATTCATATCGTATACAAATTTAAAGGATGTGAAAAGAAATTGGAGAATTGCAAGCATTCTCATTAATTTTCTATTGTACTAAAACGTGATGAACTTTAGTGATCCATGTTACTAGAAGGAAAAGGTTTTTTAAACTCTTCCTCTGCAGTTTGGCTTGCAGAAATTTCCATGGCTCCACTGACTTCAGCTGAAATATTTGAGCTTAATCAGCTCAGGGTTTGGCGTCCACTTTGTGCAAACGTGTGCACACTCACAATAACCTACTTGAATAACTGGCTGGGAACGAACATCCATTCATTGATGAGCTCTAATTTTTTTATTGGACTTGCCTGCACTGCTGCAAAACTCAAGAATATGCATAGAGATTATTTTTGATCCTGAATTTATTCATGCAGTTAAACCATCCCATGTATTGGAAGAAATGCTAGAGGGGTATCTAAGGGAAGAGCTGCCTTCTGGTGGGTGCATAAAGCTTGCCATCTGTCTGACCGGAGAGGTACAGTGCAGTGTTGAAGTAGTATAAAATATGCTGACTCCTCAGCTTTACAAATGATTTCTGATGTTGACGCTGGGTTTTTCTCCCTTGCGATCACAGCTGCATACCACTCCGTTGTCACAGATGCTTTTTGGCAATTAAACAAGCTGTTTCTGCTCACAGCAAGTCCTGGCTCCCCAGTCTTATTTGGAAACCTTTACCTTAAAAAATGGTTAATTACTCAGCTTCTCTCAATCCCTATGTGCTGCTTTTTTCAAGTTTTCTAATTTACATTGCCATGACTGGGCAGCAATAAATCAAAGCCCAGCTGCAGCTACTGATCTCCTATAACCCTTTTTTTCCCTCTTAGTTGTAATTTCAACTATAAGCTCAACAGTAAGCCCATCTCTTAATCTCAGCATGAACAAATGGAAAATGGTCAAATGACGCACAATTTTAAGCTTCTTGCTGTATAAATTAGACAGAGTGCGTCAGTTCACTGGAATACTCTGACCTTTTCTCCTTAAAAATGGTTGCGGGGGGGAAGATCTGGATTGAGCCCTAGGTTAGTCTTCTATATTTACAGTGCGCAACTGCCTAAGCATAAGGTACCAACATGCACAGAAGCTGGTGCTTAAAATATATGGGGAAATGGAAGCCAGGGCAGATAAAGAGTGCCAATAAAAGCTGGACTGTTACTAGCTTTCAGCAGCTAAATTTATTATAGTATTTGTATAGCATAGTATTTCCCATCTTTGGGTACAGGGAAGGATGGATACGCCAGCTACCTGAGGGATTTAAAAGTGAATTACTCATCATTTTAGTCACTGTTGTCCATCTTTAGTTCAGCTGTAATGCAGTGAGGCAAATTTGCCAAGGGAAGGCAGAGCCCGGCCGGCCGGGAGCAGCGCGAGGCTGCAGGGGTGATGGAGCCTGTCAGCACCCCACGCTGGCGGCAGTTAGCACTCCAGCAAGTCCACCGCAGCATTGCTGGATAATTTGAATATTAATCTTAATGCAGCCCGTGGCTGAGAGTGAGCCGTCAGGTTATGAACTGATCTTGCTGTTATAAAAATCCACTTTTTCTGCCAGTGTGATGGGAACGGATTTCTTCCCCCTTGGTGCCTGTGCTGGTGTTGCAGCGTTGTGGTACCAGATGGGTTTGGTTTCAAACTGCTGGCTGCTGTAATGGTCATCAAGTCATGCAAACCAGTATGCTTTATAAACTTGGCAGGTGGGTAATGTTTTGTATATGGGCATAACACTATATACATAGACGATATTAAAAAAAATAATAATTTTCATTGTACGTCATGATACGTAACTTAATTACTTCTACAGAAGAGTTCTTCCAGAGTTTCTAGAGAAAAATACACATTAATTTATTTTAGAGAAAGGCCATCTTTCAAACCAACTGCAGACGATGGTTACTAGGCATTCTCTTCTCTCTGGCTCCTGCGGCAGCCCCTGCGCGGCCGGCTCCGTGCTGGCCAGGGCATTGTTTCTCACTGCCCTTCACTTCAGCGCTGTTTATGTGAAATTAGTTGCTTCATTATTAATATCTCCTTTTCTTGGCCTAAAGGAAAATTTTTCCTAAGTGTGGAGAGATAAATAAAAGGAAGGGGAGAAAACAGGATGTGATTTTAGAGGCAAAGGCTGAATTTTAGTTTTATGGGCTAGCCGTAACCTGAGGTTTTATCTGAGCTAAAACTGTTAACAAATACCATTTTTTTCCAAAGCATTTTGTATCTGGTGTCAGTGTTTCTCTCAGGAAGGAAGGAATCACTTGGTATGCCTGAAATGAAACCACAAGTGATGTTTTTTACTCCTGACCCTGGTTGGTACACCAATGGTGGCTTGTGATGTTAACACCTCTCCCGCCAAGGTTGTTCCCCACATCTTCCTTCTGCAGGACAGTGTCCCCTCAAAATATCAGGGTGCCCATGCCTTAGCTGCTCAGTGTGACAAGGTGGTTACAGAGGCTACTGGGTTGGGGACGGATGGGAACAGCTCTGTCACAGCCCCCAGTGCTCCTTATTTCAGTGAAACCAGGTGGGAGGTTTCCAAAAAGGCCAGTGCTGTGACCACCGGTGACCTTCTCCCCAGCACCCAGGATCTGCTGTGGAATGTACTAATGTAAACGCAGCCTAGTCTGACCGAAGACTTAAATTGAATTTGAAATAGTGAAAGGCACAGGGCACAAATGTACTGGGAAAATGTGCATCGGGAGGGGGGAAAAAAAGATGGAAGATCTCTAAAAGTGAGACTTCACAGAATCACACAGAATCTTAGAATGGTCAGAGTTGGGAGGGCCCTCTGGAGCTCCCCCAGTGCCACCCCCTGCCAGAGCAGGGGCACCTCCAGCAGTGGCACAGGACGGCGTCCAGGCGGGGTCGGAATGGCTCCGGAGTGGGAGACTCCCCCCCCTCTCTGGGCAGCCTGTGCCACTGCTCTGCCACCCGCACAGGGAAGAAGTCCCTCCTCAGGTTTAGGTGGAACTTCCTATGCTCAAGTTTGTGCCCGTTACCTGTTGAGGTATTCAAATCCTTCAAGATGCAGAGCTGGCCTAGGGAGATGTTAAAGATCCACACCCAGTGCGTGCAGGTGTTTCCACCACGAGTGAAATGCCTATGTGTACTTCTGTTCCTTCTCCTTAACGCTTCTTCAGTGGAGAGGGGATTAAGCTCCAGGCCCCTTTAAGACTCCCTGCCATTCCCTAAATCTAATCGTGCATGTCTAGTGTACCAGTGTTTATCAACATATATACATCAATCTTCACTTGTTCCTTACATGCTGTTTTTAATTCAGCTACTTGTGGTGTAGGCAGTAGAGCTGCAGGACTTCACCTTTTTGATGCACACAGGCTCACTTTAGAAAGGCTGAAACCTGCTGTTTAATGCATTATTGAAAGCTGTTCTTTATTTTTAAACTTTCCAGGAAGTTAAAAATAGACCTGATCCTTTTTATTCTCTTATAAATAAAGAGCAGATCGGAATTATGCATTGAACACTGTGCATAATCCATTGGTTAGGGATTACATCTGGCAAATGCATCAGTTAACTGAATCGAGTCTGTCTATGTTTTTTTTTTTTAAAAATAAAATATTCCAACCTGATTCTTGGCCACTTTTCTGCTTTCAGGATTAAGGCGGCAGTCACAGTGCTCTTGCCTAGCTTAAGTGTGCTTGATCATCGCTGGGTTTTGAGCTATTCACTCATCCAGTATCTGTAGATTGACTGGAAGTTTGAGTGGATGCTCAACAGAAATGCTTTTATTTTGTATTAGTTGCACATCTCTTACTTTCTCAGAATATTCCCTGAGAAAGTAACAGCACAGAGAACGAACACTTTTTGTTTATTTGTTTTGTTTTTTTTTTTTTAATTTCTGTCCTCTTGTCGCTTTTAACTGGGTATTGTTCAGGAACACAAACCCCTATCCCATCTGCCTGCAGAGCAGTCTGCCTTAACACCTTGCATGTCACCATGAAGAGTATAAGAACTAAGATGAGCAGGGCCAAAACAATCTCTGCAACCCTCAGCAACTTTGCTAGAGAGTCGTGAGAAGGACCTGGCCCAATGTGGAGGTGCCTGTGAGTGTACTGGATGCCAAATTTGTGTTTTCAGTTCCTATGAAAGCGTACTATGCTGCTAGGTAGTCATGTCTTAAATAACATTAAGCTGCATATATGCAAGGAAAAATCCAATCAGTGCCTAATTTATTACAATGAATTGTCAGAGCCATAGGGGTTTGTATGCAATGCTGTGAATAATTAATCATTACAGGTGGGATTTTCAAAAGTGCTTGGGGGCTACCTCAGCCCCACTCATGCTCGGGAGATGGATGAATGCTCTAGAAAATATCATTGAAATACCAAAGATTACAGCTAACCAAGGACTATTTTTCTATGTATGCCCTTGCCTGTGACCTCCTTTACTGGAATTTTGGGACCTGAAAAAATAAGTGTCTTGCATGAAACTTTATTGGAAAGATAATTCTTCATATCTTGGTTTGACTTTTAATTTTTTTTTTATAAAGGAGTCTGCTAAGACATCAGAGTCAAAAAGGAAAAAAGAATCAACTAGTTTCACCAAAGCTGTCAGTAACTGTTAATTTAGGATACAATATTGTAACAATCATTTTTCACTTGCTCGCAAAATAGCCCTTGTGTCTATAGCATTTTTCTGTGCAATTATACTTTTTCTTGTGCCATGAGTTTCAATGGGAGGATGAACTTCTTAGCTCACATCCGTTTTGAAAACCATCTTATGTGCACTTCTGCAGCTTTCTGCACCTTAACTGTGCTCAACTCTAAGAAAAACAATCTCTTCTTGAAAGGGGGCTTTTTTGGGATGTAGACATGCAACTAGGTTGTTCTGAGACAAGCTGCAGAGTGAATTTGTAATGAATGCTGCTTCTCCAGAGGAACTATCCCTGTGTACGTTTATTGTTGAAAGTACAGGCTGAGCAAACGATCCACCAAGAGATTCACGTTGAGCACAGAGCAGAGAAACTCCTGCCTGTACTCACAGAACATCTCCTGCAGGACCATTGCTCACTAACTGGAAGAGCTGTCAGTGCTGGCTCTAGTGTGCATCTCGGATTCAGATCCCGTACTTTGTAAAATGTAATCTCCGTATGTGAAGTATAAAATATTTTGTGTGTGGTGAGAATTGGACTCTGGGCTTTAGCTTTTTCCACATATAAAAGAGAATACTTACTAGAGAATGGAAAAGTTCAGAAAAAGGGGACAACTTTTTTGTTGCTAGAATCTTTCCTGCAAGGTGTTCCATATCCTACTGCTTATGAACCCTCTGATCTATATTTACGAATGGCCTTAAAATGGCAGGTAAGCAAAAATAGGGTTGGATGAAAGGAATATTGCCAGCCACCTGGCTCACCAGCTTAGTATCATGTTCAAGTCTTTCGACCTTGCTGGTGTCTCCATGAGGGGTGTTACAGCTCAGGGGGATTAGAAGGAATGAAAAGCACTAATTCAGCTTTCCCCACAGAGAGTAGGTTACACCCACTGTTTCTATCAGTTCCAAGATGATTTTATGTTTTCTAACAGAGAGGAGTTGGCTGGGGAAGCGGACGTGTTAGCTGCTCAAAGACAGTGGTGGCTGGCTACCCCTCAGAGCTCACTCTGTATATTTTGGAAATAAATTCTGGAACAGTTGATGGAAAATCGACAAGGGAAGAATAGTAGGTACCATTTGAAAAGTAATCTGGAGATATGTTTGTTCTCAGCTCCCTTCTTCCAGCCTTGCAGGTGGCAAAGTGCAAACAAGAATTTGTGAGCCTGAGGTTTTGTTCATCACTTCAAGACTAATAGGACACCAGGCTGGAAGGGACCTCAAGGATCATCCGGTCCAACCTTTCTTGGCAAAAGCATGGTTTACACAAGATGGCCCAGCACCCTGTCCAGCTGAATCTTAAGTGTCCTATGTTGGGGAATTCACCACTTCACTGGGGAGATTATTCCAGTGGCTCATTGTTCTCACTGTGAAAAATTTTCCTCCTGTGTCCAATCAGAATCTCCCCAGGAGTAACTTGTACCCATCACCCCTCATCTTTTCTATGTGACGTTTTTGGTAAAAACGGGGTCTCCATCTTTTTTATAGCCACCCTTTGAATACTGAAATGCGGTGATAAGGTCTTCCCTAAGCCTTCTTTTCTCAAAGCTGAACAAACCCAGTTCTCTCAGCCTTTCCTCATACAGCAGGCTTCCCGGTCCTTCGCTCATCTTGGTGGCCCTTCTCTGGACCCTCTCCAGCCTGTCCACATCTTTTTTTGTATAGTGGGGACCAAAACTGAACACAGCATTCCAGGTGTGGCTTGTCAAGCACTGAGTGGAGTGGGATAATGACCTCTTTCTCTCGGCTGGTGACACCCTTGTTGATGCAACCCAGTGTCCTGTTGGCTTGCTTTGCCGCAGCAGCACACTCTTCACTCATATTGAGCTGCTTGTCCACCAGACCCAGAACTGTGGGAAGACCACATTGATGGTAAGGTAGGCAGTTTAATGCAGTAAACTCCTCAACAGTGCTTTGGTGATCCAAGCTGATGGTGGAGGGTCAGGTTTTCTCCTGTTCAGCAGCAGTAACAGGAGAACACCAGATCTGCAATCCATCCCAGTTCTTCACTCATCCCTTACCTCTTTCCAAACAGCGGTAGCCCCAAACAGCAGTTGCCTCTTGTTCTGGGAGTGACAAAATTCAACCTTGCTGCTGCGTGATAGCCTTGAGCCTCCCCTGCTGCAGCTCTCTTCTGCCCTTTGGGGAAAGGGCAAGAAGAAGCAAAAATGGATTTGTAAATAGGCTGGATTATTAGGAACACTTATTGCAACATAAGAAAGACTTTGAGTGGAAGATTAGCAAGGGGAACGCTCTGGCCAATACTCTATTTAGACTAGATGTTAAAATACTGCAGTCCTCACTGATGTGAGCTCTTGCCCACATAATTTCTGGTCTGTAGCATTTTGTTCCTGTTCATATGTGGCACAGCCACTGGATGACACCATTCTCGTATTTCTGGAGATACCACCTAACACAATGAGCCCCAGATTGTCACACTTCTAAATATTTGATTTTTATTGTTTTTAAAACTCTTGTGTCTTGACCTGTGTGAATTTTCCACTTTAAACCAGCTGGTTAATGCTCATGCTACAGCAGTTTTAAGTTCCCAGAAGCAGCATAACCTATCAGCCTCCAATAAACCTAAGCAACCCCAGCTGGAGAAGCTTAGGAAAAGTCTATACTGAGATGTATGTAGGCTTTAACTGTTGTGCATTGCTCTGGTTCAGAGCAGGATTCAGCTGTTCCGTGGGGGAAATGGAAAGTTCCACTTCAGGGCTCCATGCAGAGGCTGAAAGACAACCAGGATTGTTTAGATGCGGAAGGGTAACTTGTGTCCTGGATGCTGTGTGCTAAGTGAGTGACTGAAGATGTTGAGGACAGACTAGAGTGAGGGCAATGAGCAGCAACAGTTGGAAAATGCATTTTCAGTAATATCCTTTCCCGATAAACCGCAGGTACCCATTTGCAGCAGCGGGTCTTCTCTGCTGATTGAAAAATTCCTGGGGAAGATCTCTTTACTTAAGTTTATCTTCTTACCCTAACCGTGAGTTGAATAGGAGAATTTGAGAATCTCAGTTATGTCTGAATTAATAAAAATTGGAGCTGCTCCAAGTTTATACACAGGTATTTTATGATCTGTCTCAGAGCAACTATTAGATATATACAAAAGTTATGTTGAAATTGCTGTCTCTGACTCAGAACCATGCTTGGGAAGGTACATCCAGCTGGAAAACAAATAGTCTTAAACATCATTTCCCCTGTTGTAGCAAGGGCAAGCTGTGCTGGTTGCTTTTTTAATATTTTCACATATTTTCTAAATGTGCATGCTGAGAAGTAGCAGTGTAATGTGAGAGCACTTACTGTCACGAAGTGAAGGCAGAGAAGCAATGCATTTGAGCATACGGAGCTTTTTTTTTGCATGAACAAGTCAAGCAGTTGCTCAGCCAGAAAGATAACGCTCACCAACAGGCTGTATATGGAAATATGGGTGTGTACAAGTGGGCTTCAACCCTTTTACGAAGCTGCAAATGATTAGGCCTGTAATGTTAAGTGGAAACATATAACACATAAAAATAACTGCTTAAAAATAAGCTTTCCAGTCTAGAGGTCCAGGATTTTATATTTACAAATTATTTTTATGGATGCCATTTTCTCTTTCCAGTATTGTCTGTGTCATTGGTAGGGGAATTATTCATCTATTCCACTCCTCAAAGATTTATTTGCTAATCTCTACTAACAGGTGCTTTCCAGGCATATGCGTACCCATCCCTTTGCTAAGATGCTCTGGATCTGCTTTTGAGACTCTTCCCCCATATCTGCTCTTAAAACCCAAGGCCAAAAATTTCTATCTGTGTGCCTACTCTTAGGTACCTAAATCTGTTTCATGTATCACGTGTAGAATAAGAGCATGAACGCGTGCTTGTAAAGGGTGGTTGTAAAACTAAGCTCATGCTCTATTAAGAGAACTATTTACAGAATGCACAAGCTCAAAGTCTGGCCAGATTTACATGATGGGTTTGTGGGTGTCACCTCCAAACTCCTCCCTCTAACTTTTGTTTCTTTCTCCAAGATGAATAAAATGGTTAGTTTTCCCATTAAGCCAAGTTTGCTGGTTCAGGACTTCTGGTTGAGTGGCCATCAGCTCCTTGTGAGAGAGGTTGCTGCTGAGGTGCCTGCGTGACCAGGAAAGCCCCTTGGCCATGAGGTGGTGTGATCCACTTCTGCTCTTTGGCTCATTATTTCCTCTGCTGGTCCTCTTGGCTGCTCCTGAAGTTCACTTGTCAGCTGATCAGAAGCCTCTATGCTTGAGAGGTGATTTTTTTTCACCAAGACTATTCTTCTTTCTTCAGTTTTATCCACTTTATAGATCAAATGTTCAATTCCATGATATATGGCCTTCTCTGAACACTTCTAACGGTCACTGTGTTTATCCGCTTAGTGCTGCAGCACAGGGAGATGTTGTCTGATTTACAAGTGGGAAGTTTAAGTAATGAAAACGAATGGTCAAAGTCATAAAGTCTGCTCTGTGGTAGAAAAAGGAACCTGAGTCTTTTGACTCCTTCGAAATCTCTCAATTGGTTGGATAATAGTTTAGGAATTGTATCATTTTTGTGTGAATGAATCCAAATTAATGACCCGGCGACAGGCTGAAAAGAAAATACGCTTTGCATTAAAACCGAGTGAAACTAAAGCTTCTACCTATAACTGGGAAAGCACGGCGTTTTCCAGATCACAGGGAAAATTAAGATGATGAAGTCTCACACCAGCAGAGAGATCATGGTGTGTTTTAGAGAACAAGAAGCCCATTGAGAGAGGCTAAATGGATTGTCCAAAACCACAGATCAAACCGCACAAGTCAGTGCATCCCTGATAAAGCTGCTGAAAGGACCAGGTTCAGAGGTGAAAAGAGGACCCTCTCTTCTTTGCAGGGGGTCAGGGTGAGGGAATTGGAAACTAAGCACTGATGGAAAAAAATAACTGCTAGGTTGGAGATAAGTGAATAAAAATACACTGCCTGCAAGCAAGGACAGCTGTGGTGTTACACCCAATGGCAACTGTGGAAAAACAAGGCTGTAAAATAAATATACACATGGGGAAAGGTTAGACAGGTCTTACTTTCCACCCTACTGTTACTGTAACCCATATAACACCTTATTTTTGATTGTGAACACAACGACAGTGATCCCTTTGCTGTTAGCTAACTGAAAGGATGGGTGACAGTTTGGGTCATTCAGAATTCACTGCTTTGGTCCGTCTGTCTCTCCAGATGTCTCTGTCATTCTCAGTTGTAGGGACAGGGGAACTGTAACACAGAGGAGGAACGGTGCTGTGGTACCTCAGTGTAGCCGTTGCCTTCATGAAGCTGGTGAAGCAAAAGTGACCTGTCCTTCAGGGCAAGTGTAGCTTCTCTGGCTCTAGGTCCTGGAGTTAGCTTAGGGTGAGGTCCCTGGCGAATTATCACAAGTAGAAATAAAATAGGGATACATCTGTATTCATCACAGCATTTGAAATGGTAGCAGTTTCTCAGAAGACAGTAATTTCAACTGTCTGCTAAAATCTTCCTGAAATGTAAAATTCTGGCTAGAATAAAACACGGAAATTGGAGTGGTTGATTTTGTTCTTTAGTTTGGATATTATAATGTGTTTCAAAAAGTAAATGTAAAAATGACTAAAAGGATTCCACCTTATTTCACACATGGTTCTAACTCAAAGAAAATAATCCTTTGTAGGAGTAATTTATAGCTTTGTCTTAATTTCATATATTACTCTTGCTGTCTGCAAACTTTTCAGGATCCTCCAGAAGTTAACAGAATTTCATCTGTTTCTCTGTTGTTTACACTAGGTAACCTTACACTAGGTTTTAAAAAACATTTGGGTTTTAATACCTGTATTACTGAGAATCTTATATTTATGCTACTATGGTCATATTGTTCTGTCAAAAAATATGTAAAACTTAATCAGTTTTACCCAGAGCCTTAATTAATTAAGGAACTCAGTGTTCATTCTTTTCCTACTCTAAGTGTGTGGTATGAGACAAAGGTAATTTGTTCCCAATACAAAAATAGGAAAATGACATCATTTCACAATTAGATCTAGCATGGAAAAATATTCAGGTTTTGTGCTGTTCTAAGTGGGAGCATCATGAGATGCTCTATAAACGGACACAGTGTCCAAGTCAGGGGAGCAAGCCCCAATTGCAGCCATTGGCACAGAGGTAAAGGTACCAGCGATAACATTGCCAGTTTGTGGAGTTACTTGAACACGTTGGCTTTGTGTCATGGGGAGGTGTTTCTCCTTGCTAAGCATAACCAAGGCAAGAATGAAGCAACTGCAGAAGGCTTCCATCTCCATGAAGGATGTACAAAAGGGTTTTGGCTATGTTATCTTGCCTCACCTCTGGTGACAACCGATAAAGCATTTGGCTCTTCTCATACAAGGTTTGCATGGTTTAAATGGTAGGCGATGTCTCCAAAATCAGTCCCAAATATTTGGGGAATTAAAAAAATATTACCAGAAAGTATAAAGATGAGCAAATAAATCTGAAAATCCCAACCAACCATCCTAACTCCTGTCCAGTAGGCTTCCTTCCCTGGAACAGGCTGGACAAGGGTCATTGCTCAAGTCTCCTGCAGTCACTCAGGTTATTATTAGTGCACTGTTGTTGGTGCTATTTAGGAATTTCCAGTGTACCAAATGGTAACTTTAGTCAGCATTGTCAGAAAAAAATACCACCTATAAACTATTTTAGACTTAAGCACATCAACAGTTACTAATACAGTGCTTTACAAGGCTCAGTAAGTTATGGAGCTAAGCTGTCTGTTGGTAAAATAAAACCAAATACAATATTTAGCCTGCAACTGTGCGTTTACAGCATATAAAAAGTTGCTTAGTTTTCCATAGGGAGAGGGAGCTTTTTATGTTGTAATTATCAGGTGGCAGTTGTGCTTGCAGAAATGTACGTGCCACTTTGACAAACACATTTAATAAGACAGTGTTCAACATCTGACAAATGTTTGTCCTATTATAATTTTGGTTAGTTTCACGCATGCAAAAACAAGCATTATAGTCATGAAAAGTCATGTTAAGTAGGCTGTAACAAGTGATGTTTGTATAAAAAAGAAAATGAGTAAAAATCAATACCTACACTTCTGAGAATCACAAAGGCAAATGATGAAGCGAATAAATATGTAAACTGTCATAGTGTCAGAATAAAAAAGTCAAACACCAGAAAATGAAAAGCTGATGTTTTTACAGATACAATAAAGAAAATAATCAGTCTAGCTTGATTATTTAACTGCTCGTATTATTGGAAAAAAATGAACACTGTCAATTCAAATTAATTTCTACAAAAATTTTTCAGTTCCACCTAACGGCAGAACTGTGACAAGTGTCTTTACTTAATGATGCTGGTATTCAATAATATGGCCTACTGCAGAGTTTGCAGATGTCATGGGCGAGACCTAATTAAGAGGTTGTAATCAAGCTGTATCTGAGCCCTGACCCAACATTCACTGAAGTTTACAATAATCCTTCCATCAGCCTTGACTGGTGGTGGCTCATCTTCTCTAGAGCTGCTACATACCATACGCAAACCACTCCTCCACTGCGCTCCGGCAGGGAAGACCCAGTTCCGGTGGCTTTTGAGAATTTCCAATCTTAATGAATAGCCATCAGATGGTTAGTTAAAGTTGTTTAGGATCACTCTGTACTGTACATGACACATCTTGTAAGCGTAAAAACAAATTGTTGGCATTTCTCTTCCAGCAATCACTGGAGAGTGACTTGGACTAAGCTTTATCCCTGCCAAATTCGAAGTTGGGGGAGCCTTACTGTTTTGGCCAAGAGTACAAACAATTTCCATTGTGCAGCTCAAGCAAAAAAAAATATATACAAAGCTGTTGAATCTTGCACTTTTATGTGTTTTCATTTGGCACAGGCAAATGTAATCATTAAACAAATCTGTTTATCTAACAGGTCAACTTTGATGTATCTTAGCAAGTAAAAGCCCTCGTTACTGCGTGTCTATCTCTTGGGGAGTGTGAATTTAGCTCTCTTAGAACAAAGAACAGAAAGCTGATACTAGGGATGGAGGCTGCCAATGAGGTATTTTATAGCCTTTCAGTGTCTTCCAATACCTTTGAAAGGAATTTTTATTCTTTATAATGTACCTCTTCCTAATTTACCTTTGGAATCGCCCTCTGCTTTATTAAAGTAAAAGGCTTTTTCATTCCATTATGATTAGTCTTGGGGCAAGTCAACATGATTTATTGAAGGCAGATACAAGCTCATCCTACTCCTCGCTTCAGCCAAAAGCCACGTAGGCCTATAGTCATCTGGGTTTGGGCTCAGCGCTGTGCGCATAGCAGCTGCACGCTGTACGTTTTGAAGATCCTGCTGTCTTGAAAGACAAGGGGGCTTCTCTCACACCTCCAGACCATAAAGCAAAGCCCATTACCTCAAGTATTCACAGTTAGTGTCCTCCAGGTTCAGTACTAGAATCTGTCAGATTCTCTCATCTGCAAAATGTCTTGTGAGGCTGTTCTTGATGGGGCGGAGAGAGTTAATGGTGGTGTTTTTGCCCAGGTGTAAATGACTTTGAGAAAGGGCATGAGAGAACCCAGTCCAAGGTGCTGTCAGTGTTGTGGGTGCAGATTTCCCACAAATCTTTCTTTTGTAGCTCTTCCCTTTTAATGAGTTACAAAACTTACTAATCCACTTTCTCTCATTTTATTACAAGCTGCAAGTGTCCAAATATTTCCCCATCTGAATTCTGACTGTACAATAAGTTGTCTTTCCAGTCCAGTAAAACTTAGCATTTATGACATTCCAAAAGCTGTTGCCCATTAGCAGTTTCTCAAGCTTCAGGGTGTTTTGCAACACAGCAGACTAACTAATGATTGAGGGGAAAACAACATAATCATGTGCTGACATTCCAAGTTATTTTATAAGCCACTTTTATCTCGGACACCCTTTTCCTCCCTGCCATGTTACTCCAAATCTGCTCCATCCACTGCTGCTTCATTGAAACATTTCTGTGGTGGAGCCTAGAGGTCCTCCTTCAGCTGCTTTGGGAGGCAGCAGATCTTCCCTATTGCAGGGCATGGCCCCCTCACACCCCAAAGGTAAAAGGAATTCAGCTTGTGGTAACTGTTTATTAGCTGTCCCGACTCCACACCAGAATTATCCCTAGAGGCACCTTTACTGGCAGGTTTAATTTAATGTATGTTGAACGAGAAAGAAAAAAACTGTGGCTGGCTTTCTGGTGTGCAGAAGTTAATGACATTGCTTGATAATTTATCTGCAGGGCTCAACTGGGCTTGGGATGTCTAGGTCTAAAAATATGGTTGTTTCCTGCCTGTGCTGAAGGCTTAGGGATGCCTATGCAATAACAGTTGCGTGTTCAGAGGTGTCCGAGCTCCCAGACTGATGTAAAAGCTCTGCTGTGTTAGCATGTCTTGGGTGCTGCTTCCGAATGGAGGGACTTATTCACAGTAATTTAGTTTTCTTTGTATAAGCGTTGCAGAGAAGTGAGGTGTCTCATGGTCATGTAACTCACAGGTGATGAGCGTGAAAACCTCCGGGGTCCTGCGTGGAGCAGAAGAGAAGCAGAATGGTTTGCAGAATGGGAAAAATGGGGGAGCCCCAGTCCAAGGAAGACAGCAATGACAATACCATAGTCTGTGTGTTTAGAGATTCTACTGCTTCTTCTGGATCCTGGGAAATAGTTTGGGTTTTTTTTACCCTGGGTGGGTGGAAGGTGTGCCACAAATTGAATTCGTCTTTGCAGGGGTTTTGTTCAAGCTGGCTCCCTTTCAGCATATGGCTGAGCTTCTCTTTGATTTCAAAGTTCTAGTGAGCTTAAAAAAATATACAAGTAATATATAAGCTGTGAAACTGCAGGTACACACCATTGTAATGCAAAGTGATAAACCATCCCCAGTTCCTGTGATGTTTTCCAGGTAAACAGTTTGTCAGCTTGCAACAAAAGACCCAAGTAGCTAAACGCTTAGATTTTTCTGGGCCAGTTTTAGAAAAAGCCAAAATGACCTTTTGTTGAGCTGAGATTTGCATGTTCCCTTACAAATAAAGCACAAATCTATTATTTAATTGAAACTAGGAGTGTTCCTATAATCCGTAGAGGATAGGAGAGGAAAAAAGGTGTAAAAAACAAACTGAACTCTAGTAATACAACCCCACTTGCACTGTGCAAAACGAATACTGCAAAGTAATTTAGCAGTGCTTTTATTCCTGGTTGATTTCTTTAATCCCTCCAAGAAAAGTTAGGGAATCAAAAGTGATACTTGCTTTTGACAGCGTATTAATGGAAAGTTTGAGGCAGTGGAAAATAATTTCTTGTTTTTTTAATGTCAGTGATATTTACAATTTGCCAATTCACTGACATTTTCGGCAATTCCTATACATGCCAGTAAATACCAAATTCCAAAACTTGGATGCAAAACATGAGAATAGGATGGTAAAATGATAGGGATTGTTTTATCCGTGAGCCAAGGCTGTTACCTTTAAACGAGATTGATCATTCTCAGGACAGATCAACTATTTTTGTGGGTAAAAGTTTTATAAAGACTATTGTCTTGTTAAACTATGGAAGAGCAGAACTTGAACTCTCTCTTAAAAGTATCTGTCCAAAGCTGTACAGTTCTGTTTATGGTTATACACATGAGGCCAAACCACTGTGACTTCAAAAAGAATTTTCAGAAGAAAATAGAACTCTCATTCATTCATTCCAGAAATTAAATTTAAAAATAATTAAGTAAATTGAAAAATAAGAAATTATTTCTGCATTGTTATATGTTCATAGTTTCCAGTGTTTAGATGTTAAAATTGTGGTCGTTTTTCTTGGTGGCTGACTAAAGAAAGAATAGAGGAGGGAAAAAGGTCCAAAGGGGATTTAATTAAAGTATTAAAAGTTATGAGGGGCACAGCTGTCTGATCACTTCATTGTCCCTCGGGGAACAGTCAAAGGGTCAAGATTAATGACAAATACATTTAAAGCATGTCAAAGGAAAAATATCATACATGTTTAAGCAGCCTTTGGAATTAACTGTTGCAGGAAGCCACATGAGTATATAGTATAGCTTGACTTTTTAAAGAGCTGGATTGCTTTATAAACAGTAATAGCTAGGAGGTAATATTTATATCCTGACACTTGACAGCTTTAAACTGAGCTATGCTGCTGGATTTTAATGGTGCTAAAGTCTTACATTCTCTCCTTGGCATAAACAAAAGTGGGTATTGCCATCTAAAACAGCAAAGCCTTACACACAAATAAGTCACGGAAATCTAAATGAAATAGGAGCATGTATATAAATTAATTCAGGATTCAGGTAAGCGGGTCATTCATCTTTTCAAAGAGTAGCTGATGAGATATAGGAGTCTGAATCTCTTATATTCAGATTAAAGCAGGGGTGCTTTTCTGGGTCACCATGAACACTTTGTACCCGAATGTGCATGCTGTATATCTCTCTTACAGGCTCTGCCTAACTGCCATGGCTATGTAAAGAAGAAGCAAAATGTGCAAAATAAATAAAAATAAACCCCAAACCCAGAGTAAAGCTCTGAAATAGAGTTTGTTTCTCTACAGCTGATTTCTGTAGCAGCTATATTGTACACACTTCACAAAAGACTTGGAATATATGGGATCTTTTTTTGCCAGAATTAATCTTTATTGCTTCTCTAGCAACACTTCTAACATTCTGGTAGTTAATGAAGAGGCAACCTGCCTGAGTGAAGATATTTCCAAGCAGTGGATGAAGTGTCACCTAGCGCAGCTTATTGATGCAAAATGCAACGTGCGTCTAGGGCTTATTTCGTAATCCTGTTTGGGTCCTGAAGAAAATCTGCTTGTCTCCCATCTACCTTCTACTTGCCAGGGATTGTGAGTCAGTCCCAGGTTTGCAGATAATTAACTCGTCTATTCTTAGTTTATTAAGTAAAGAGTGTAAGACTCGCGAGTCAGAGCAAAAAATGACAAAATGCAGGAAAAACTTCCTTCCCTCTCTTCCAGGGGTTTGATCTTTGCTCAGCCCCCTTCTAGTCTCTCATCTTCTTGACATTAGCATCATTTTCAGAAATCATATCCCACGTCAGCCCTTGATATTTTTTTCTTCTCTCTCCTTATGCCCAGTTATTTTTGCGACCCAGCCATTCAGCAAAACTACAGCCTCCATTCCTCCAAATGACATTGCAATCATGGATCACTAATTTCTATTTCAGTAGTCCCCACTGTGCCATCCACTTTCCAAGGACCAGAAGCAAAATGAGTGATCCAGCCCTTGCCCCCGAGATAGCTCCCCAACTCCTGGATGCACCAAGGATGCGTCTCTGTCCCCACCCCGTTAAGGCACACAGTGCACTGCTGTCCTTTTATTTAGGGTCTGGTACCCAAACACCAATCCCTTCCACAAGGAACCTCAGCATGACACTACCTTCAGTCAAGGAACTTGAAAATTTGCATAACAAAAGCTCTTACGGCTTATAAACAGTGAGCCAACAGCTTGCTCTTTGGATTGGACCCATTTGTGTCTTCCTTGCTCTAAAGCTTCAATAAACTTGGAAGGCAGAGGAGATACGCAAGTTCATATCACTTGAAGACCTGACTGCCTTTTATTAACATTATGCTGTTTTTTCTTTTCTGTTTAAGATTAGGAATGGGCAGGAAAATTTAAACATTTAAATCAAGTATCCTTTCAAAATGCTAGCCAAACTTGCAGCGGGCTTGTTTCAAGTGTATTGATGGTTTCTTCTTAAAGTATCCTGGCAAACAACAGCTTCAAAATATTAACAGTTATCGTTGAATCAAAGTTGGCTGAAAGTTTGCAAACATGAGCAAAATCAGGGCAAGCCACTGTTAATGTGTGTACTACTGCCAGGTTGGAATGAAAGCTCACTGCCGGGGCATTTGAAGCTTACCTTAAATATTCCCCAAACTGCTGTCTGTGACCCTGGAAACCTGGTGCAAGTTAAAGGCTGAGATACATCATATACCTGACACGTGCATTCACTCCCTGAAGCCTCAGATACATGAAGGGTGGACAGCAGGAGAGCAAGTACAATTTTCTCCTGCTCTGTCGGAATATATCTTTCAAGGAGAGGTACAAGAGGAGAAGTTGAATTAATTACAATATACCATGAACAATTCTGAAAGGCATAGCAATGGAAAACAAAGGGTGAGTATGTCAGCTGCTGCAAATTAATAGGGATTCACTAAGTCAATAGTCATGCCATTTTTTAGCACCAGCTGGGGAAGGATCTGGCCCACTATCCTTCACTTACATGAGTTAAGAAACGGAGAGATTCAGTAACATGCCTCTCTGCTGAGTCAGTAGAGTAAGAACCTTTCTTTCCATGTGCATTAGTTTTGCAGCTATGGCAACAGTGTATGCGTGAGGAAAGGGAGCGCTTAAAATAGGCTCCTGCTCCTAGTTGGAAAGAGCTGACAGCAAACACGTGTGGACACCCGAGAAAGAGGGAGGCAGTGCGCTATTCTCAGCCTCCCTCCGGGTCATCTGCCCTGGCCAGTGGAGGCTGTAACCCAGAAGGCAGATGCACCTGCTTGCAGCAGAAGCTTTGCTGTGCCTCAAAACCTTCTCCGAAGCTCTGAGGGTTCCTCCTCCATGCCCCTTCCCACCACGCTGGCTCATCTGTGAGCAAGACAGGATGTGTTCATCAACAACGGACTTGAAAGATGCTGGTCAGTCATGGAAGAAATAATTTGTGGCTGACAAGCAGGCTGGTGTCTCCCATCAGAGTACTGTAAAGTCAAGACAAACTTCACCCACAGTAACTCAAAGACACAGCAAAAGGCCTGCAGTAAAGCGTAGATGTTGGAGGGTGTCCTTCTTCCAACTCTAGCTCTACTACGCTATTTCAGAGAGAGGGGGAAGGCTAGGGAAGTGGAAAATAGTAGCTTTGGCTCATAAGCTGTAACCTGTTTTGGTCTCCATTAATTAATTTGGCATTGGCTGTATTGTATGCTATTATTAGGCTCTCTATTCCCCTCTGCAACAAATTAGGGCTTTCACATCTGCCTAAAAATAAAACTTTCCTGTCTGCTGGCTAACAAGCAAAACCAGAATGCAGCATATGTGTAATAAAGATGCACAGCTGTTCTGTCTATGAACTCGGGAACGTGTAAGGGTTTTTTTTTTGTTAAGGATACAGTAGGTACCCAACAGTGAGAAACAGTATTTCCAAGAAACTGTCAAGCTTAAGGCATTAGTAGAGGTGTTTACAAAAGGTGAAATCAGAGTGAAACATCCAGGAAGAATAGAAGAACTTAAATAGAAGAACATTGGTTTGTTTTAGTTCTTTCTTTAAGCCCGTCCTGAAAGGTGACATTCTTGATTAAAGAGAAATAGTCATAAGGGAAGGTGTAATTCCCCTAGTATTTTATGTAACTGCCAGAGACCCCTAAGCTTCAGAGCCTTTGCAACTTTCATTTTCTGCCTCTCTCATCCAACAGCTTGAACTGTACTTCCCACCAGAGCCATGACCCTGAGCCCCCCTTGCAGATGGTCCCCAGGCGTGGAGCAGTGCCTGCTGCCACAGCCAAGGGAGGAGAGGGTTCCTGCAGCCATCCAGAGGTGGGCTGCACCTCGACACCAGGCACAGCTCTCCTCTCTCCCAGCCTGCGAGCTGAAGAAGGAAAATGGTCATCACTGGTGGCTTGCAACGACAGCAGCAGTGAGGCCATGGGTATATATTTATTATTGAAAGAATTTCATAGTATTTCTCACTCTAAGGAGTGAGAGTCTATCTATGTGAGACACTTTTCACCTCACCAAAAACATTACGGAGCAAAAGGAGTAGGATATATAGCACATTTTATTGTTCCAGCAACCGTGTGCTTGGTAAGACTTTTGCCATCTCCAAACAGTTGCTTCTGCTGCTTAACGGTGCTCTGAGCAAGGACTGAGTGATACGTTAACACAGTATGTGCGTTTTCATTCTTTCTGTGGCTCAGATAGGCAGGCATCTTCAAGAGAGCCAGTTTGAGCTGGTCTAGCTTTTTATCACCTGACACATTTAGATATGCTCTTTAGATAAGATTAGCTAATGAATTTCCTTTGACATTGGTATTTACTCTGTCTCTGCATTAGTTACATGTCTGTGATGTGGGATCCCTGCTTTGCTCTTTTTCATTCTGGCTGTCTGCATGATGTATTAATATTGAGGTCTGTTATGTAGGCAGTAAGCATTTTTTTTTCTTTTTCAGAAATTGGTTACATGGAAATGATCTGTTTTATATTTGCATTTGGCCCCAAAGTAACAGCACAGAATTGTTAACTAGCAAAACAATGGGTTGCAAGGCTTTTTTTTTTTTTTGAGATAAAAAGAGGAAAAAATCTGTTAATCAGATTAGTATAAAATGTACTTACCATGTTCATTCACATGTGTTAGGAACCATAGTAATTAGTACTCTTAATTCCTAATTTTACGTACGGGAAATAGTAATCTCCGAAGCTAGGGAACTTGACTCCAAGGTCATGCGAGGTACCCTCTCAAAGCTCTTTCCCCATCAACAACGTTTTCCTGGTACCTGAAGGATTTTCCTGAGAGGGTCAGTGGAGTCCAGGCTCTTGATTACAAGATACAGAGTCTGACTACCAGACCACGC
The DNA here is from genome assembly GCA_013398815.1 of Ibidorhyncha struthersii. Classification (NCBI taxonomy): domain Eukaryota; kingdom Metazoa; phylum Chordata; class Aves; order Charadriiformes; family Charadriidae; genus Ibidorhyncha; species Ibidorhyncha struthersii. The sequence goes on from VZSZ01010833.1 coordinate 624,973, forward strand.
AAGAAAAAAAAAGCAGAAATAAACGCTCTCTTGTTTTTCTCCTTTTCTTTCTCTTCTGAATTACATGACATTTCACAGAAATGACTGCAAAACTTTTTCCATTCAGACTTTAGCACTGGTTTGGTGACAAACTTGGTAAGATTAGCAATTTTCCATGCGTTATAAATGAAAACTGTTTCTGAAGCTGACTAAAACTTTCCATTCAAAGACGCATTTTCAGGTTTTTTACAACTTTGCAAACCTTTAACCTTGGTTTAAGGATGATGGTTTTTAGGCCAAGAATCCTCATCCCTATTAGACACAAATACGCACGCTTTTGTATTAGCAGGACCTTCATCCACAGCTGTTTCTGGCCCCATCATTTAATCATTTTCTATGCTCGTTTTCCTGGCTTTTATCTCACAGCACACTTCCATGCATTTTGAAAGTGCATGAACAAGATAGTGTCCACAAAAGAGGGAAAAATCCTGACTGTTTTAAAGTATTTGTGTTTTTCAAGTTGAAAACAAAACACTTTGAATAGTTTATGCCTCTAATCAAACATATAAAGCTTGCAAGCAAGGATACATTTGAAAAAATATGGTTTTCTTTTTAAAAACAATAATTTCAAGTTCATTAAAACTTAATGCACAAAACATGAAAAAGTTCCAGAAGTCTGTTTTCATGTGCTAAATTGTATTTGTGAAAGCAGACCATTTTTCAAGTAAGAAAAACATTTTGTCTGAAAAATATTGATCTGCGGTAATACTATGCATTGCCAAATATGCCTTGCCTTATCTCTCCTGACTTCCCCACCTTTCTGATGACAGAAAAAGCAACAGCTTTCCCTGTTCTTGATGAAGATCTAGTTTTCTGAGCCAATGTCAATAGTGCTACTAACATGCTATTTTCTACAAAAAATGAAGTTTCAGAGCTTTATTTGGTCTTGGTGGATGTACATAAGGGCAAAAGTTAAGATTTCACAGGCTTAAAGTGGCCAATAACTAATTTTCTGGTTTTAAACTTCCTATCCAATTATTATAGTAAATACTAGAGCTTACCAATAGGGTAAAGAAATGATATCATGACATGAATTGCTATTTGTAATCAATTTTTGAACAGCTATTATTAACATCTATTCAGGCAGCATGTAAAAAAAAATTACAAGTGACTCATGTTCCCCGAGTCCTGCGCGGTTTATGTAGGAACGTCCTGCCTTAGACACAGCTCCTGCTGAGAGAATGAGGAACAGGTTGTGACTCAGCATGGAGGAAGATCTGTACGACCTTCTCCGTGCTGAATCAGAGAACCTGACGAGAGGAAAACTTTGCATCACAACAACTGACATTAGGGCTGGCAACCTGCGGGGATTAAACCGGCGTCCAGCTCTGTGCAGTGCTGAGCGGGACTGGTTGAAGATGATGGACTGAAACTTTCAGGTCCTTTGTTTGGGCTGTCTTCACTCCGAGTGACACAGCAATGGAGCTGGAAACCCTGCCTGAGGCTTGTGGTCTGTAAGCAAATGGTCTGTGAAGAAAATGATGGCTTGAGAAGGCAGTCCTGGACATGCTGCTGGCCGGAGCATGGACACTGATGGTGCGTGGCCGCGGAGGGGCTCAGCACCACCTTGCAGAAGGATGGGGAAGTCACTGGTTGCTTTCACACTGAATCTGGGATCTCCAGCAAGGAGAAGCATTTGGGGTGGAGGAATGAGCGGCGCAGCGGAGAGGTGCAATGGGCTGAAAGAGTCTGTAGGTTTGATTCTGATTAGTGTTTTCCCCAGACTGCAACAATTTCCCTTCTAGGCTGCCTCCTAATACAGGTTTTCCTTGGCTTTCCAGTGGAAGAGACGCACTGGCACACACTGAGTTCCTGTGGCTCTGGGAAATGTATGTGGAAAAGACCTAAATGGTTCGATAAAGGTGGAAACTGAGAACTAAATCCAAACCCACTGAAAAACTCCCTTTGTAATGCATGGTTGAGTCAAGCTCTTTGGCATGTTTGACAGCAAATGCTAAAAAGGAACGTGGGGCAATATTTATCTCTGTAAATAAAAAGTCTGTAGGGATCTATAGGAGAGATGTAAGTCTCTGTGAAATAATAGCATTCAAATAGCTTCAAAGGCAAAAAAAAAAGGTTTAATAGAAAAATCAGTGTTTTTCATGAAAAAAAAAATAGATAAGAGGCCTGGATTTCAGAGGTTAGATCTGTCTTTGTCAGTTAAAAGCTGCTTTGCTCCCACAAAACACTGTAACTAGTGGAAAGAATTATATTGCTCATTTGCCCTTTCTGACAGTTTTCTTAGAGATGGATTGGCCTGAGAACACAGTGGAGCACACAGACCTTGCTCTGCTCCGTTTGATGCTCTTTCTATCAAAACAAACCTCTTGGTTCTCAAGCAAGACCACCTCACATTGTCTCCATCATCACCTTACTGTTATTCAAATACTTGGGTTGATTTACGTTTTCAAGTGTCTTCAGATAGTTATTTCAGGCTGTGTTCCTAATTATTTTTTTAATGGCAGTATTATCACGCTATAGATGTATTTGTTTAAATCCTGGCTGACTTTACAGGGGTAGTTTTTTAAAGGAAGAAGAAAATGAAAATCACAATCAAAATATGTGCTAGCTTTTTTGGGATAGATGCCAATCCGGTTTTAGCTGGCACAAAAGTGAACAATAACTGTGGGATCATATGCTCCTTTTTTCACCCAAATAATCATCATTTTTTATTGTGTGATGTTTCACCTAGCTGCTCTATAGATCATAAACCTTCTCAGCCCAGCAGGAGAGGGCAGGACTTCTCTTTGTATTCAAGATCTGAGTTCATCAGTTCTGTTCCTTAGTAGAGACAGAAGGAATCAAGGCAAAAAGATTAAATCAAAATCTCTAGAAATCTTCACCCATGCTTTACCCTGATGGAAAGCTGTCTCTCCATACGGTCATGTTTATGTTTTACTCTTCTGCTGTGGAATGAGGACTGGACTTAGGATAGCAAGTATTTTCATGAATATTATTAATTTGAATTAATTGAATTAACTTGAACCTGTTGGATTTTAGCACTTAAACAGGTATAAGTAATGATGATGCGGATGGTATATCTCCAAGATGGTTTTCCACACCTTCTTATTATTGGGCATCCTGAGGCTTCCTCTGAAGAACATTGAATTAGACATTTTCACAGGCAACAGACTGTGGATCTGATCCAAAATGGTGATTCCTGAGAACAGAGCCAAGGATTGTTACCAAAGTACAAGAGAGGTTTGGTATGGAAGGTGATGGGTAGGGAAAGTCATGTATTCAAAGGGACATTTTGGAATAAATCACATTTAAATAAGCAGGGAAGACTTTGGGTGTATCTCAACCAAATACGGATCATCAGCCTATTTTGCTCACGTCCCTCTAAACTTTTTATTTCCAACAGTCTCAACCTAAAGCGATCCCCATAAACTAGACATGGGAATCAAACCCAAAGCCTCATCAGACCTTCTGCTTGTCCTTTCTTTTGGTGGATTAAAAGTTTGGGTCAGGTATCTCCTTTGAATAAATGAAAGCAGCTGAGAAAATTACCCACAGCTTAGCTCAAAGGGTGAGTGGAGAGTGAGGCTGAAGGGATGGACTGGTACGGCAGGGGTTAGCACACCCCAGCACCTGCCCCTCCACACCGACTCTGAAAGCACAACTGTCACCTCCAGCCCAGCCAGAGAAGATGGGAAAAAAAAGAAATCCTACTCTCGGACTTTGACCAAAATCATCCAAGTTCAAGTTTACATTCTTTAACTTCTAATATTGGCATCGCTGCTCATGCTTTCACTCTGAGAGTGCGGCGTGCACAGAAAGAGAAAATAAAGAAAAAAATGACAGACGGAAAAAGCGTGCTTTAGCCACAGCTGTTTCCTCCTTCCTTCAAAAAATGATTTAAGCACCTTATAACCTAAGGGAGAAGAAATTATGGTTTTCTAAGTGAAATATGTCCTGTCGAGAAACCTGCTATAAAATTTCTTATTCTTTAGTAAGATAATCTCTCAGAATTATTGCTTAATGATTTAGGATTTGGGTTTTTCTTAACTAATCATTCCCAAAATTTCCATTACAAATAGAAAGAAACTAGCCATTGGTGACAGACTTTATGAGAAAAATATGAACGGAGTAAGGAAAACAGAGCGAGACAAAAAAAAAAAACAACCTAAGGATTTTGCTTACATGTGATGTTCTGCCTAGTGTAGATGGGAAAAATAAAGTATAGTCAACTGGTTTTGCTTACAATTAAAGAGGAGATGAGAGCACCTTCCCACCCAGAGTGGGAAGTTCCTGGTTAAGGTTCATCCTCCCTAACATTAGATATTTACGTCTGTATGTTAAGATAGAAAAAGCAGAGGGACAAAGTGAGCAATTAATGTTTTAGGCAGACCAAATCACCCTCCAGGTAAGCTCGTTTCTCCATCTACCTGAAACCCTAAAATGACCACGTTCTTAATGCAAGAATCACACCTTGGTCACGAAAACTAGGTGAGACAAAAGCAAGATCAAATCTTTTACAGGCAGGAGAATGGATCTGGAAGCAAAGCTCGTTTTAAGCAGCACCCGAGTTTTCTGTACCCCACTGCCACAGCCTCGCACCTGCACAAACGCTACTCCCTGCATAGCTCTGAACGGGGCGGGGGAAGCAGATCATGACAGTAGTAGACAGTTTCTTGTGTGTTGTTTATTTCTTCCCATTCTACTTTCAAGCTACTAAGTCACTGCCACTTGAGATGACTGCTGGCAAGGGTTTAGAGCTGCTTTATCTTACCGGGGGACAAGAAGTCAATACAGTTAAGAGAATAAACATCACTTTTAAGATCTGGTGAGGCTGGTATTTGGCGCTCTGCCTGCAGCTTTTTACCTGACAGCAGCTGCGTTAGAGGTAAGAGAGTGGAAAGGACCCGGCTTGATCCTAGCAATGATATAGCAGCATTGGTCGTTAGACAAATAAAACTGTTTTGGTCTGAAAACTGAGTAGGCTTTGTATGGAAACCAGTAGGGAAGAATAGATGAAGCCCTAGCTTTACATTTCTTAAGACTCCAGTTCCACAAATGGTTATGTTTTAGCACACAAATGTGTCTCTCTCATTTTGTAAGGTAACTCAAATGCATAAAGCCAAGCATATTTGGAAACGGTTGCCAAATGTGGGTCTAAAACAGAATTTAAAGAAGTGCTTGAAAAAATCTGCAACAGAAAAGTAACTTGGAATTGTAAAATATTGCTGCTTAGAATAGGGGACTTATGTCAAAACAAAAAAGCTGCTTATCAATCTTTAATTGAGCTTTTGCATGAGACATGAGACATCAGGTATTAACAAAAATAGACAGGTTTGAAATAAGAAGCAGATGGTCACCCAAAAGCTCTTGTCTTGGAAAATAAATGAGAGGAAAGAAAAGCAAATTGACTAGCAGTGACGTTTTTATATACAGTAATCTGGTCAGAGATCTGGAAATAGTTGACAATTAATTGAAATAACACATTGCAAATTGTCACCGTATGATGAAAAATCTTCGGGGGGAAAAAAATGCTGTTTGGTCTGGAAATTTGGATTGTACTAAAGTCATTGTAAGGAAAAAATGTAACCCAACTCAACCCAAATTTCCACAGAATTTTCCCACCCAAAACATTTGCAGGGATTTTAAGTACACGCTGATATTTCATGTTAGACTTTTTAACCATCAAGAGATGGAGGTGTCCTTTATCTAGCATGAAACACTAACTCCTTTCATTGAAGAAAAAAAAAAAACTAAATCTTTTTTCAAAGTTAAATAAAGCTGCCTGAGAACCTTAACTCCATCTCCACCAAGCACCAGTGTTTTACTATCCAATTCGTACGTACAAAAATAGTTCACTCCAGTTCAAGACTTAACCTCATTTCTCTTTCACATAGGACACATCAAAACATGGCATTCAGGCCAAACAAACTCTCTTGTAGGATATGTTCCCCTTTATCTCCCTTGTAAATAACTCCTTTCTGCACTGGAGAAGAAAAAGGAAAAGGGGGGAGGGAAATGCCACCCACAATGAGGCACATAAGTAATAGAAATCAAACAAAGCAACATGAAATCTCCTTTTTCCCCGATTTTAGCATGTGTTCAAGGGAGAGGACAAGTGAGGTTGGTTTCGGGAAAAAAATAAGGCCATGTGTACAGAATTCTATTGTTGCTGCCACTCGTGCAGTATCAGAAGTTCCAAATCGGGAGGAAAATTAGTCATTGCGTTACAGACTTCCTTTTGCCTTTACGCCTTACGCAGCCTCGAGCGGGCATTAAGCTGGGTTTGCTCCTGAGCCTGCAATGCCCGAAGCAGAGGGCACTTGTGCTTCCCGCTCCCCAAGGAAACGTAGCAGAGAGGGCAAGGGGGAATTGGGAAAAATAAAATAAATTAAAAAAAAAAATAAAAACAACCTGTCTACAAAACCTGTTTCTTGTAGCAAAGTGGGAATTGAAAATACCTTCCTGTTACATTCTTTCCACATCTGCAAGGGCCATACTTAGATTTCATTAAAAAAATATTTCCTCTTATCTTGAACAGGTTCTGACATAAGCCAGGTATTTGTTAATCCTAACATACTTTCATTTTCAGCTGGTCAGACTTTTCCTGTGAGATCTTGTTATTCCTGCACTTTCTTATGTTTGCAAAGGGGGCCTTTCATGATATACACATGAGGATTTTTGTGGGAAGGCATATTCCAAAGACAACGTGTAAATCATCCTTTTTTTAGGAAAATACCACGTGTGCTCATTAGCAGCAAAGACCGACTACAGATGTGTAAATGACGAGTGTGCAGATAGAGGTCTGCGCAGAGCTTTGGTATTTGGACCTTGGACAACTTGGGCAGAGGGTGAACTGTTGCTCCTCATCAAGAATTCTCAGTTGCGTTTGCGGGACTGTTGACTCCTACTCTTCTTTCTGCAGCTAACTTCTATCTGCATCTTTTGAAAGCCTGTCTGACTTTTTCTGTCTTGGATAAGGATGTTCTGTTAAGCTAGGTTATCACCGAAATTCATTTTATTCCAGCAGGTTTTTTCCATGTCACAAAAACCAGAACCCTAAGCTGCTCCTTGCTATCACATGAAGTCAATGGGTGTTGTACCGCTGACTTTCCTTCAAGGAGAAACAGATCATTCATCTGCCTGTGCAGTATGCTTTGCCCTGAATAGATGCGATGTTGATGAAAAAGAGAGGCAGTAATGATGATAGTAAAAGGAATTAATTGCTTTTACCAAGCTATGAAGGGGAAGCTGTTCTCTTTACCCATCTGTGTTCTTCTTTACCCGATAAATATGTATATATATTTGCTCATTTTTGAACCTCTAACTGGGTCTTAAAATTGTAGAAGAAAAAGCAATGTCCTCATTTGCTGTTGTTAATGACAAAACGGAAGAGCTGCAGAGCTTAATGTAGTAATATGCTGCAATATGATACACAGCGTTTTCTCATAAGCCTGCGTGTGACACAATGGATGTGATTAATTGTTGCATTATTACGCAGTGATTGTTCTGTTACTGGCAGGGGTGAAAGCAAAGAAAGAACCGTCGACCTTTCCTCTGAGTCCTCAGATTGTGATACGATCCTAAAATGTGTTGGATGGGAAACTTGCACAGCAGAAGGGTTGTGGAGGACCTTCATCACCACATCCAAAAAGAGGAACTCATTGTAGGGAAAGGGCAGGAAGAATCCAGGGAATGGGGACTCTTCCTCGGGGGTTATTAAATGGGATTGACTTGTTTTGCCTAAGGAGAGAAGGCTGAGAGGAGATCTGACAGCTGCCTATGAGTGCATCAAGGAGGCAAGCAGCAGGCAGAGGAAAGTTATTTAAGCGAAGAGACAATGTTGGCACAAGAAGAAATGGGTATAAATAGACAGGCGCTGGAAATCCCTTCCAGTAGGAATAGTGAGGACACATGAAAAAAAAAAAAATCTAGCCAATTTTTAAAATTAAGATCATGAAAAGAGATTACACGCTTTCTGTGGCAGCTGGGGTCTCTCGCACAGGAGGTCCACCCTCGGTTTTTGCAGGAGTAATTTTCCTTCTGCGTTTAATATTAAGACTGGCATCATATACACCAGTGCCTGTGTACCAGCTGAGTTCAGAGAGAGAGCTGGCTATAGGGTGTTGCTACCAAATATCTGTGACTTGAGATGCTCCCTCTTTGTGATGGAGTTGGATTCGGCACGTAGTGCTAGAGCCCATCCAAGTGCAGCCCAGTCCAACTTCTGCTGCCTTGCGTTTCGCCAGCAGAAATGAGATACTTTCCTGACTCTGAAATGTCTTTTGGTGTTGTGTGAGCTCATTAAAAAGTCAAGATTATTTTTGTCTTTCTAAGTAAAAGGGAAGATTTACTGTTTTGATTTGATGACCTGATGTGTTTTCTGGACCCCACAGTACTCCAGTCTTGGAACAAAGGAAGATGAGCGCATCCACAGTTTTCACAATAGCAACTCTTCCCTGTGGCACTGGTACAAATGTTGTTTCAGAAGAGGTTTGGAGTATCAAGCAGCTTGCTCCAGACAGGCAGAGGTTTGAATGATCAGGAAAAACAGGATAGGAACAAGTTTCTCGCGCACATCCTCGCTGCTACTGTTGTCAATAAGGCTGGGAATGTCTTAAAGAGAGTCCTGCTTTGGTATTCCTTCAATTAGACTTGTATCCTTAGTGTTTGAGGGTCGTTTTTTTAAAGTGTTTTTTTTAGCCCAACCAACAGCACTTCAAACTGTGCTCATTTGCTTTCCCTTGAAGTTTTCGGTGATTTGAAGTACGCAGGCATCCTTCTCAAGGGGACAACCCGACCTGGTATAGCCCAAGTTTTTTCAGATTCTCTGATCGTAATTTCCAGTTTTTGTTTTTGAAAGCAGATGTCTTTTAACAAAGTTTTGCATTTGTTGTTGTTTTTTGCTCTCTGGAGTTAATGTGTTATAGGTAGTTAAAGAAAAACCATCGTGAACTATTGCAATCAAAAGGAGGTATAAAATATTATCTCATAAATGGTCACTTTTATATTTTTCTTTTCACACACAAAATGTATGACTTTTTGCTTTTTTTCCCTGATATTATCTTCTTGTATCAAGAGCTCATATTTACCTTTAGTTTTGAACTTAGGTTTCAAAAACTGGTGAGCAAAACCTTTATTAGGATGTTGCTAAAACAAATCTTAGTACGCAAGATTGTCTCTTGGCAACCATTTCTGCACAAAGGTCGTACCCAGTTCAAGAGCATGGATGTTGGCAGTCACGAATGCAGCGGGTCTCGTATTTTCTCCTCCTGAGCAGTTGTGGCAGGAGGAGGAACGGTGACGTTTGTAGCTCAGCAGGAAATATCTGGCTTAACCAGATGTACTGAGAGCGCTGCAGCGAAGATGACTTTTTCCAAAACTGCGAGGCTCCTTGTGCCATGTCTCCTTTTGCACCCCTTTCCGTGACTTCACGCTGCAAACATGAGCTCTTTGGTTTTGTCTTTGAGGCTCATCTTGGCCTGCAGGACTAGACCTCTATTTCTGCCTTAGGCTGACACGTTGGCTCGGTCCTGGCCTGTGCTCCCTGTCATTTTCTCTTTGCAAACAATTCCTGTCTCCTCTCTCACGCAGAAATGGCACAGGGCAGCAGCCACTTTTTTTTTCCACGCTCTGAAACAGCTTCTACCATCAGGTCCAGCTCTCTGACTCTGTATCCTCGATGCTGCAGCAACACAGTCATGTGTACTAACCAGCCTCTATTCTCCTGCATGCCATGAAAGAGCCAGGGAGCAGAGAGGTCTCTGATGTGACAGTAGAGTTTAAAATTTTCTTTAATTTTAAGTATGAACATAAATCCCTATTTTTACCTTTAATACAGAATAGATGCTCCCTGAATTAGCTTTATCTGGTGTCCTGCTGTCGCTATGAAAGTCTCCAGTCTCCACATCTTAAGAAGGCAGAGATATATTTTTTGCTGTCTCTCCACAGAGTTTATTCAAATTTTTGTCTTATTGCTGTTACTTCATTAACACGTTTTTTCAAGTTTAGGGGAAGTCAGACGGCCAAAAAAGAAAGCCAGTAGATTATTGTTTGCTGAACGTTTGTTAGATAAATTAGAAGCTCTATACAGAGGCTTAATGCTATTGATTTTTTTTTTTTCTTAATCTCCACTGCATGCAAAGGCGTTACAGATTGGCGTTTGCTTAGAAAAGGATACTGCTAAGAAAATATTGGGTGAGTGGGTGGTGAAAGCAATAGGCTGAGACTGTTGCAGAACCTAGCAACAATGGCCTGACTTCCAGCCAGAAAGATTAGTGGGAGGTTTGGAGGCACCATGACCTCAACAACCAGTTAAAAAGCAGCTTCCATCTCAGAGTGGGATAGAACTGGGTTTTATGGAGCACTTTTCTGCTCAGAGATGAACAAAGGATGAGTCTTTATTAAAGCTCGGCAAAGCTACAAAATTAGACTTCCCTTTGGGGATTCTGCAGACCATTGCTGCTGGACCGAACCTCGTTCTGCCCTTCTCCAGGTCACTTTCTAGTGCCGCCTGTTCAAAATGTGAGTTTTGAGGCTCTCTGCAATGTATCTCATAGTGTGTGAGGGATATGGCCACACAAACAGGTGCTTTGACTAAAGAACTGGTGTTTAGTTATCAAAACAAATGACTGAGAAAAGGGACAGACTCTCCCTACTTTCATTTCTTCAGAATGAGACAGGATTTTATTCATATGTTCAAGGTTAAGGTAAAATATGATAACAAGGTCACGACCAAAAGTTTGGCTTTGACTTAAACTCTAAGAATCTATTTAAAATAGATTAAAATGTCATTATAATATTTTTTTCTTGTGCTTGGGTTTGCAAAGGCCAGTGGATCTCATTCCATGGTGATGAAGCTCTGACAAACGTTTCAGGAAAAATCATGAAAACTACATTTTAAACCAGATGCCTTTGCAAGTGATGGCAAAAGATTGAGTTTTAGGACGATGCCTTTCCCCTGTCCTCACAGGAGGGAAGAGCAGAAGATTTTAAGCAGAGAAAGCTCATCCCAAGCCAGACCCTGCAGCTGCACATCCAGTTGCCATGGTGAAGCAGCTTCATTATATTTTTTAAGTGAGCCTCTAGGTTGTACCTGACTGAGATTGCGCTGAAGGCTGTGGCTTTAAAAGTACCACTATCTAATACTGCCATGTGCAGGTTACCCTTCCAGTTTTAGTGATGTCTGGGTTTAAAAAGCAAGGATTTTTGCAGAGCTAGGTGGACATACCGCAGGAGGCTGCAAAGGGCTGTTCATCAGCGCCTGGGAAGTCCCAGGACCATCACATGTAACCAAACATTGTCATCACGGCTACCAGGAGAAGCGCAGTTTAAAGCAGCATAAACAATGCGTCTATCCCCTTTTGATTACGCTACATTTACACTCAATGTTTTCCTTTTGCATTTCCCCCGAAGGCTGACAGATCTCACCATTTAAACAAACTCCATCCATCCACCCACCCCCCCACCCACCTTTGGTCATGCCTGCCAAATGGCAGGTGGAGAGAGATGCCTGCCGAGGAATATTGACATCTATACAAGAAACCAAACAGCCGAAAACACGTGAAACATTTCTCCAAAGTGCAGCTGCAAAAAGTATTTTTGCTAGGAGCAGTTGTAGCTCTTAATGACTGCTGAGCCCTGTGCACTTTTAACTCACATAATCCTTTTTCCTACAACAGCACCATCTTGGAAGAATCGGCCAGGGACCGTGAACATATTTTCCTAGTACTTGCATTCTTGCCATATATTAATGATACCAATGGAAATGCATGAGGAGTGGGAATACAAATACCGCTACCTTACTGTTCGGATACTCCAGAGGAAAGTTTCCATAGGGATCCAAACATTTGGACACTTATCAGGAGCTGAAATTAGCTTAGGATTTTCAAAAGAGCCCCTAGGGGTTAGATGGTTTGGGGGACCTAATTATTTTAGGTCCTTTGTAAATCCCAGCCTTAAAAAGCAAAAGCAAAGCTCCACGCACTCGCTCACCAGCGAGAGCTGGGTTCATCCCACGCTGGTTTAGACTGCGGTTGGAGGTGCCAAGGTTAAGAGCACAGTCATTTCTCCAGACAGCAAATAAAGGCAGAGAGATATTTCCCCAGAATACTTTGTTTTTTTTTCCAAGAGGCAAAGTGTGGTCTAAAAATGTAGTTTTCAGGACGCAGGTAGCAGCTTCCCAAGGGCCATAGGGAGATACATCAGCTTTCAGACTGCTGATAAAGCTTAACAAATTGATTCTAAGTGTAGACGGGCCCAAAGTTTTCTTTTCTCACATTTTTCTCCTTATTTGTGTTCAGGTTTAAAATTTGGCTTTGCCCAAACAAAGCTAATTATAGAATGAAGTCAAAGCTGTGACATGAGCATGCATGCAGGGCTGGCAAGAATTCCAGGATGAGTTTTACGTTAAAAGTGGTGCAAAGAACTCGATGGTGAAACCAGTCTGATTTCATGTCTCTGTCCACAGCCGAGGCACAGCCTCTTCTAATATCCCATCTGTAAAGCGCAAAGGCACCACAAACACAGTTAAGAACTCCATCGCTTTGTCTGCCAGAGATCCTAATATCTCTCCTAAGTTCATTCATTCAACACTTGCTTAATGAAAAGGTTTTCAGTTTTCCTTTTTTATTGCCCTTGAGAAATGATGCCAGGTTGTTCTCCCGCCAATTTCATTGGAGATGACTTGTAGAAAGGGGTGAAATTCCCTAAAGGCATTACATGCAGCCTCAGGTTCTGTTGTGATAACTTTCCCTGGTTTAAATTGATCAGAAGAGCCCAGGATGGGAACAAAAGATTCTTGCAACATTTCAAGGATATCTATTGCTTATATTTGCCCAGTACTTGGTGATAACTGTATTATTTATGAGGAATAAATAGCCATTGATTTAAATACACATTTAACAAACACCTGTGCAACCCTCAAACAGGTAGGAGGGAGGAGGAGCTCATTTCTAGTTGCCGAGGCACGGAAAACCAGCTATTTCATTATTTCATTCTGTTGAATTGCTCTATCCCCACCTGGATAAATAGTGCTCACCTGCTCACAACTCCACCCAGGCAACGAGAGCCGTCCAGCCCCTGCCCGTCCCTCCAGCAGCCACTCATCTGCCACCTTTTGAGGGTATTTCTGTGTACCTTGGCTGTGTTTAAGGCAGATGAAAAAGTGCTTTAGGGTGTCCCCTGTGTTTTGGATGTGACCTTCCCTTTGACGCATCCCTCGGGTGGGAAGGGAAGGTGCAGCACATTGCGATTCCTTTGTGAGAAGAGCTCTGGGAAACGCACCTAGGAGACTGAACTTTGCTCCTGAATTTTATGGGCCCAAAAGGGTGTAAATGGGCTTTGGAAAGTGGCAGGAACTTCTTGGCACTCAGAGGCATGTTCCTTGGAGTGATGGGACATGTATTTCCATTTTAGGGCTTGCCTCTGCTGTCCTGCTGTCACAGTACTCATCCGGTGCTCATGACTGAACGTTTGCAGCATGTCCTCGAGCGCTGTCAAACCCAGAGCTTGAAACTGCATGGGTGGTTCAATGAAGCAAGCCAGCATCCAACGCCATGCTCACCGCTTCTCTTGTGTGGGTCTGACACTTACTGGTCAGTTCTTGCTGTTCTTATAAACTTGTTCTTCAAGTCCTAGGCTCTCTGATGGCATGTGGCGTAGCTTTGCTGTTCCCATCCGCTGCAGGGCTCTGCTGCGTTGTGTTACTCTGCGATGTGTGGGCACAACTCAGGAGTGATGTTGGTGGGGTCAATGTGCTGGTCTGTAGTGAAGCTAAGGCCCATAGTGGCACTGTTTTGACTGATGATTCCAAAACACAAAACCAAGCAAACAACCCAAAGGCTGTAAGCTCTCATCCAGGACCAAATCCTAACATCCCTCAGAGCTTTCCCCTCTTGGCTTCCTATGCGCTGTATCTCCTCATCAGCCACAGAGGTGTAAAGTGCATTGCAGGTCCCCAAATCTTACTCATGAGCACGTTGGCCTCCTTGAACTAAAGCAAATGAGTTTTGCAAAAAGCAAACAGGCCGTTTAACAATCTACTATATGCCTTCAGCTGGGATAAGTGATCGGGGTAAGGGTATTAACAAAGCACTTCATCAAAGCAGCACTGAACCACACGTACTCCACAGTCCCGAGGTACAGAAATGTGTGTGTGTGTATATGTGCGTATATATATGCATATGTGTGTGCACAAAAACGCACAGTAGTTGGCTAGAGGGATGGATGGAAAATGCTTGCAGTTCAAGGGTTAAAGGGCAGCTGATGCTGTATGGAAAACTTCTCAAATATCCTATTTATAACAGTTCTGTCAGAGGTCAGATTTTTCTGTGTTTTACTTCCCTGGGTGTATTTTTGTGCATAAGGATATTTTGTCACTTTACACCTGCTAAAAAACTGACCTCAAAAGGGAAGGCTTTTGGAGTTTTAGGACCATTTGGGATTCTGACAAACCTTCCTCCCTTTTGGGGCACAGGGAATGCCGGTCCTCTACGCTCACCCACTAGAGATGGTTGTGGGTACTTGTACAACAGAGCACAATAGCTAATATTACCTAGGGACTGTGTACCTCTGTGACAGTTATCGTTATAGCTCTTCTACACAAGGTGTTTGTGCCTGATGTTAGGCTCTAAAACACTGCTGTAAGGTCATACCCGCCTTACCTGTTCTTTTTTCACAACTGTCAGTGGCTTCTCAAGGCAGAGGGGAGATTTATCCGCCGGGTGCTTCAACTGTGGAAATAGACTGTGGATTCTGACACAAGCTGAGCTTAAATAATTACATGCCTGGGAAAGACCAGCATTTGTCATTACGGTAGGTGTAAGGGAAAGATCCACAAATAATCACTGCAGAAACTTGTAGCACAGAAGCTGGTAATCAAGGGTTGTTATCTTCTCTGAATGTTGGGAGATTCATCAGGTGTGTTCAGTAGAAACATTGCTTTACTAAGACAAACCTGCTGGGATCCCCCTATCTAAGACAAATAATAAGCATGCAGAAACTGCAGATAATCTGCAGATAATCCAAGTATTTCAGGTGTCACCTTCTCCCAGAGAAATGGCTCCCACAACTGTTTCCTAAAGGTCCAGCCACCTGCCCGCACACTGTGCTGTCCAGACTCTCTCCTTTCCACCACCTCCCTTTGATGCTGCTCAGTAAGTGATCCGCTGCTGGAGGTCCTCTTGGCACTCCCTGAGCCACTTTTCTCCCAGAAGTCATCAGTGGGTGATATTTTCCAGCAGCCGTGACTGCTGTGTGTCCAGGGCTGGGTGAGAGAGCAGCACACCGAGAGCAGTGCCATGTGGCGTGCCAGAGCAGGCAGAGCTTTTGGGTTTGTTTTTTGCTTTGTTTTTGCATTTCAGTCTGTGTAGCTTTGCAGTGCTAGAGCTTTTTGGTTCTGATCTGAAATCTGATCTGAAGCCTCATTAAAGTGGGATTTGAATGACTGTAGTGAGTTTGACTTTGTTAAATATTGAAGAATCCGAAATTTTTCCAATATAATTTTTTGGAAGTTTGTTTTCCTTTTTCTTCTCTCCTTTTTGAGACATAGGAGGAAGTACAAAATGTTACTATCTATATTTTACTCCAAAATTAGGACTCCTTTGGAATGTGTCAAGCAAAACAGACTATTCCATTCCACTTTAAATTGAGAGTAATTAAGACATCCAGTTGCACTCAGCTTAAAACCATCTCTCGAATCAGGCTTAGCTGAGGCCATGATTAATTTAGGAGACTTTGGGGAGCCTTGAATATGCCCAAGATGAGTTCCCAATTGACACTGCAGACCTTCGCGCAGCTCTGCTTGCTGGGGCATGCATGCAATTTGTGCGGGGTTTGCATTTTTCCCTTCTCCAAGCTTTCCTTTGAAGATGCCTTCCTTGTGATCTGTCCTCTGACACATTCCATCCTTTGGCTTAGCTAATGGCGCTAACCAGTAAAGTCTAGTTGTCAGAGAGGCGGTGTTTTTTTCCCCCTGTGATGCTTTGCTGACATTTTCATGCATTATTTTTTTATTGAGGTACCCAGGAACTTTGATTTTGCAAAGATAAGAGTTCACATGGCTGAAACTCAGGAGAAAAGCCACAAAAAAACCTTGTTCAGCATCAGAGAGGGTGAACAGAAAGGGGGCAAGGGAAATTAGGGCAGTGCCAGAGACTTTCCTGAGAGCATCAACCACGGAGAGGTTATGGGTGGTTGCTCCCTGGTGCTCTAACACAACGTAACCCCAAAGTGCAGACCAGAGTGAGAGCAGGTCTATGAGAGGCACCGTTCAGTCTGCACACAGGGCATATGACAGTGTAACGTGGTGTTTTATCTCATGCAATATTCACCTGCAGACAAAAAAATTCAACAACACATAAATTTCAGACTAAATTAGATAAATGCCATTAGTGGAACTGCTTGATATTTTCAGAGGTGCATGGATAGGTTAGCCGCAGCCAGAAAAAGTACAGGATGATGTGTTAATAGTGATTTATAGTTCAGTTTCAGCAAAAAGTTTGAAAGAGATTCTGTATCCTGGCTGGCAGTTACACCAGTGATCGAATCCAGTCCTGACCTCTCCACAAGTTATACAGCTGAGAGACAAACGCAAACTGCCAAGTTAATGTTTAAGGACTGGAAAGCAGTGGTTCTTTTCTGTTGATCTGTTTTGATTTGGGCAGTTCAGGAAGGAGAGATTTCCCGCTTTAACATTTCACAGTGAGGGGAAAAAACCCACCACCTCTTAAAAGCAGTGCTAAATAATATTAATGATGTTCGGCTGATCATCAGCTTCTATGAAGATCTAAAGACTGATGTGCCAAGCACCTTGAGGTGCCCCTGAAAAGGGAGAGTGCAGGTTCTAAGCATCCAGCAAACAGGAAAAGTTTCTTAAGAATTTGAATAACACTACATCCATATACATATTTATAGTTGTTGGGGTTTTTTTGTTTGGTTGTGTGGGGGTTTTTTTAAGCCTCAAAAGGTCTTTGAGTATGAATGTAAAGCAATGCCTCAAAAAAAGGATGTCTGTCAACAGGGGAACAGTGCCAAGAAATTAATGAAGGAATATATTGGTCAACTCAAAAGAGTGAGACACAAGGTGCCAGTCACCTAACTTTCTCTTCACGGTCAGATTTTCTATCTTATTTTCTCGGTTTCATATATTTAGATTAAAGAGTTCTCTAGTATCGTCTCGTGTTAATGCAAGAGACCAAAAGCCTATGACAATAAAACAGGAACATTTAATACAATTCCGATCCCTGACAGTTTCTTAATACTGCTTATCCTGCCTTCCCTTTCAAGATTTAGTCATCCTAGATTTCCTTCCAAATGTGAATGAGGTGGCTTAAATCAAACCATAAATTATGCTTCCACTTATTATTTGCTTGCTAATCAGGATGGAAATGAAAAGAAGTTGGTTGTCAACCAGGACTCTTTCCCACAATATCCAGGAAAGTATCAGTATTAGGGAATTTAACAACAAAAGGAAACCGGATTGCACCTTGAGGAAGAAAGAAATAACCTGCTAGCCAGGAAGAATAGAGGAACATAGATTTTGCCAAATAAGCTTAAAAAAAAAAAAAAAAAAGATACTAATAATTACGAGGGCCTGTGAGTGAAGCTGGTGAGGACAGAACTGTGACGCTTCCTGTTAGTAAATACAAAGAATAGGCGCTAATAGGACTCCAGGGGAAAGCGATAGCTTGGGAATAGCCTTGGGAAGAAAGACAAACATACACAGAGGATGCAAAAACAGCGTGAAAAGTGATTCATGGGGACTCGATGCTATTCCTAATTGTTAAGGCTTTATTGTATTAGCGCGTTCCTACAAACTGAACAAAGACTGTTGATTTCAAAGCGGTTTGAATTGCATGCCTGGAGCCAGCCAAGGCTGTGGGGAACACCTGCTGGGGTGTGCAGAGCGGCACCCCACCAGAAGCAAACCAGAAGAAGTTTGGATGAAGGTTAAAGAGCGTGCAGATAGCCGGGAGAGCCCGCTGGCTTACTCTGGCTATCTGATACAAGCCCTTTTTTAAATATTACATTAACATGTGTGAAAGTATGACCGTGCTTAATGTGACTTGAAATGAAAGGCATGTTAACTTCCAACTATGGATTAAGGGGCTACAGGGTTTGGAGAACTGTCACCGACGACCCAATCTGGTTTATGGCTTGGCTGGTATTTGCATCCGTCTCCGCAGACTCAAGCTTCTTTAGCCACATTTTATGGGTCTCCTAAATTGAAGGTGCCAGGACTACCACAGGCCAGATTAAAAATCACTGCTGTCTTCCAAAGAGGAAGAGCTCTGTATTTAGAGAAGCAGCTCCTAATCCACCACAAAACCAGTGTGGAGATTCACTTGATCTCAGTGTGCCAGGGTGACCAGCACTGGGGCTGGGCGGGATCCCCGCCGTTGGATCTGATCTGGATTCTGCATTTTTTGAGTTCTTGGACTCGTGCTCCCCAGCCATGTTTATCCTCACGCTACACTGAATTTTCATTGTCAACACGGTTTGTATAACAAAGACTGCAGAATTACATTTCTGCCACAACATGGAAGCTCTCAAGGAGATATCAGGAAAATCTGTACAGTTCGTTTCAGCCATACTAAAGCACGCAAGCTAGAAATCAGAACCCTCCTTACTGCTTGCCATGTCGTTCAGGCATGAGCTCCTTGGGAAAACAGAAGCTTTCTGTGGTCATTAGTTGAGATTTTGAGCATTAACCTCCATGACAACTTTAAACGATTTCTTTTACAGATCAGATCTTTCTTACTTTTCTGTGTTGCCAATTGACTTCCATGAGCTGACTAGCAAGAAAAATCAGAAGAGCGCACGCTGCTAATAAATTTCAGAGATTTAAAGGCATGTGAATAATATTTAGTCCAGTAATCTTGAACATAAATGAATATTCAGATAGAAGTAGATGCAATATTTTGGAAGCTTTCAGCGATTTGGAAGTTTGTTCATTAGTAATGGTATGTTTAGGAAAGCAAAGGACCTGTCTTGGCAAGTAATCTGTAAGTAAAGACGCATGCCAACAGCTGGGGAAAAGTTCTCGGGGTGGGAGGGAAGTGATTCAGGATTGTACCCTAGAGTACAATCTTCTCTGCTTTGTCTAGTCTGATTACAAATGATTCAAGTAATGAAGTTTCTACTGTTACTCCTGGGAAAAATCTGTGGTTTTATGTTACTCGTGACTTGGGCCATTCTTTAAACCAGGGAGTGAGGAATGTTCATCATTCATATTTTATTAGTGTTCTCTGAACTTTCAACATTTACATTTAAAAGCGTGAAAAGAAAAACACTGGGAAATTGTTTTCAGGAATAACACCACTGAGACACACACGTGCATTTACAACATGCACACAGTAACCCCTTACACATGTTGATGCACTTGTCTGTTCAGGCCCCACACACACGGTCCTTACTCCTACCTGGAGATTTTAAAATCAAAGTGAGGCAACCAAACAAAACTCAAACACAGCATAATTCCCACCTGCCCTATTTGTAACTGCTTCTGAAGCTTGCTAGGAAATTTAGCAGGTCGGAAAAGGTGTCTTCTTCCCCACACACACCTCCCCCCAACCCTGCACAACATTTGCATCTGTTTTCATGCCTTAATTTGAATAACTGATGGAAAAAGCAGAGGTCAGACCAACATCCACCAAATCTACAAGGAGCAGCCGCCTTCTCTGCCTCTGGCTGTAGATTGGTTCCCAGAAGGGCACTTAAACCAGACAATATCCCAACACTGAGAGGTTCAGGGCTCAGTTTAAAAATACTAATGACATCTGTCTCTCTTGGAAGTCGTGTCCAGCCTCCCTGTACCTCTCTGAACCTGCCTTTGCCGGGTGTGGAAGCAGCATGTGGAAGCAGCATATGGAAGCTAGGAAGGTTAGAAGGAACCATGAGCAGGAATGCCCCATCCCAGAATGACTCTCAGCCTCAGCTGTGGGTGCAACAATTAAAATAAACACTCTGGCCACCTTTATTTGAAGGACGATATCTTCCCAGCATTAGCTGCCGTGCCCTCTGGCTCTTGGCACTGGAACCAGAAAGAGCGGAGTACTTTGGAACCACTTGCTCCCATAAAGCTGCCCCCTTTTTCCTCTCTTCCCTGTCCTTGTTTAGGTGAGCTGGTTGGAGTTTGGACACGAATATCTGCGTGCTCCAAGCTGCACACTGGGGGAAGCAGGGGAGGCGGGTTGTCAGAGCGTGGCTGTCGGCTCACTCTTCTCTCATGTCTTCTTCAAAAACAGAGTGATGGCCCAGATGGACCTCAGAGCCACCCTGCATGTCCATCCAAACGTATAGTGGTAAATACAAACAGTTCCAGTACGTGTGGCTCCTTCCCAGTGGGCGTAAGTAACTGGTTTGGCTGATTTGCTTCGCTGTAGCTTCTCCCTTGTAGGGGCAGCTGAATGAACGCAAATATATTAAATACCGTGCCTCTTGCCACATAACAGACTGTGTGGCATACATTCGTGCTTTTGGGGAACAGCAAAGGATACACACGAGTGAGTGAGAAATGCTCTGTTAGCAGGTTTGATGAGCTGCTATCTTCCTGTTTGGCACGGGAATAGCGGAGTCCTGGAGGCACTCAGCCTGCTGGAATGAACTGCTGCGTTAGCTTTTTGTTATGGCTGATCAGCTTGTTTCCAGCTTGGACATTGAGAAACAACTTTGTTGCTTGTTTTTAAAATAGGCAATCTTGCCAGAGCTTTTATTTCTCTTCCACAGAGTCTCTTTTGACCCCTCTGCTTTCTTTCTGTGCTCCCACTATTCTGAGCAGCATGCTATTATCTGTCCTTGCTTTACATCGAATTGCCCACATGCCAGCAGCCCTTCACGTGGCTCAGAGGTGGCAGAGCTGACCTCTGCACAATTAACTCCACAGGTCCAAGCTCCGTAAGGCGTCTCTGCTTTAGAGGGCATAGGAAAGATAAACACTCTGAAAAATAAAATCAGTGGTAGGAATTGGAGAAGAGTCACCGAGCAGGAAAAGCAGGGCTGCTCAGCTCCCTGATTTACAGAAAAGGATTGCTGATGTGTCAACCTGAATCGATAATCACAATTTCAAGTTGAAATGAAATGTGACTGCATTTCAGTTAAAAAAAAATATAAATAAAATTGAATTGCTTGCTTGCCCAAAGTTTCTTGGGCGAAAAAGCAGTCTGCTTTAGCATAAATATAGTTGGTTACACATTTCTACGGAGACCCCAAAAGAACAAAGTGTTTATGACCTTTAGCCGGACATACACCAACGTTTATGGCCATGAAAAACTCGAGCCACAGTAATGCATTGGGTCCCCCAAAAGCATGCTGCAGAGATAGTAACATGGCCAGATAAGCATAATGACTTTGGCTACATGGATTTGTTTGAGTCAAGATAAAAATACATTTAAATGTCCTGCTGGGTCAGGGCTTGGGTGAGGAGATGCAATTTGTTCTGCGGTCTGATGACACACCATCAAAACCAGGACCATCCCAGGCGGTGGTCAGCTGATGCCGAGCCAGCTGATGATGTCAAGTTTAAATATGAGCGCTATTGTGCAAAATCCAGTGAATGTGAGAGCTGATGAGTCAAATCAGATCTGACAGCTGAAAGTGTGAAATGCTCCCTTGTGCTTTAACAACTGTCAATCTCTCATTTATACAGTGTAAACTACTTGGAGCAGGAACTGTGCATTGGGTTCTTTATTAACACAGGGCTTAGCACAGCAGTGGCCGTGGCTAGGACAGCCTGGGCTCGCTGCAATGCAGGTATCTAATATTAGGGTTTTCTCTGTGTGTGTGACCCCCTAGGTTTTGTCAGATAAGGCAGAATTCTTGTAACAATTTTTTCCATAGCAACGTACTGGTTTGGGGAAAACGTCATTTGATAAAAATTTCCAGGATGGAATTTCTCCTTAAAACCAGAGAGAGGGCAAGCCCACAGTCTGTTGTGGTTATGGCCCTTATGTGGAATGTAAAAGTACGGTACACGAAGGCCTTACGGATCACCTCACATTTTAAGTGATTATCTCGACTCCCAGGCTGTTCCTCACTCCCCGCTTCACTCTCTGCCTCTCCCTTCACAGGCACCCACCTCTTCTGAAGTCTTAACTTCATTTTATCACCGACAAGGTGCTTTGTCAAAGTCTGAGAAAAGTTCCATGGCAGAGGAAAAATGTTTCCTAGGCAAACCTGACAACATAAGAAAAGCAAAACCGGTTTGCTCTTTGGTGCAGGCATCGTCTGCACTTGTGTACCAGATGATGCAGGATTAGGTGCAGTTGAGGTGAAAGGAAGCATTTGTCTGCATCATTGCGTCATCTGCATTCATTTTTGTAGGTTCCTTCTGCAGTGGTTGTGAAGGTTGAAAGCAGAGATTCCTTCCTTCATGTCAGATCCTAAATTAGTGGGGAAGATACTCAAGCTCAGAGACAGAAGGGTCAAGCCCAGCAGGTTGGACAGGGCTTGGAGCAACCTGGGCTGGTGGGAGGTGATGCCTGCCCAGGGCAGGGGGGTGGAACTAGATGGTTTTTAAGGTCCATTCCAGCTCTAACTGTTCTATGATTTCACAACAGGTTCTGGCTGAAACAAAACCAAGACATCCTTACCTTGGCCATGACCATCTTCCCACTCAGAGCTGGGCTTTTTTTAGCTACAGTGTGAACTCTCCTGGGGCGGGATGGTGGGGTATTTTGAATGGTAGCTGTTGCTGTGCTGCCTAAAATGAGCAGTACAAGAATAGCCTGCTCCCCAAAATATAAGTGGTCTTTGAGTTCCAAGTCTTATAAAAGCTCTTTTGCCTGTGGAGCACGTGCCAGATGGAAAGTGCCCCTCTGATTTCCTCCAAACATGCATGCAGCTGTTACTGCTTCCCCCTTTTTTTTTCCTAATGAAATTTTTAGACCTCACCTGTTGATACATGCATTATGGGGTTGGAG
>VZSZ01010833.1:647905-674213 GCA_013398815.1 Ibidorhyncha struthersii
TTTTTTGGGGGGGGGGGGTTGTCCCTTGTTCTCCAAAAGGAAAATGACTTGAGATGTTTTGGAGAAATGACACAGGGCAGAAGCTGTGAAAATACCTTTGACATACTTTTAAGGGTGGGAAATTTCAGATACCGGCAAGCCTTTGTGCCCACAATACAGTGCCTGGCTGGAAGGAGTCTTTGTTTATAGCTTGTTTTATTTTGTGAGACAGAAGTTGGAAACTGCCCAGGTCTTAGGGGGAATACCGAGCATTTAGCTTGGACAGAAATAGAGCCGCAGCTTAGGACACACTGAAACAAATGGAAGACAAAGTGATGACCCAGATCCAAGTTATTAAGGGTAAATACATATTGACAAGATTGAGGATTAGGTAGAAGGTACTTACACAATGAAGGAACTGTCTACACATTGTGCACCAAGTAAAGTTTATGCTGCAATCTGGGGCTTTCTTGGAATAGTTGATTTTTTGTTAAAAAGAAGGTAACCAGCTCAAAATGAAAAAACCTACTTCTCTTCCTCAGCACCTACTGTATCGTGAATGCAACGTGACCAGTGCACCGAAAAACATCACAATGAATCTGGCAGGAAGGTGTCCGTGCTGCTCCAGCGTGACAGCCGGGCTTGCACCACGTAAGAACCTGGCTCGTGGCGATGTCATAGCTTACATATGTCTCCTTCTTTGCGGGAGTCTTCATTGCTCAGTTCACCTTGAAGTGCCCCTTTCACTGTGACTCGCAGCCCTGTCTGCTCATAGGCTTAACAGATCCTTCTGCGTCTGGTGATGCTATTAAGAATGACCCAGGAAAGAGGAAAAATAGAGGTTCCTAAAATAGGGGTTGAAGGAGGACAAAAGATTTTCATTAACCATTTTAAGAACACGAGCCCTATGTGAACGTGGTAACAGAAAAAAAAAAACAGGGGGTTAGGAAGCAGGTGGAAAAATATTCTCAGAGGAAAAGATAATTGTGGCCGAGCTAATCTTTCACATCTCCTAGCTGGCTGATATCTGCAGCTGAATGCGAATACTGAACATTTAGCAAATAGTATTACTCAGTTTAGCTGCTGCTTGATGCTCATCATTTTCTTTTAATGGGTTGTACAGACCCACTAGTAAAATCAGACGTGCAATACAGCAGGCACTGAGCATGTGCTCTGATTCCCTGCTGCACCTGCATGATTAGGTGTACTTTTATTAGGATATCAGCACAGCTTGCTATCATGGCACATGACAGTCATGACTCATAAAACAGATGTCGACAAAATCCTGATTCCTGCAACTGTCGAATAAACTATCATTTCCCTGTAGAAAGGCATGTTGGGGAATATTTTTGAGGGGGCTCTAAATGTATATTATTTGCTTAGGCCAAGCCTACTCTTTCGGAAATGGTGTCAGATAAGAGCTAGGAAACCTCAATTCTTTCTCAGCTGGATTAGCTGACAATATCCTCGGTCAAGAAGCACGTTGGTTTAGAGAAAGCCTCGTGGCATTGTTAGGGCTATATTTAAGACTGTTTAAATGCTTAAGGATGCGGAGAGATCCTTAGGTGCTCCTGAAAATCCCAACAGGCATCCTTAGAGGAGGTGTACAAATATCTCAGTGTTTTGTTTGTCTGGTGGGTCTGGGAAAAAGGAAAGAACAAGGAAAAAATCTCCACCTCGTGTCATGCAAACCTAATTTTGTTTCCATTTCCAGTAACACAGAAAGAACAAAGATTATTCGTTCTGGAGCAGAAACAGACCATTTGACGCAAAGTGAAAAATCTTCTTTCAGACTGAGGTGATGATTTATTTGTGCATTAGTGTTTTTTTAAAGGAAAGAATTGGTTTTAGTAATATTGAAACAAAACTTGAAACTTTTCTGAAGTGAAAAATTGCCTAGAGTAGAGATGGATTTGAAACAAGTTTTGTTGTGGTACTCTTTGCTATTTTTCCTGACAATTTTTAGCATCAACTTTTAAACTTTATTTATGAAATCTGAGGTCTCATTCCACCAGCTTTTCCCACATACTCCAGAGTGTATTCAGTCTTAGTTCTTATTATTGTTTGTTTTCACGATACTGAATTGATAAAAATCCTCATCCTGAAGACCCACAAACCTCTAGAGGAAGGGGACTGAGATCTTAAAGATGAATTTCCAAAACCAAATTCGTAGCAGAATGAGCCCACCTGACCTGCTCTACTGAGATTAATTCACAAATAACACTATTTCTCCAAACTGTTTTTCCTTGCGTTTTCTCTTTATTTGTCAAATATCCCTCAGAATTTGGCCTATGACTTTTAAGCTCTTCATGCTTTAAATTGCTGGATAGATATAGCTTGGGGGCATCTGGCATGTGAAAGCTGATTTATTAGCTGTCCCCCAAAGCTTCGCCTCCGTTTGCAAGTAGCTCCATGCCCAGGGATGAAGTGTTCTGGAGGCTGCAGCAGCACCACGGGACACGGAGCTATTTTCATACCCACAAACATGGTATTTTCACAGGAGAGGGAGCAGGAAGTTATTGTTGCAGTTTACCTTGAATAGACAAAGGGGAAATCACCAGCAACCCCAGAGCAAGCTCCTGCTCCTCCAGCATCCAACCATCGCGGGAGCTTCTGCGGCTTAAAACAAACACGTAGGTCCGCTCTATTGTTCCTTAGTTTTCTATAGCCCTTGCTTTTTAAAAAATGATGTAGAAAGCCTGCTAGCACAGAGCCAGGCTTTGAGTTCCTCTTTGGGTGAGTTATTTCAAACTTGACTCCCTTCAAGTTGTGAGGATTTAAAAAAAAAAAAAAAATGAATTGAAAATCCATCTTTATTTTCTTACTTGGTGGGAGGGGTTGTTGTTGTCGTTTCAGTTTTTAGCCAACTTCCTGTATTTACTTTTCAGCCTGCTCTGGTGGTGCACTGACTTCTGGTGTTTACTGGTTTTAACAGCTGCAAACCTCCAGGAAGGTCTCACCAGCCCTTTCCGCGCGTGTCTGAGGGGTGCCCGTGCCCCCTGCCTCCCCGGAGCTGCTGGATGGGTTAGAAACCTCCCGCTCCCCCTTTCCCTGCTGGTCTGGATAAATTCCATAAATGCATATTGCAGAGAGGGGGTTCACCAGCTTCCTGGGAAGAGATTCAAAGTCCTTTCAGACAGCCACCCCACACAAACACCCAAAACTAGGGATATTCTTACTGAGTGGGACAGTCCGGGCTTGTCGTACCCAACTTCTGCCTGACGATTTCTAGACTGAGGTGTGTTCTGCTGAAGCGAGTTGTAAAGGGCTATCCCAAGCACTGACACAGCCCAAACATCCTTTCGGTCCAGCCTGCAGAGAGCAGAATCTGCCTAACCTGAGCTCGTTCACTTGAAGGGTATTTTAGACATGCTTTTCTTTTCTTTCTGTAAAAATGAGGCTGTGCTTATAGTGTCTTTCATGGGCAAACTGGCACAGACACGCATGCATGACCTTGCTCTGGCGCACACATAAGGCAAGACAAGTTTTCCCTGCTGACAGCATTCCCAAGAGCCGGTGGGAGCCCTGCATGGGGGCAGGTACCGGGTATGCACAGCCCAACACCTTCTCGCCTGCAATTTATTCCTCAGTCAGGACTGCAAGGTGGGTGCTGATGTTATCGCATAATTAAAGGGCCCAAAAGGCGTTTCTTTCCTGCACTGCTCTGGCTGAGCCAGAGTTTTGCTAGTCTGGGTTATTGAAAGGATGTAAAGCAACTCTGAGTCCTATTATAAAGGCAGAAAAAAAAAAAGAAAAAAAAAAGAAAGAAAAAAAAAGAGGCGTTTGCATTGTCTCTGCTTGGATGCCTCTTCTGCTGGGAAAGCAGCACCACCTACCACCTACTCCCACCCTCCAGCTGACAGCCGGGGGGTTATTAACTTGGCAAGGCTGGGGGCTGATGTTACCATACTTGGCTCACATCCTCCTGGTAGCACTTTCTTTCCCATTAAAATTATTCTTTCTGAAACGTAAGCAAACTCCTTTAGCATTTCTGAAAGAGGTGAGCAAACATGCCGGATAGGATGTTCAAAAAAAGCCTACCCTAAAATCTAGACTAGATTTATATTTCCATCATTTTAAATGATGTCAGTGTAGCCAAAGGGATAACATCCCCTTCGCTTGAACCAGTGTAAGAGTGTTTTTACCGGTGTAGCTTATTCTAGTTTGCAAAAGCAAAATGAGAGATACCGCTGTAACTGTAGAGGGTTTTCATCGGCTTTTCTGTGGCTGGGGGCAAAAGCCATACTCGCAGCCTGTGCAGTTATGCTGAAGTTAAGAGGCTTGAGGCAATAGGCCACCAGGTGTTACCTAAATGTCCTTAGGTGCTCTCAAAAGTTTTATTTTCCTAATTTCCTTCTGTTTACTGAAGGGTGTGGATAACCAGCAGAAGCAGTGTTAAAGTGCCGTGTCTCTGGAAGACATGAGAGATGAGTGTCATCAAACAAAACCAGGAAAGAGGGAGAGGAAGGGCAGTGTTGCGAAGGACAGGAAGGTGGATGTTAAAAACAAGGAAAGCATCAGAAGGATGGACACATCAGACTGAAA
Source organism: Ibidorhyncha struthersii (assembly GCA_013398815.1). Taxonomy (NCBI): domain Eukaryota; kingdom Metazoa; phylum Chordata; class Aves; order Charadriiformes; family Charadriidae; genus Ibidorhyncha; species Ibidorhyncha struthersii. Next base: position 652,430 of record VZSZ01010833.1, read on the forward strand.
TAGCACACGTGAGAAAACTCTCCCAGCAGCAGCTCCGTGCTGCCTCAAAGTGAAAGCTGGGGGCAGGAGGAAGGGGGGCTGGAAAACTGGCATGAGACCCTTCTTCTGGTCCCTATGCAGAACCAGCTAAAGAAGAAGAAAATGGAAACCTCTCGCTATAAAAACCTGAAAGTCAAAGTTCTTTCGCAGCAGAACTGAGGCAGAAAAGAGGCAGAGAGAAAGTTATTGTAAGACATCATGGCTTGTTATCTCCTACGCCTGCAGGTATTCTGGGGTCTGGAGTTTCTGTCCCTCAGAGGCTTGTCTTCTTTTATTGCTGACAGCAAGGAATTTAGCAAATACACAAGATGCCACATTGGTTAAGATTTTGCTTTATCTTTCTGGCTGTGTTTTTCTTTCTTTTTTAACTGTTTCATCCAAAGGGTCAAGGGGGAGGAATCAGGTGACATAAAGAACAAGTCAAATCTTGCCGTTGGTTCCTTATCAGAATCGTATAATTAAATCTTATTACTAAAACTTTTCAGGGCTGGACCCTATGTGTTCTGGGCACTTATGATTTGCAAAGAATTAAATAAACTGCTGATTTTGCAAGATGACATTAAAATGCTAAGTGCAGCCCAAGCATCTAGAAGTGAGAGTGAGAGATGACTTTTTCTGAATAGAAGATAAAATGTAAATAGCTCTATGGAAATTCTCTGAAGTGTATAAATTTACCTGCTGAAAGATTTCTCTTTACCTTTGAGATCTAGATTTGGATTAATTTTATTGTTTGTTAGAGCAATGACATTCAGATTCTTTCTCCTTTTTAATAGCTTTGATTACTATTTTTTTTAATCATTCGCTCATAAATCCACCAATCTAGGACCATTATACATTGTACTTTGGCTCAGGACCATAGAAAACAATGGCTTAAATCCCATACATGCTTTGGCATCCACTCAATATCTAGTACATTCATTTATGCTAAATTTACTTCTGTTTTCAATATTTCCAGTGTGCCCTAACCCTTTTGACCTACAATCTGCTGTAAATCCCTTTTACTACTCACTGACACGTGACTTTATAAATCATGCACAGGGCACTAAGATGATCCTATAACTGAACCCGGTATTTAGACTACAATTGAAAGGTCATAATTCTGAGCATGTTTAAAAGGCAGAGTTTGCAACAGCAGTTAGCACATGATTCAATCTTTGACCTTAAAAGCAAAAGGAAACCAAGGTTCCTGCCCTCCCTTCCCCCCGCCATTACTATGCACACATCATTTTATTTAAAATAGTGCATTCAGCAGATAGATGAAGCCATTTGAATTATTCATTCCTCAGAACCCACATCTTGGAAATATCTGGCACCAGCAAACGCTGCAGTGCTCTGAACCTCAGAGGAGCCCACGGGTGTGTAGGTTCAGCTCCTCCCTGAGTCCTTTCCCAGAGGAGGGAGAGGCTCCACACATTTTCATACCATATTTTGCTCTTTGGAAACCTCAGGTATTTTGCTACAACTGGAGCAGAACCGCAAAACTGAGGCACTGTATCTATGAGTCAATATCCCCCTGTGATTGCAACTGTTTTGTATGAAACTGCATGTCAAAGTGCCTTGGAGATTTGGGGTAAAATAGGTGAGTTCAGTTTCCCATTGGAGTCAATGGAAAGGTTCTCATTACCTGCCTCATACCCATTCACACATCAAAGCCTATCCTAAAGATCATTCCTGTTATATTATTGGGTAGGACTCATTTTGCTGTCTGTCCCTAAGGCAGCCAATGTAGGTCAGGTCAGGAGTCAATTGGAAGTGCCTGCTTATCTCTGTGGACTCTAAAAGGACACCAGAGAAGACTCAAGTGGAGACATTTCCAGCGTAGATGCCCATGCTTAGGGAAGATGAACCCCCCTTTTATGCCTGAGGCGCTTCCAGTAACGTCAGCTGAATACCAGTATTGATTGGTGCTCAGCACCCTTGTATGGGCTTTTTCTCTTGCTGTGTGGACACAGTCCTGGTGACTTCAGCTGGTGCTGGATGTGACCACAGCAAGCCAGTTGCTTGATTTTTGCAGGTCTGAACTTGCAGTTTCATCCAGTCTCTGTTCTCTCTGCTCCTCTGGTGGCTTACCCTGTCATTCCCAACCAGCTGATCACTTGCAGAAACTGGTTTGTTATCAGTGCAGGAATATGAAATGTTTTATGTGTGTGTGAAAAACTATTCTAGAGAAAACTCATCCATGAGCAGAAAGAGAGTCTAATTCTATGAGTAAAAAATATCGGTGCTGCTCTTCCCATCAACCACTTAGCAAGGCTGTTATTTACCACTTGCCTTGCCTAGCACCCAATAAAAAATTGACTTGCTTTTCATGCCTGCAGTTTCAGAAGCGCTTACATGCACTCTTCAGAGGAAGTAGACTACAATGTTGTAGGTAAATAAAAAGGAAACCCGATCCGGTTGCAAAAATAATGACTATAAAAACAAAACGAAAATACAAACCTCTAAAAATTCAGAGCTTTTCTCTTGGCAACTTCTGAAATAACAGACTACTGCTCATAACATTGCATAACATGAGAGAACATTACTCACTACGAAGTGATGTAATGTGACATCTGGTATTTGGAAACTTCAGCTATACACTAACTATATGTTGCCTCGACTTGTTACAGTACTTGCGAGATGCTCTGCGCGTGGAAAGCATGTGTGTCAACACAGCCAGTGCACGGCTCTCATGAGGACTTCATACCTTCTTCTGGCACAGGCTTTTGTCTTCTTTTCTTGCCCAATTTCATCCAGTTTCCAGTTACAGTCCTCCTGCAGATGCAACTCTGCCAGAAGCCACAGCAGTTAGAGGCGGCGAACGGCAGCACAGCAGAAAATCCGTGCAGAGCATGGCCCTTGGGTGGAGGCCTCTTACACACACTCCGATCAGCGGGCTTGCCATGTATGGGCATTGCAGCATGTAGAAATAACTCATATAGTCTTCATCTACATTATCAGTTTTACAGATTCGCTATTTTAAGGCACATCTTAAAGTTTTAACGAATGCTTTACTTGATGTCCCCCACTGGGCAGTGCGTGGCCATACCACTTTCCCTGATCCCTCACCCTAAAAGGCACAAGGACTGTGTTTACACTGTGCTGTACAATTTAATTTCTTTCTCATTTAATTATAATTTAACAGCTACCTTCAATTCCAGGTGTACCTGCTCTCCTTTCTGCAAACCTGCAAGTTTAGCATCCATTCCGCAGGCTGCTCATGGAACAGACTGGTGTACCGAACCTGGGGTCAAAGAAAAGACACAATGGAAATATGTCTGGGACTTTTCAAAGTGTTCACACCAGGCTAAGCTCTCCCACTGACAGCACCAGGACAGCAATGAAACCAGAGCTGGCTTTGCAGAAATGAGAGATTTGCATTCTTGCAGCGCTCGCTCCCTGCCCCGCTGCCTCCGTCTGCACTGTCCCTCCTGCTCCTCCATCGCTTGGATCGATTTCCCCTGTGAAACGTGAGCCAAGGATCTCCCATCTTCTATTTTTATTGCAGGTTTGGATCACACTGAGTTTCCAGAAAGCTTTGCCTCCCAGGCTGTATTACAAATACCTTTCACGCTCTCTTCTCACCTTCTCCCTTCCCACCCAAAACATTTTTATCACCTCTCTCTTGCTTAGAGAGAGGGATCCTGTTTCTGCCTTGACCCCAGGGGAGCGCGGCTGGCCCGGCTCCTCCAGGTCCCGCGACAGCCGTGTAAATTGCTGATGGTCCAGCTGACCACTGCAGACCTTTTACCTCTGCCTGTGTTTGTTGGTTTGTCTCTCGGGCACCGCTGGTAAGACAACGCCCGGCTAACAACTGCACGGCGTGAACGTCAGAAAAACACTGCCTTTAATGATTTGCCTGTCCTTCACCTTAAAGACTGGGAGAAAGGGGAAGAGAAAAGGCGGGGGGGAAAAAAATCCCCATTAAAAATTACTTACACCCTTCTGCCTGGTTGACAAAGCACACCCTGAAAGGCGTAAACCCACCCGCAATCTGCTCCCCTTCAACACCGAGCAGGTACTGCGGGACAAAGGCTCAGCACAATAAGGCTGGGATTGGTGCAGGTTCACAAGGCTCCTTCCCACATGCCCAAATTTCACCTGTTATTAGCGAGATAGCTTTAGTGGTATATCTGAAGGGAATGTGGCTCAAATGTAGGATGACAGAGTTGTCCTTATTGTCCTTTCCCACACAGCCTGTTACCAACAGCTGCTACCAAAAGTCCTGAGGCTGTGGCATTTTGTAGAATCATAGAATGGTTTAGGTTGGAAGGGACCTTAAAGACCATCCCGTTCCATCCCCCTGCCCTGGGCAGGGACACCGCCCCCCAGCCCAGGTTGCTCCAAGCCCCGTCCAACCTGGCCTTGAACACCTCCAGGGATGGGGCAGCCACAGCTTCTCGGGGCAACCTGCGCCAGGGACTCACCGCCCGCACAGGGAAACATTTCTTCCTAATATCTTATCTCAATCTCCCTTCTTCCAGTTTGAAGCCATTCCCCCTCATCCTATCACTCCATGCCCTTGTACAAAGTCCCTCCCCAGCTCTCCTGGAGCCCCTTTAGGCACTGGAAGGGGCTCTAAGGTCTCCCCGGAGCCTTCTCTTCTCCAGGCTGAACACCCCTCGTAGCACAGCATTGCATTTAGAGACCATCTGCACTTAACCCTCACCAGTTTCTTGAAGCATTCAAAGCTTGTGTGTTTTTATTTTTTTTTTCTAGTATTTCCATATTCATTCCTTCTCTTTTTGGGATAGTGCCTGGCAGTTCTAGAAAGATAATTTATAAACATGACCAAAAAGCCATGTACATTCACACATGCTTTAATATAAAACCAATAATAAATCACTTCAAGTTATAAGATGCTTTCCTTTTCTTCTCAGAAATTAATTACCTGAAAATAAGAATCATTTTATTAGTATCTGTGTTAAGCGACATGTCAACAAACCATCTCCTTTCTCTCATCAGCCAATTATGGCACCATTTAACATGCTCTTCAATAGATGTTAATTAATATGGACGCCTTGTGTTTTCATTAGTTATAAATAGCTTAAGTGGGTGGTAGGCAATTGGTTCTTCCTTGCCACATAACTTTTATGTGTAAACTGCTGCACAGTAAGTATTTAGTGTATGATTCGTAGGAAGCACCACAGTGAAGACTTGTAATAGGATGGGTAAAAAACAAACAAGCAAACTACTCAGAGCTGTAAAACGCCCAGCAGGTCCCCTGCTTTGTTTCCCCTGCTGACAGTGCTGGATTGTTCCCTGTGATATTCCCTTCTGGAAATTACTGCCTGATAAACTTCATTAAAAAGGAATATTTCCAGGGATCAACCCAAGTGTTTATCTTAACATTTGCTGCAGAAGTGAAAAAAAAAATAATCAAGTGGAAAGTTCATAGTACTGCACATCAGGAGACTGCAAAGAGCAGTGAGGTCTGAGATGCACCAGTTTGCCATGTCTTTCCTCTCTTGTTTTTTTTTTTTTTTTCCTTTTGTATTTGAAATTGTTCATATTGGTTATGAGCTTTCTCTGAGCTTGTATCTTGACACACTCCAACACATTGGGACTTTAGGATCAGTTTACAATTGGTGACAACAATGATATCCCATTCAGGGTATTTCCTAGGGTTTAAATCCAGAAGGATTTAAATTTGAATTCATTTCATGCTTACAGGATGATTTTTCTTCTGCCTCTTCCATCCAGATCAAAGTCGATATATAATTCATTCTTGATCTCTGACTCACCTGTAAAGAGAATGAGATCAGCAATCTTGCAGAAAAAAAGGGTACCGAATTTTCTTTACTTAATTTATATTACTGAATACACAGAATATTCAGACTATTTACTATCCCTCTATTATTTCCAGTAAAAGTCTCATAACAGGTGAGAAAGCAGAGATTACTTTACATGCAGAGTAGAAATTGAAAAAAAGCAGAAATAATTATTGCAAATACCCCATTGTCTCCTTTAGATATAGCCACCGTAATGGATGGAAAATATTTAGTTAATGAAGGCATTTTGAAGAAAAAACAATTATTTAAGTCTCCATTCTAGAACGTTTTCCCAGTTCTAACACAAGCGAACTGTCCAGGACACTGCACTTGATGAACATCCCCTCCACCGCGTGTGCGCGCACACACACCGGTGCTGTTGTGCACCGCTGTGCAGGGGGGTCTTGCTGCCATTGTGGGTGACCTGCTCGTGGCTCCCAATGGCGCTGTGCAGCAGTTAGCCACAGGTGAGGCAGACCCACAGTGTCCACTGCCTCCAGGCAGCTCCCAAATAGCTGAAACTATGCCAGCAAACATGCTGGGATTGGAGTTGTGAGAAAAATGTCTAATGCAGTCAAAATTAGTCAGGGGGGGAAGGGATGGCAGGTGAGAGAAAAAGTCAACTTTCATTGGCAGCCTTTGAACCTAAAATTATTCTTAAAGTCACTGTCTGGGGGCAAAGGAGGGTGAACTTTAACACTTTGCCTAAAGATATCCAAGAAAAATGTTCTCTGGATGCCCCTTTGAATTGTGAGATCGGCTCTCCAGACGTGTTTATGTGCTTTGTGGAGCTCCATGAGAGCTGGACACCTTGAGCCTCCTCATCGTGGTGAAGCGTAGAGGTCAGCGGAGGAGAGGGGTGCCGTCTATGGAGCATGGGGTGGGAGTTACAAGAAAGGAGCTTGGAAACAAAGGGGGGAAGCAGAAATCCAGAGCTCTGACAGTCACTTGGACTGAGGCTGGGAAGTCATACATAATCCTTTCGAAGACTAGCCTTCCAAAGAAGCCATTGTTTGAGTTCTGGCATGATTCATGCCTGTACTTGCTATGGAAGAGTTTCTCTAATCATTTGAGGTCATGTGACCGTGATTTAATTATTGTGAATTCCAAATAAATAGTATTGAAGTACTGAGGGGGAGAAGATAGCACAGCTGACAACATGCAGTCTTAAACCTCTCCATGTCTATATGTAACTGCATTTTTACAAAGAGTTTGAGAAGATTTTTCTGCTTAAAACACAGGGTTGTATTGAGACAGTCACTGAAAGTGGAAACCAAACCAGCTCTTGAGGAAAACATTTTTAAGGAATGCTGCCAACTAGTATCTACTGGCCTTTGCTTAGTAGGTGATTTTTTGACAGGCACTGAGAGAGTGTTTTAATTAACACTTAAAAAAAGCAGAGGAAAGAATGATTTTTCATCTTTCAGAAGGTCATAAGGTGTTCAGATATCATAGAAATGGATATAGTGTGAGACCCTAAAGAGACAGAGAGGCATGTCAAAACACTTAGATACCACATCCCCTTAGAGTAGCTATTTTCTTTCTGCTATCATGTTAAATAGAGGTATCATAGAAATTAATCTCCTGTTCAGACATGCTCAAAAGATAAAGCAGAGGTGGTGGTAGGTACTTCTTGTTCATAGTGCTACATTTGGCTGAAGTAATGGGAGTGCTTTAAATAAATAGTTCTATGATTATTTTGTAATGTGTTACCCCATTGCAATCAGCCCTCCAAATGGATGTTATCACTTGTTATGAAGATGTGGCATTCACAGGTGTGAAAGGTTAATGAGACTGTTCTCTCACCAGGCACAGTGCAGGGCATCTCCCATCTTCTGTCTTGGAAGCGATAAAAAGAGAAAGCTTGCAATAGGAAAACCTTTTAAACTCCAGTTCTTGTACTTCTCCAGAGCAAAGACCATCAGTCACGCTGAACTTTACTGAGAGCTCCCTAATGCACTTCACTTGAACTTTTAAACTGCTCAAGTCAGCTTTTGTTCAAGCTGGGACCCCCAGATCAAACTGGTTTTATATGAAAGACATTGGTTTACCACAGGGAATGTCATCCGGTTTACAGCACTTGCTTCAGAGCCAGCCTGCACATAAAGAAATAACCAGTTTTACTGTGCTCAAAAACTGCCTTACACCAAACCCCGAGTGTTCCTGCACGCATGTGACCCACCCACGTGTTCCCATTTGGGGCTGGACGGGCACTGCCTGGCCAAAAAGCTCCTCAACGGAAAAAAAACCAAAATATGTAAAAAGTAAAAATCCCTCTCATCCCGTTTCAGTGATCAAAAAGGCATAGTAAAGCTCTCCCAAATATGAAAATTAAAATGAATTTATTATATTCAAGCTTGCATTGGATGCAAGATGGTAATAATAACAATGCAATGCTATTAAGCGTGAATTTTTCTTTTAAGCATTTGTGGGAGATGCTCTAAGCTGAACGATGAGCCTGCTGTAAGTAAAAATTGAGCCCAGGTCCCAAACTCTTACAAAGAACATGCACACCTACAGGAAAGGATTTTTATAAAGCTCAATATGTGACAAGAGACTTTCAACAGCTCGAATGCTCTTGTAAGTGCTGAAAATAGATAATTTTCCAAATATATTTCCCCATCCAAGGCAGTACATCTGTTTAAACAGCTGAGGGTATAAAGGGCTTGCAAATAAAATGTAAAGTTTGCAGGTCTCTATGGCTGAAGGTGATTCAAAGGTGAGATGACAATAATAGAAAGAATAGCTGGGCTCTGATCCTACAGGTGCCATGGTGGCTTCACCTATGGAGCTACCTCCATTTCTTCAGGGGAACGTTTTAAACATGTCCTTCCTACCCTAGCTGATCCTTTCCTACCTCCTTCTCCACCTCATATCAGCACCAGTAGCCATTTCAGTTGTGCCAGTTAAGCTGCCCAAGAGAGGTCTGAGAAATGATCCAGGCAGAGGAGGAGAGCAATCTCAGGTTGTGAGCGTGGATCTCACAGCTGAATCAGATCCAGGTGAATCCCAACAACTGGATGGGGACTAATTCTGAACAGGTGGCAACAAATGGGGCTGGAAACATCTCAAAATGCCATCAGAATAGTAATGTGCCCTGGTTGGCTCATTAGATTATAAATTATTCTCACCTCTGGAGTACCTTATGGGCTTAGTACCTAATACATTCAGGTTTCCCAAGCCGTCAGAGCCCAGGGAAGGAAGGGAGCTGTAGAATTACAAAATATCAGCATTACAGTAAATTGCAGAGGGGAAGCACACTGTCATTTCCATGTAAAAACATATTGGAGCTGTATGCTGACTGCCTGGTGGGTGGTGAGAGCAGCACTGATGCTGTGATCTACAGCCTCCTGGAAAATAAAAATCTGCATGATTAAACTTCACGTTTCTCCACAGTGCTAAACAATTAGGCAGGGTGGAGGCTGGTTTCAAAGAGGCATAAATCTTTCTTCCCTCTGCTTGAATCTCACGCTGATAGGAATAAGTTTTCTTATCGGCCTCTGATGGTAAGAAACAAGGATCTAGATAAAGTTGTTTATTCCAGTCAGGTATTGGCATGATGTGAGAAAACACACTGGGAGACCAGATGTTCAGAAGTTGGCCACTGCCGGCATTTGCTCAGGAGCAGGAAAAATGATTTTCCCTCCTTTTCCCTGGCCCCGCTTTGCCTGTTGTTATTTCCTACGAGCACCTCGACTTTTTCCTTCGTCAGTCGGCAAACTCGTCAGAGCAAAGCACGGTTTCTCCTCTTCGGCACCGTCCGTTTTCAGAGCTGTTTTTGAACACTATCAACACACAAATGATAAATACTCCTCAGGATTCAGGAAAGCATTCGGCTGAATATAATGGATAGAATTTGAGCACAGCCTTAGTAATCTGTTTGGCCACACCAGTAACCACCAATCTCATGTAGGACAGCGTTGACAGCTCAGCTATTACGTAACTTGTATCTCCTATATATCAGAGAAATCGCCTGGCACTTGCAATCCCCTGGACACCAGTTTAGCAGGAATGGGCAATTAACTTTCTTTAAGTCCCCATGGGTGGTTTGAGCATAGTTGGCAGCATGGATTGGTGGAAACTTGCTTGCAGCTAGCTAGTCTCTCCCTAGATGTACCAAAGTCATCTCTTTCATCATGGGGAGATTCACTCGCAAAATAGAAGGAGAGCTTTTGTGAACGACTTTGTTCTTTTGGGGTTTGTTTGGAGGGTTTTTTTTCCAATTAATAGTATTTCAGTAGAAGCTAGACAGGGGAGAAAAACACAATATGAAAACGTTCTTTGATCCTGATCAAATGTTTACTCTATTAAATAACTAATTTAAAAAAAAAAAGAGCAGAGCTGCGCCATCTCATCTGTCTACAAAGTGTTTGTAGTCTACAAACACTATAGGAGATAATAAAATGTCTACATAATCTTCCCTTTTAACCTTTCGATAAGGAATTTTTTCCAGCCCGGCTGTACCTGAAGCAATTAATAACCACACATCTCAGCAGACAGGATTCCTTCTGAGGGCAGCCCATTGTACGCGGCATAAGAAATATTAGAAAGCACTTCATTAACCAATCTGAAATGAAAGCATTCAATCTTAATCCTGTCATCAGGGTTGCCTAATTAAAGGAATGGGCAGATTTATGAAGCTGCTATTTTTAACAAAGCCCCGGCACATTCAGTGCCTTGGCCTCTTGGCGCGGCGGAAGTGATGTCAGTGGTTGCCTGAGCGAACATGAATTATGTTTACAATATCCCAGGAGAACTTTTGTATTTTTCAACTCCCACAGAAAACTATCATATTTAGCTTCAAACAGAAAAACTCAGGCATGGCTCCAAAAGATTTACACAAGCTGAACCTGCAGCTTTATTTTTCTTTCGTGTTTCATCCTACAATATCTTTTCCTGACTCCTATTATTGCTGTAAAATCCTTATCTTTTGCAAGTCCGGTTTAAGGCAGTGGGATACCTTTTCTTCCTGATCAGATTGGAACAAATTTTCGGGGTTCCTCTAAAGTCATCAGATGTAATCCTCATTTGCAGTGCGGTCAGCGGTGACAGCATTTTGAGCTTGAGAATATGTGTGCTGGGACACCTGTAAACATAAAAAGTGAATTTAGATCACAACAGATGGGGAATTTGTAGGAGCGAGTGGTCCCTTCTTGGCCCCTCGGCACTGCTGGCACCATCTCTGCCTCTCCCACCTTTTAGAGCCGTGGCACTTTTTGGAGAAACTTCCTCGTAAACAACTTGTGCGTACAATGAGGGATCTCCAGGAGCATCTGTGAAGCAGCCTCAGCCCCTTCCTTACACCTTCTGTTTGAAATTGTCATCCTTAGTGATGCTGCCGGGGGAGAAGTGGAGAGGGGAAAGGTCCAAGTTTCAGAATGCAGCTCTCCTCCAAGGAGTGATAGAAATAGTCTGGATTTCAAAAGGCAAAGAACCCCCCCAAAAAAAAATCAGACAACAAAACCCACAAAACCAAAACCAAAGCAAAGAAACCATTAATACAATTTACAGAGAACAAAAATTCAAGCTCAAAGTACTTTCAGTATTTTGTTCTTAACATGTATTTATGAAAACCTTTTAGAATTATCTCTATATTTAGCATTGCAGTAAATGTTCCGCATCCCCACACTGCCATCACTGCTCATTTAAAAGCCTAATAGCTTAATTTGTGACAGGTTTTCATTCTAATGCCACTGTTTTCATTCTCATGAATTATAGATCCAGCTCTATATACAGTGTTGGTATCAGAGAAAGACTAATTACTTTTCTTTATGAAGAGAAAAAAATAAGATAGAAAACTGCACTGCAACAAAGGACAAATTTATTGATTAGGTGAAAAAAAAAGGTCCTTTCTGGATCTTGGCTTGCAACAAGTCCTCAAACTCTTTGTCAGATTCTGCCTTATTCATATTGGGGGAAAGGAACCATTGACCTCAGCAGGAGTTTGATTTCTTTCTTGCAGCAGACCAAAGAGCAGGATAAATGCATAACTATCACAATACTTAGTGGGCCAAATCCCTATTCTCTTGTCTAGCAGGGATGACCCTTCACTTTACTGTAATTTATCACGACCTCTCCCAAACGAAATATTCCTTTGCGAATTCTGATCTGGACGCTATCCACACCCGTAGCTCAACATGTTTTACTACTATTGACCAGCATTTCACTGCTGTATCTGCACTCCTCCTTTCAGGGGACTGTATTAGCAAGAAATAACATTCCTTTTCTTGAATTCCTTCCCTCCTACGATAGCTTATGTTGGTAGAAGTGGGCAGATTTTTACACATTGTAAACCAATGCAACATGAGTCTCGTACCCAAAACATAGCAGAAGAATAAACTATTCGAGTAATTTTTGCTCCTAAGTTTGCAGAACAAAAAAGCTGTTGGTTACCTAAATGTCTTCACTTGTCTTATGTCTCTGCAGTTCCATGAGACGGTTCACTCTCTTCAAAATGAAACTTGTGAACGGCACGGGGTTTTTGTTGTGCTACATCTATTTGTACCTTCTCGTATTCTACTCTTACACAAGGAACCTTGCCAAATGGTGCTTTTTCTCCTCTTTATCTCCTACCTCCATATCCTCCTTTTCACATTAGCTGACAGTCTGTTATGTCCATATTCTGGCAAATTCTTCTGCAAACTTCATTCCAGGAGGAAGGAATGCAAAGGCCAGATAGTCAAACATATCTTTGCAAATACTTTAAGCTTCTTTTCCTCTTGTCAAACCATGCTACAATAAACGTATTCTACACCTATAGTCTGAAAAACTTTTACAAGGCAATGCTTTCATAAAAAAGTATAAATCACAGTGGAGATAAGAATGCAAATGAATAAAGTTGTATATACAATTGAACTGCAGAGGCATGAAGGTCTGGCAGATGTGACCAAGATACTATTTTCTAATTGTTTCCTCACGCAGAAACCATCTTCTTTGTCAAAGCCTGAGCAACTTACAGGAATATAGTTTATCTCAGTGCCTGCTTCTGACATGAGTAACTTTGCCATACTGACCTCCTGCCTAAATCCACGCAACGTGGGCCAGAAAGTTTTACCTTTTTTCTTGCTATTTAGTTCTATCTGTTCTGCCACTATTAGGGCAGCAGAATTATCTCCATTGAACGACCCAAAAAAAATGTAGTGAAGAGAGGAGAAAAAGCAGGGAGTCAAAGCAGCTTTGAAAACCAAAATATTAAAAAGAAAAAAAAGCTAACTAATGCTGTGGAACAAAGTTTTGTATTGAAACTCATAAAATCCAGGGGTAGACTTCTGTCCAGGAGCTATCGCAGTATATGGGCACAGACGCACAGCCTTAGAGTGAGGGTCAGCGTCAGGGAAGGTGGGTTGAAGAAGCCATCTGGAGTAAATATGCAGTAAACCTGCAGGTTCCTACAAGTGGAGGGAGCTCAGGGAACACAGCAATGCCACTGCTGCTCCTGACCCCTGGTTTGTTCTGGAGGGCAGCAGTAAAATTCTCAGAACAAAGAAATCTTACCCAGAGTTTTCCATGAGACTCCTTCATCCAACATTGCTGAATATTAGTTTACACCAGCCCATACTGTGCCTGTGGAAATAGTAAATTAATGAGGAATGGAGTGAATTTCATACTGAATATCCCTTTTTTGTTAGTGCTCTATAAAGCTGCATAGCATCCAAACAGCAACATGACATCTCCAAGCAAGAGTCCTCAAATTACTTTACATGGATCAGTGTGGTTAGTTATTTCTTTCTCAGTATGGTGAGGTTGTTCCTGTTTCAGTGGTAAATTGTATTTGTCAAGTACGCGTTATCTTCTGAAGAGCGGTGGGTGATTTATCTTTACAAGGAATGTGTTGCGACTTGCGTAGACATTTCAGCATTACTGGGGACGCCAGGTGAGGTCCCCGCCAGGGGCTGACGGAGAGCTCTGAAGCTGCTGCTGTTCATTTCTCTCCAACACACGCTGATGAGACTGATCCGCTGCTATCAGTTTTGTGGGACACTGGACAGTGGCAAATATTAACCAATTCCTGATGCTCCAAGTGGGACTTTTCAGAGGTGGAAGTGCTCACAGGGTTTCACCGGTTCCTTATAAGGGGAGGAGAAAGCCTAAAAACTGTATTTCTGGAAGACGCAGAAGCATTTGGTCTATCAAAGCCTTGCAGAACTCTTTCACGGCAGACCGAAGCTGTGCTCGAAGGCAGCCCCTGCGGCTTCTGTGGAAGGAGCTGTCGGAACGACATCCCTTTCCCCAGCTGGCTGGGAATGCCACCTCCCCAAGCACAGTGCTCGCCCCTCCGCTGCCTCCCTGGGGGAGCTCAGCTGTGCCTATGGCACCTTCTCAGCTTGGACCCAGCCGCGTCCACCCGCCGGCTCTGTCCGAGGAGCTGCTTGTCATTAGTTTGGCAGTGTGTGCCTACAGGAGACAATGAATGGCTAGAGAACAAATAAACTGACAATGTCAGAGATATTGTTGGATGAGAAAACTGATATTTGAGATGAGCTAAGTTTAATTATGACTGTTTAAAATTCTTTCTAAGCCTTTTCTATATTTTCTCCTCTGGTTCTCCACCACCACCCGTGTTCTTAGGGCTTTCAAATTGCCGCACTGGGATGAGCTTGGCAGCAGAGGCTGCCTGGGAATTGCCAGTGCTGGAAGCCCTCAGATCCCCAGAAGCCCATCATGAATCCAGGCATGCTTCCATTGGAAACCAGCCTTTGATTCACCAAAAGCTTGACATAGCTAAGATACATCAGATGAAACAATTTTGGGTTCTGCGGAAAAAGAATGACTTCCAAAAAATATTCAAACCAGCTCTAACCACTACATCTTCAAAAGTGATGAGCTGCTACCTCTTAATCAACCCCAAGAATAGATAGATTAGATATTTTTCTCCATTTTGAACAAATTATGGTATCCTGAAACAAATACTTGTGGGTGGCTAAATTAGTCTTTACAAATGTATAAACTAATTTGGGTTAATTGTCAGTTAATCAGCTTAGAAAATGAGGCTTTGGCATTTCTCAAGAAATGCATGCAACAAAACCAGAAAGACAAGACAATTCTGATATTTTTTAGGTAAAATAATAACAAAACTAACTTTTAGACTACTTTTGCACATCATCAAGAGAATAGCAAGAGGAAAGAGATACCCAGTCCCCAATTTCTCCTGGAAAGAAAAATCTTAATGATTACTTACTGTCCTTAGACCTGTACCTCTCAGTAATATCAACTGTAGTAAGCACTGATGCACGTGTGACTGACTAATTTGGGGGAATTGAAAAAAGATGAAGTGAAGGATATTTTCAGCATTATTTTCAAAAAAGAAAATGGATATCCAGATTCCAGTTTGATAGGCGATTCCATGGGTTTGGAGATAATTGTCTTGAAACACATCCTTTCTTAAGGAAGGAATAACATGTTACACTGTTCTCTTGGTTCAGCTTCCTCTACCCATTTTCATAAGGGACATCTTCATTCTGAAGGTAACACCAAAGTGCCACAGAGCAAGTTATGTTCTTCCACCATTGTCGTATCTCTACATCATCAAAACGAGGCTTCTCGTCCTGCACCTGCTACTCTTGGGAAATGCATCATCTGGGAGACCATGGGCTTCATTCACCCAAATAAGCGGCATTAAAATCCAGCTGTTGCAGGGAATAGTGGTGGTGATTCAGCAGGTGGCACTACTCTCTTTGAGTCAGGATCAACACTCTGCATAGTGCTGTAGCATCTGGCATCCTTCAGTTGTCACATTAAAAAAGTTCTCCTTACTCATGAAATAGCACATCATTAAAGATCCCATGGCACGTTTTGCAAGACTACGCGCAGCAATATTGGTGTACTGAGCAAAACTCATTACCTTCTGCCTCCTGAAATTTCTGTTTCCATTAGAGAAGGTGATTTCCTTCTTGTGAGATGTGACTGGTAGTTGCATTTAAGAGAGTGAGCCTTCCACACTAGAAGCTGTCTGCATTTCAGTGGAAGGGTGTAGCTGAAATGGTATGTTTTTGTAGAATAATTGGATGCTTTTCAGAAGGGCAGTGTATCAACGTCAATCAGTTTTACTATGTTTCTCAAGCTGCTTTGTACACGGTACATGAACCAAGCATTTGTGTTGGATGGAAATTCATGGGTGGTGATATGAGCAGAGACCTCATTAACAGCAACTGAGCCCAAAGATCTGAGTTAGTTGCAGTGTGATTATCTTGTAACTGTGTGAATCATCCATGAAAGACTCCAGTCAGTCCTAGAGTGTGTTTGGAGACATCTCCCCAGGAGACAGAAGTGGCAATGTTGGTGTAAGTGGTGAGATTAGGAGAGATAGTATACTCCCTGTTATCCATACACAGGGAGAATAAACTCGAACTAGAACAGAGAAGACGTACTATTAACTGTATGATTACTCTTATAAAATGAAATTAATGACATCCACCTAATTATCCTTGAAATGACAGTTCTGAAGTAAGAACTGCATAAATACATCTGGAGGTAAGAAAAACGTTTAAGCTAAAGGAAGAGTTAGGAGAAGAACAAATGGCACTAAAATTATGATGGGTATAATTAGGCTGGATTTTGGATAACTTCCCTTAACCTGAGCAGGAAGAGTCTGCAACGACCTTCCACTGGAAGCACTGGAAACACTGGGAGCACAGGGACTAATAGTTTTTAAGATAGAACTTAATCAGCTTATGAAATGGTTTATATGGTGTAGCTGCTGAATAAAAAAAAAACTATTTCCATCTGTTTTTGTGGTCGCACTCAAACAAATAACCAAGATTAGCTTCCTAAGTACATTACTGCACTGCTCATGCCCTCTTGCTATGTCTCCATCTGCTTATTGCTTGAACCTGTGATTTTGTCTGGCACGTGTGGTATGCTTTGTACTGTGTGGTACCTCTAATCCCATTTCTTTTTGAATCACACTTGATGCTGGTTTGTGTAATGCACTACTGATGTGGAAAAGAATGAATGTGCATCTTACACAAAAGCAAAAGAAGACTCCCGTTTCAGGAATGCACTGGCAGTGATCCACCAGACAAAGATTTAACTTACAACCACAAGAATGGACATAAATGGTGAAGGGTTGTCCTCCTGAAAGAGCCCAGGAATGCCACTGGGCCTCCAGTCGGTGCTCACCCCAGACAATACCCATTACACATCTCCCCGTTACATGTGTGAATCTACCCAAAGCATGAGTCTTTGCTCTAGACAGATAATTTGTATGAAACACGGGTTTTGACTATCCACCTTTCCACTCCTGCAAAAGCCTCTCAAGCCCTGTACCTTTTGCTGATCTGTATTATTGCCTCGGGCGAAATGGCTGGTGAGAACTGGCGTATCGGCAGGCAGGTATTTGCATCTCTGAATACTAAAACAAGAGGCTGAGGAGTGAATGGACATGGCAATATCTCCGCACTGGCCTTTCCCCCCCACTTTTGAGTATGTCTCAAGAGTATCACACAGGGTTGACATCCCCAGCTAAATTCTGTTGTTCAGAATAGTGATGCTCCCAACATCTTATGAAACCTATTGTTAAAAAAAAACCTAAGGTTGCCTGTTGTTAAGTTTATGGACATAGTGAAGGTGGAGTTAATGCTAGGTTCAGCCTGAGAGAAGATGCAACAACAAGTCAGAAAATAAAACTATCTCCTCTGTATTGCACAGCCTGAAGAGTCCAACTTTCAGCAGTTTTTCCTGCTGTTTTTCCAGAAGCCACTGGAGATTTTTTTAATTTATTTTCTTAAAATATTCCTAATAATTCATCCTTCTTCACATGCAGGAAGGATGGTGTTTCAGCTCCTGCTAAAATCCAGCCAGCAGAGCAGTGGTGAGAGCATTTATCCTTTATATTCCTGTCTATTGGTAGGCTCTTTTTTTTTGGTCCACAGAGACTAAACTCGATGTTGCTTTGTGTTTTTACTGTGGGAACACATAGGCCATGAATCAATAGAACTGCAGTCTAACTTTATGATCTCCTGGGGAGCCTGAAATGCTTTTGTCTCTGTGATCAACCCCCTTTTCTTTGTCAGCAAAGCAGCCTAATTGCTGGAGACTGTATCGTGGTCAAACAGTGCTGTGCAGGAAGCAAATGGGAAGTGTAGTAGTGCTGGGAATATAACCCCACCTGCAAACAGATCTCATTGTGCACTACACATAAATTGAATCGTCCAAAAAATAAGTGTCTATACAAGGAATAAGATCCAAACATTAAGCAGTTAAAAAGAAAACATGCTCGCGTTTGTTTGGATTTGGGTTAGTATAGATTTTATAGCTCAAATTGAATGATGTTGACCATATGGCAAATTATTGTTGTTTCTAGGGTGCTCAAACAGTGTAATCAGTTCAAGGAAACTTTGCGGCACAGCTCACTGAGCAATTACCAGTGCTGGTGCAGCTGGAGCAAAAAGACGTGGCAAAGCAAGAACGGGAACTTGGGAAATGAGTTCCTGGCTGTATCCATCATTATGAAGTGTTTTGTCAAGTGTCACTGAAGTTGTCTGCACCTTTATTTTCTCGGCTTTAAAAGCAGGCTTGTAACATTGACCTCACACCATATGAACTGATTAAGTCTTATTGATAAAGTACTTTACAATATACTGTTGATGAGCACTGAAGGAGTGCGCAGTGATGATGTTGCTGTTATGGGTCCTCTGGTGTGCCATTTCTTTTCACCATAGCCTAATGGAGCCCAGGAGCCAGAAATGAAAAGAAATATTAACTCAGAATCTTGGAGTCATTATTAGTGGCAGCTATGAGCTTGATGATTATTTTAAAATTATTTTACTGATGTTAGTTAATATTTCAAATACATTTGTATTCATTCAAATCATCATAGACTAAAGAATACAAACAGCATTTTGGACATAGCCAGGCAGGCTTCCATAGCTTTTTTCCCCCTGCAAATATCTCTCTAGTAGTAACAAGCTTGGGGGGAAATTCTGGAGAACGGACTGTTGGGCAGTGTATCTCCTAGCCTGAGCGCCCTCATTAGTTTTCATGTCTGAAAGACCAGTCTCTTAGTTGCCCATGTCAATGGAGTGCCTTGGCAATACTAAGCTTTCATACAGTTTTCTTCATTTTTAAATCTCTTTGATCTGACACTGCCCTTGTAAGATTGCTTGGAGGCAGATGATTAGCCTGGTGCCAACCATGCATTTGGCACTGAGCAGTATATAAAATACCACCTCTGCCCTTTAAGATCCCAATTAAAGCTCCAGCTCTGCAGGATGCTGAGTGCCCTGGGAAATTTCTTTCTATTGCATCAGCTCAAATGTTGGGGAAAACTTAACATTTCTTAAGCTGAGGCCCCCCAAAAGTTTATCTAAAAGCACATAAAAAAAATATTTTATTAAGCATGAGGATTACAAATGATGAAAACATGAGAAAATGTGACAAACTTGCCTTACACTTCCAAGATAAATTGATATCAGAGCTGATAGAAAGTTTTAAAATATTCCCCAGGTATTACATTTTTCTCAGTATCCTGAATGGAATCTCCAGCATCCATGTAATTATGCTTAAGCATATGAATTTAACTTTCATTAAGAAAAATAAAAATTCTAGCTCAGAGTGGATGGAAAGCACAGAAGGAGTGAGCATTATATGATTCTTTCTAGCTTTTTATACTGTGCTTTCTGTCTGCTTTCTATGGGGCAATCCATTCAAACGACTTAAATCTGATCAGGGTCAATCTTAACCCCTTCCTCAATCATGAGAAATTCCCAGTTGGAGATGTTGCTGGCTCCAGGCAATGAAAACCCATGGCCCGTATAGAGGATGTGCCAATGGTCAGCTTCCGTTCGTGCCGCTCCCAGCCTCTGCTCTGGCTGGCCACGAGGATCAGATCTTTGTTTTTATCTTTTGATTCTTACACAGCTGTTGAAGGGAAACTCACCCAAGCACCGTAAGTGACTCAGGAAATACATTTCAAATCTGTTCCATTCTGGCCCTGCTCCAGAGCGAAACACGGCTGTACTGGCCAGCAGCAACGGGTGGAAATCCACACGGGGACATTCTTCACATTCCGGGGCACGTGCTGTTTACCAAAAAAAAAACCCTAAAAACTTTCCACTGCAAACAGGCACAGTACTGAAAGGCTTTCCCTCTGACTGTCCCAGTGCCCAGAACCAGTACTGGGAATACTGTGGTACCAGTCCCTGTGACTAGCGCAAGGGCAAGCCCGCACTCAGAAAGAAGTTGGTTTTCTCTCGCCTGGATTGAATATGTTGTTGGAGCAGCCTTGAAAACACTTACAGGAAAGCAGACAGGTTGCTTTTGTACCCCCAAACTGTTGGCTTAAGGTCAGAGTTGGGCTCACGCACCCGGCGCCTTGTGCCAGAGAGAGCCCATAGCCGGTCTTGGTGCCAGAGCGCGGGACAGGGCAACACGCTCACTGCGATCCTTTCTCTGCACCATCTCCAGCCCCCAGCAATTAATGGAGCAGGTGCTTGCCAGAGCCATGGATAATATCGTTTTATTTTTAAATATTAATAAATGCAGAGCTGCTTAGCCATGACTAGTGAACAGGAGCACGTGTGCAGCATGGGGTGATTATAATAGGTGACTTGATAGCAGAGGAAAATATGGCTGAAAGACTGCTATGGAAGAGCTTTGTGTTTTAATTGCTGAACACAGCTTTGATTGCCATCTTCAACTACTCACTGGGGGTTGCAGAGAAGGCAGAGCCAGGCTCTGCTCAGAGGTGCACGGTGAAGGACGAGCAGCAGCAGAGACAGGGTGCAGCAAGGAAAATTCTAGTTTGATACAAGGGAAAAAAATTCACCGCGACAGGGAACAGGAGCCCAGAGAAGATGTGAAATCCTCACCCATAACGATATTCAAAACTCAATTATACGAGGCCCTGAGCAACACGGTCTAGCTTTGAAGTTCACTCTGCTTTGAGCAGGGGGGTTCTTCCAACCAGAACTATGCTTTGACCTTATGAATCTATACCCATGATCTTTGACTTTACAAAGCTATAATCTTGCTATATTCAAAACTTTTTTCCCTAGCTCTGGAGGTAGCCTTGCTATGTGCTCTCTGCATCCTCAAAAAGAGCATTCTTTTTTGCATCAGTCTGTGCACCCTGAATGAATGTATTGCCCACCTTATTCTTACACGTTATTGATCTCCGCTGGAATTTTAATCCCTACTATCCTGATTTAATTTAATAATAATAATTTTGTTGTTAGTTACCTGTCACCGGAACATGTCACCAATACTTCCCTAGAATTCTCACTGCATCTGTATAATTTGTAGTTGTATCGTCCCATCGCTGTACCTCCCTCACCTGTGTGTTTACTATATGACATGTATTATATGCCGCATTTAATTCATCCTCCATGTGTACCTACAAATGCAGAAAGTGTTGTCAAAATACTTTTTCTTTTATTTTAATCAATGAAAACAGAGACACAAGGTCAAATTCCCTTGTGTAAGTACAAATTCATTCACTGTTTTTAGGGGATGGAAAGAGATTGTCACAATAAAAACATTTCTAAACAGCAATTTTTGGTAACCTGTTCTACAAATAACTAAACAAATACTTGTATGTCTGACTTCCATCAGCTTCTCCAAGTCCCCTCTATCACACTACAACCAACTGGTGCCAAATTGCAATTGTATACTGAAGAACTTGATGTCGCAACTGAAGTTTTTGTCTCCCCGGTCATCTATAGAACTGAGGAAGCAATGGGGACGAGACTCCGAACTGTGTGTGTTGGTTCATCAGCCAGAAGTGGTGGCAGGCACAGCAGCCGTGTCTGGAAATACGGCACGAAACGGTGCTGAGCCACGAGTGCAAACCTTGCCCAACCCCACACAGGTCCTGAGGGCTCGTGGGGCTCCTTCCGAGCTCCTGACATCGCCCGCAATCGTCCTTTGGTTCAAACCAGGGGCAGAATGAGTCAACAGTTTGAATGATTGGTTTAAAAACTACACTGCTGGAGGGAGCAATAAACAAATGCACATGACTCCCAAAACTTATGCCACCAGTCTGCTGAGTTCAAACCCAG
>VZSZ01010833.1:674240-734476 GCA_013398815.1 Ibidorhyncha struthersii
CAGCAACAGGCTAACCACTTTGGCGAGAAGCAATGACATTTCTCATATTTTCACCTACTGTTGGCATAAAAGCCAAAGTAGAATCATTTTAACTTCTTCCCAACCTTACGCCCCTTTCGCAGCTTTGCTAGAACTTCCAGAATCCCTGTGTGCTAGAAGAGCACTACAATTTCTGCTCCACAGATGAAGAATAGAGACACGAAGGGACAGATTTTCAGAAATTCTCAGCATGCACTGACGGGACCAAAAGAGGACAACTCTGACATTGGCAGCCAGCTTTCTTCTGCTGCTTCTCCTTCTTCTTTTTTTTTTTTTTTTCTTCTTTTTAATGGTGAGCACTTAGCAGTTCTCAGCAGCTGACTATTTTAGATGCTTAAATGGGCCTTGGACTTTTATTTTAAGAAAAAAAAGCTGGCTGTTAAATGACTTGCCCAAGCTCACACAGGGTGTCTGTGGCACAGCCAGCAATCGAACCCAGATCTCCTAAGTCTCAGGCCAGCCTTAACCGCAAGACCATTCTTCCTCTCACAAAGATGATCCCCATCCCATAGGAAAAATATTCTAACAGGATTAAAAAAAATCCTATAAAAATACTTAAACCTGAACAAATATGTAATAATTGCTATTCAGAATCCATGCAGGGTCTAATTAAATCCATATTCCGTAACCTTAATTTAAAACAATCCCAATATTATTTTTAGGTTTTGGATGTGGATTTATTGCTTCTATCAGCAGCATGTTTGGCAGCCGATGCCATACAAAACTCTGTGTGTTTCATCAAAGTGCTGGCAAGAACCTTGATTTTCTGGACAGCTGCTGTAGGCTTGCAGCAGAAGAGAACTAGCAGCTTCATTTCCCTTACATGGTGGCTGAGATTAAAAAACATCCTTATTGCTGATGCTTATGTTACTGTCCCATCAGAAAACAGTGTGGTTGTGTTACTGATAATGTAAGGAAGTCCTTTCTGATTTGTACTCCAAGCCGCGGTTTGGGATTAAGCTTTAAATCCGGAGATAGGAGTTATACAATAAAGCAGAATATGACTCCCCAAGCGAAACACTCGCTGACCTTCCCGCCGAGCGAGCTGCAGTGCTGTGCTCAGGAACCCGACCCCCGCCAATTCTTTCATCTCCTTGGGCATAATTTCATTTTGCCTCTTGATTTCCAATGTGAGATATGCATGATGTGCAAGAGTTTGCAGACACCCCAGAAGTTGAGTCAAGCCATAGGTGTTGTTTCCACACATGAAAGAGATGGTAAATGAAGTTCTTGTCACAGTAACTGAAAATAAAGGCGCGTGGCGACATGTATCTTCTGATTTTTTTTCCTTTTATTCATTGTTTCATGCTTCTGTAATTCCAGGATCAGTCAGAAGAACTAACCACAATAATACCGTTTTTTACAAGATTTCTAACTTCATTTTGGTTAGGGACAAGAAATTCAAATATTTCTGGTAAAGTAGAACAATGATGCCTCTCTGAACTGAATTTGAAGGCTGTGCCCTGAAGAACTGCAAAGCATCTATTTGTCCTTTTTTCTTAAAACCTTTCATCTTGTTTATAGAAAAGGGTTAAAATCAACAGAAGAAAAAAAGTGAAGACATCAAAATAACTCAGGCCAACTGCAAAGACGGGACATTTCTCATGTTCTTATCCTGTACCTCAGTACCTGCTAGACTAGCATCTCCTTTTTCATTATCCTACAAATAATAAACACTCCACTTTACCCCTCAATCGCTGCTTTGGCCCTGAGTCTTCAGAGCAGATGTGGTGGACAACATTATGAAAATAGTAAGTAACCAGCAATGGCACAGACCAGGCTGGACAGGAGGAGAATGGGAACCCAGAGTTTATGGCGCAACTCTCAGACAACCCTGACCACCAGCAATTCCTCTTTTGGGGTCATTCTGTGTCCTTCAGATGATGGGACTGTGCATGGAAATCATCTGAACATGCTTATTTTGTAGTTGCTGTTGTGGTCAATGGTCAGTGCTTAACTTGCCATACTCCCTTTTATAAAACTTCAGAGTTTGTCTCTGAGCATTGCAACTTCATATAATTTGCAGACTCAAGAATCCAGTTTGGGACAGAAAACCTTCTTGCTGCTGGATTAATGCAACGCACAAAAGACCTGTTCTGCCTCTTCTGAAGCTTTTCCCTGCTGGGTCAATGGCATGCTGTGACCCTGAAGAGAGAATGTGCCTGGGAGAACAGCAATGGGGAAAAAAATCTCTGATCCGGTAACACTTGTGTTCAGGCCAGTGGCAGCCCACACACTGCCAGTACTGACAGTGATTAGACCCCGACTGCAAATTGACACTGAGGCAGATGATCAGAGTTAAACACGTGCTTTCAGGGTGCTCCAAAAATGAATTGACAGAAGTACGTGCTCCTGAAATTGGGTGCTAAGTGAGGTTTGTGNTCATTACCTCTTTATCTTGCTATGATATATACGTCCAGCCTTGCTTCACTTCGCAAACCACCATGGCTGGAAGCATCCATCATCCTATCAGTTCAGTTGGATTAATTATGCTCAATCAAAATGTTTCAAAAGAGGACAGAAATGTCTGCAGCAGTTAATCCTGTCCATTCAGGTTGTCAGGACATTGGCATTTTACACTTCAGTTCAATTACAAGACAAATCTGCTAATGGGACATAATCTTTCAGAGTAAACAAGGAAGCAAAGCACTAATATTCTGGCAATTGATTTATGCAGGGTAAATGGTGCAGAGTAAAAGCTTCAGGAAGCCACAGGAGTGCGAACAGCCGTGCGCTTGTCTGGTGCTGCTTTCCCTTCCCTTCCCCAGAAAAAAAAAAATCATTACGTGAAGTCTCTTTTTAATTGATCTGGGGTCCCCTCCTTCCCACTCCCAGCTTCGCTTCCGAGGGGAAGCAGGATAAGAAAGGGAACAAGTGAATCATCAAAGCCTTTGCTGGAGAGGGAGAGATTCCAGGGCTGTCTGTGCCCGCCCTGCAGATGGGGCGTTGGCGACTCCAAGTCATGGGGCAGCTGGCCGGCATTTGGCAGCAAGGGAGCCCGGGGTTGGGGGTGCTACCGAGAGCCCCCACCTGTCCCCCCGCCATCCTCCCCCTCGGCGCAGCTCTCTGCAGAAGGCACCGGTGGAGTCGCCACCAGTGAGTCCTCTGCTGAGGAATGAGTTGTGAGCTCGGAGCATTTCTTTGACTAAACAAACCTTGAAAGGTCTAATTAAAAGCGATTTCAAGTGATGTAATTGCCTTCCCACTCAAACTGAAATTTCCCAGGCGCACGGATCGAACTATTGCTATGCAATTCCACTTACACGCAAGTATCCACGCACGCACGCACATCACACACCCTGTTATCCCTGGCACATTTTTAGAACAGATGCAAGAGAAATAAACGTGAATCCTTTGTAGCTTCTGCCCATTGCTAGGTTACTTACAGCACTGCAGCTTTGTAACTCTGCCTAGTCACTAATACCCTCCAACAGCCATTTGGACATCATGTTTTCATTAAGCATTTATAGCAAACCAACTGCAATTAAAGATTTATAAATCCTATTGCATTACGGCACAACCCCAAGCAAGAATTGCCCCTGAGGTCAACTTTCCTTTTTTTTTTTTTAAGGACAATAACATATTGGGATCAGTTATAAAGTGCATGCGCTGCTTCTTCAGGGGTTTGTCCAAGTGATTTTGGTTGTGATGGAAGCATTTTGTTTGGAACATAGTATTTATCAAGGGAGAAAGGGCCTGAAAATCAGAATACAACAAAACTGCAAGTCAGTTCGGGGAGACCTCCCAAACTCGTTTTCACTCCTGACTCGGTTCTTTCGGCACGAGCAGGGGTTCAGCACATTATTTGCCACGTGGTAGATATGAATGTACTCCAGGCGACTCACCTGAGCTCTCAGAGGAAGGCTGGTGCGACGAGCTGAACCCTGGTTTCCCAGGACCTGACCTCCTCCCAGAAATACTGCGCCCATCCAGAACGCCGCATGGCGTAGCTGGATGCCACAGAGACGTGCTGCTGCATTATCTTCAAACATTCATCTGAAGAAATTTAAGTGTTGCTTTTTGTTCTGGAGAAGCCTTATACCTCGGCCCAGCAATTGTTGTTGAACTTGTTCATCCACCTCCATCTCCAATCAGCAAATTTCACTGGAAAGGATGTTGAAAGCAAAGAAAGAGTTACGGAAATCTGAAATTACACTGTGAAATGATGACATTGTTAGGATCAAAAAGGACATTGTTATAATTGGGTACAACCAGATTTTTACAGCACATTTGGAACTGAAGTCATGTATAAATACTCTTTCTCAGAGTACCCATGGGATCGTTTTTTTCCCAAGGACTTCAAGACTTTACAAGTTACTTTAAGGAAAACAGCGTTTACCCTTTCAGTTAAAAGTTGGACCATTCCATCCAGACTCAGTCCAGCTTGAGCTCTGCTCTTCTGGACTTGAGGAGGGGGGGGCGGGGAATATTACCAATTTGTTTACTAAGACTTTACCGACTGTTAGACTCTGAATGCTTAAAATTACACCTCAAAATTCCTATTTAGTCATCAAAGTAGTGGACAGACTTTGAAACAGTTCAGCACTTCACTGCCCTCAGTAAAGTCAATGTTTCAGCACGATCACTTTTTGGCTTGCAGAGAAGTCACGATCAATTCGCAGACATATTTTTTTCTGAATTTTTAAGACTTGGAGCATTTTTTTTCACCTTTCGGGAAGACACACACACACACAAGCTGTGCAGCACACCCACAAGTGCTCTTCCTTTGAGAAGGTGGTTAATTATTTCCGGAACGGTTACAGAAATGTGTGGGTCGCAGCCTGATGTTTTCTGCTCATTTCTCTCCACAGCAGATGAACTCCTGCCCAGTTGGCACAAAGCTCTGGCTCTCCCTCCACCGGGCCGGAGGGGGTTGCAGAGGGTGGGCTTTGCCGGAGCAGAGCTGCCAGGAGGAGGGACGGTGGGAGCCGGCACAGGGCAGCTGGTGTGGGACACAGCTCTTGGCTTGGTGAGAACACGCTCCTGTGGATCTCATGCAAATCAGCTGCCCCCTCACCATGAATATTAATTTCTCTGTGCACCAAAAAAATCCTCCTTCTCCTCCAGACTTGGATTTTCAAGGGTTTCCTATGTCAGCCCAAGGCTGGGCGGGTGCATGTGAACTGCTCAGACCCAGCTTAATAACGCACTCTCTCCACACCGCAAACTCCACACTTCGCCTGTCAAAACTCAGCACTGAGTATTTCACTTCTGTTTGTACCTAGGCTGGATCTCCCCGGGGACCAGTGATAACATTTTGACTTGTGACAGATGCTTCCTTCATAAGGATATTTTCCAGGCTGACTTTTCCCCAGCCACCTCATAAAAATAGTCTCTTTTTATTTGAAATGAGTTATTTTAGCTGGNTGTCTTTTGATTAAAAATGAAAAAATATAATTCTAAAGTAATTAACATGTGTGTTATTGGATGTACACTGATGATTACATTATAGGACTGGTTATCAAAGGATTACAGTTAAGAGGTTTAATATTCTCCAGCTGATCCTGTAGCAAATTAATCTGGTCTGACCTTTACTGTTCTTTGTTATGTCACCGTAATATCATTTCAGCTGTATCATTCCTTACCTCCTTGCAGTAAAGTTAAAAAAAGTAGGGAATTTCAGAAACATATCTTTTAGGGGAAAGACTAACAAAGCAAAGCTTATCTTGTTCATGGTAACTGATCAGTTGAGAAAAGTAGATCTGAATTGCAAACTCTTGCACCTCTGCAAATGTTCTCTTCTTGCTATAACAGCAACAAGCTGCAAAGAAATCCATTGCCTCTGCAAGGAGGGGGTTCAGCACTAGATAAAACAGGAGCTGCTTGGCACCATATGCATATTGTATTAAGTGTCCTGTCCCTAGAAGTAAAGCGAAATACGAGGCCAATAGCCTGCCTCTAGCTGTCTCACGTTCGAATCCATCGTGTTTAATCCCCCAGTGTCCTGATGAAGCCCACACAATTAAGTGTTTGTCTATGACAATGCAATCTCGCAGCCATGAGGTCATATCCAGCAGAGTGGATTAAAAACATGCTACCTCTGTAATAGATTCAGACTTCATAGATAAGAAAAGCGGCGTAATGACAGATTTCTGAGCTTCTTGTCTGACTCAGCAGAGAACGAAAGACTAAGCCAATTAAATAACTGACATCTGCTTTTATATACTTTTGCTCATCTCCAAGTAAAGCAATCTTAATAGGCATTTTTTTACTACTGTCAGAAAAACAGGTTTGTCACTGATCAGGTCTGAACAGATGCTGGAAGCATTAAAACACACCGGTGCTAGCAGTCAAACATACGATCAAACACACGATTACAGGAACGCATACTCCAGGGCTCTGTCAAACCGGGAGAACATCCAGCAAGCTCTCATGGAAACAGAGCTCGAGCCAGCTTTGCAACATGCAAATGCCTTGCCGATAAGCCACAGGTGCACAAAAACCAACTGGCTCAAAGGACATGCACAAAGAGTGAATTTCCTGCCCCTGCTTTGCTCCCTCCGTGGGACAGTTTATTTCTCTCTGCTCTTCTCTGGGCAGTCCATCTCCTTAGGAGTCTGGGTGTAGAATGGCTGATTTTTGTCTGAGGTTTTTTATACCCTTAGTCGCTTATTGCCAGACCGATACTATCCTACCCACTCCCTGGAGAACAGTCTTTATTCATCTAATGCCATTTTTCACATTCCCATCTAGCTGTTCTACCAGACCAGCTCCTGCATCTCTCTGTATGTAACACCAGTGCCCCTCTGCTTCAATTTTCCTTCCTGGTCTGAGTTTGGATTGCCCATTTGGTAGAAAGGGCACAACTCTACCAGCTCAGAACAAATTACTAGCTTAAATTTATTCCTCCTAAGGAAGAAAATATGCATGTTTCCTAGGAAACTTAAAGCATTGTTCAGTATAATCATAATCTTGGCATATTCGAGGAATTAAGGCTCTTCTTCCATCACAGAAAAAAAAACTAATGACGTTCATCAAACCTTTTCCCTGTAGCCTCTTCCTGGAAAGGGAATTAGACCTTCATTGTTCCCTCCAGTCTGATAAACCCCTGATTTGAAATTATTGCAGGGTTGCCTACTGCAAAAAGCACCTTCCTCATGACCCTGAGGAGCTGTGGCACCACCCAAGCCTCATGATGAATGATCACTAAGAGGAAGGTAGCCAAAATAATGAGGTGAACTAGTAGCCTGCTGAATATTTTCCTTAAGAAAGCATCATACTCTGATCTACCTTAAACCAAGCCTGGTGGAGTGCTGTAGAATACAGGGCAACATTCTTCTCCCTTCACCTTAAGATCTAGAAGCTGGGTATTGGGTCTACGCTAATCATCCAGGCAGCCTCTTTGGTTGCTTGAGAGTAAAAAGGCATCTGCAGAGAGTGATTTGTATCACCAACTTGAATGAATCATCCCTTTCTCTCCTAGCTTGCTCCAGATGGAGCCTGGGAGACCACCTTAGACACAATGTCCAACTCATAGGTGTTTAATATTATGTCACAGAGATGCCTACATAGATATCCTTGAAAGGAAGCTGCATTTAGGGCCTCAACTTGCACAGACAAATTTTTATAGCCCCAAAATTATATTAATTTCCCTTTTTATCCTTTGCTTTCCTTTCTCCTGTCTCTGTTCTGTTCACATAGGAGTTGTCACTGGACATTAAATCAAAGTATTTGTGTTGCAAAATGGAGCAAGTGTAGAATTCCCAGCATCCATTTCAACATGGCATGAAAACATGAAATCTGGCATGTAATTCTCTGAAGGGTATGTCTGTATTTTATGTGAATCACAAGAGTTGGAAAGACACACCCAATGTAAGATCCTCCAGTTATGCAACACTGTTTAAGAAATCAGGCATTTCTTCAGATTCTACTCTTAATTTGCCAAAAGCAGTTGATTGCCCAAGTCCACCAGTTGCCAGGAAATGTATGATGTTCAGTTCTGCTGTGATATAGCAACCTGAAAACACTAATAAATAGGATTTATTCTGACTGATGCCATTTCAAGAAGTATTTCTACACAATTGTAGGCACCTATAAATCAAGCTGTGCACCTATGAATTAATCAAAAGTTTCTCAGTCTGTCTTTCAGCATTCCATTTGGTTAATAGTAAGGATAATAAATTCACTTTATAAATGCCCTGATAGTGCTATTGTTAGCACTGTCCTCATTTCCCATTTATAAATTCCTGGTTTGGGTTACATAGAACACTGAAAAATTTTAATTGTTTGAACTGAAATTGTATGTGGCAGAACGTAGGTTTCAGAAAATTTTTCATTACTTTTGTCCCCTCATGCTAAAAAAATTCACCTATTTTCCCTTTAAAAAAAAAAAGGAAGAAAGAAAGAAACTTGATCAGTTTTAATATTGTGAGACTTTGGGCAGGGGCTTCAGATCTGGCTGCAGGAGGACATCTGTACTTTTTGCCATTTGTGTGGCAGCGTGTATTCACATGCACATGATGCACATATATATATATATATATATACAAGCTGCATTTCCAAAAATGTTCTCTCTCACCCCTTTTTCTGCATCCTCCTGAAGTGGGAGACCTTTGGGTTGTATTTTGCAAAGCACACTACACCACTGGACATATATCAAACATTTTTAGCTTGCTGTTGGTTTACTGAGAGCTGGGGGAACTCTTCAAGTCCCCAAACACACAGTGCTGCAGGTGACGTTTACTGACGTGGCCAACTCCAGCTTGGAGAACTGAGGGGAAAGTCAGCTCTTGGAGTTGTCAATAAGAATGATGCATTAAAACCCAGTATACAAATATTAGCTTTAGTAATACTTTAGCACTACTTTATTAAAGAAAAAGAGTATTTAATGTTAGTATTTTCTAGTCCAAGACCTTTTCCAGCATAAACTATGATACTCGCAAACACTATCATTTATTTACAGTCTACTCTTAGCAGTCTATTAGATTTCCCCAGATGTATGTTTCATTTAATTGAACAAACAGTTATTGAACTGCTAATAAATACCTTTATATCTAAGCAATAGAGAGAGGCAGCTCTCTGCTCACAGAGTTGTGGTAACAGTGCAGTCCGGAATTTTCATATTGTCTAAGATAAAACAATGATGTCAATATGAAAAGTAGCAACTTTACATCAGGCTTCAAGAAGTCATTGAAAATTTGTTTCCCCCCCCCCTCTGTTATGGGTTTTTTGGAAGCAAATAATCCAAATCCTTCTATTCTGCCTTCCCATAAAAATGTCATTTTCCCATTCCTCAACAGAAATTCATGCTTGCTGTTTCATATGAATTTGCATTTATTTTTTTAATTATATTCAGGGGGAGCAAATATATGAGTTGTCTTTTGCATACAATAACATAACTCATAGCCCAGGTTCCTTAATCTTCTTTATGAGCAAATGGATGGGCAAAGAAAAGCATGGACACTATGCAAATTCACATCCTAGTTAAAGCTTCGCTGCAGCTTTAGCAAATAAATATTTGGGAATCCTGGTGACACCATCTTGGCTACCCAGAGCAGAGATCTTTGCTTTCCCCATTGAATCTGTGTTGATTTAGGTGTGACCCCATCAGGGAAAAAAGCAAGGAAAATTATTTCAAGTAGAGCTCCATTAAAACATAGGCTATTAGTACAAACCTTGGTTATTATTGTTTAGCAATATTAGCAGCAGGCAGCAGTGTTGATTGTTTTTGGAGAAATGACAGAAACTCTGCAGTCTTCCCCTGCTTCTCCCCAGGTAAAAAAAATATATTGAAGAGATTAAGCCTCAAATTCCAGAATATTTTGGTCCTTTAAGCCATCTGCAGATTCTCTGTGTGCATGGTGCCCCTTTTTAGAATAACCCACACAGGAGGGCTTGCTGCCTACAGGCGTAACTGCTGCAGAGGAGAATTGGGTAGTATGATTTCTTTTCTTAATTTTTTTTTTCTGTAATAAATCCAGATCGCAGCTAGGATCTCTGGATATTCAGCAGAACATTGTATATCTCCCCCAAGCCTATACTTTAGGTAGAAAAAGGTAGGCAAAGGATGTTACCCAGTTTACAGATGATGGATAGATTAAAAAAAAAAAAAGTCATGACTTATTTCAGCAATGGTAGAAGTAGTGTTCAGATCCAGAAAACAAAACCATAGATTTCTCCTAAATGACCTGACGCTAATTAGCCTCTTTTCTGTGCTCTGTCACATTCCTCTTTGTGGGTAATGCTTTTATGTGCATCAGGAAGATTCACTGTGCAGAATTCAAACAGGGTCTTGGCAGTAGCAGCTTTAGCAGCTCTCTGGGTAACTAAATCCTGGGAAATTTTAAGCTACAAAGTGGGAGCCATGACAGAGTCTTCTGCAAAGCAAAAACATTTTCTGAACCTACTTCTGATTTAGTTCGCTAGTCAACATGTCCTTTCTCCAAAGTATCACAGTTTCTGGAAGCGCTGCTCCATAACACACATCACTCCTTGTGGAGTGCAGTCAAGCTCAGTCATGCTCAGGTCCCAGAAGAACCAGGGGTACGTAAAAATTGTAGTGGGAAAGAAAAGTCTATTTTAATATCTTTTATCAAAAAAAAAGTAATGAAAACTTTACCTTATCTGGGATTATTCTGCTAATAGCTGAAAACCAGACCCAGGCTGTCAACCGTCGGGAGGAGTACTGCTCCTCACCTTTACTGGTGCTGTGCTCATTCACACCAGCTGGTGATTTAGTCCTTGCTCATTTGAGTGCTACCTACATTCAGAAAAGTTAATTAAGAATAACAGAGTCTCTCCTGCAAACAATGCTGGCTCTGTTTCTTTAGCTCTTTTAGTAAATACTTTATTTCTGAAACCAGACCTCCTAAACTGATTTGTGTTACAAGAGTAACTTTCCCTAATAATTAATTGATTGATTACTTAGTTAATTACTTAGTGATGTGATCTCTCAGGTGTATTATGGCATCTGGTAGTGTTGATAATGATCTCTGACTAAGTGTATGGTTTGAAGCTGGTGGTGTCTCTGCTCAAAGCATGGGGGTGTGCGTTTGTTTGGATGTGAAGGAGACCGGGGGCAGAGGGAGGAATTTCCCACACCTCGGTCTGATCCTTCTTCTCATTGTAAATTTTGCATTCTGAAATCTTGTGGTAAATTTTGCTTATGATTCAAAAAAGAAAACAGAGTGTAAAATAAAGATATAACATATACTCATTTGCTGTGGCTTTTGAGTACAGGTTTTGCAGCGTTTCCCTCCCTCCTCTCTGGTCCCATCGACTGCAGCTCATCCTCCAGTTTCAGGGCAGGACAGACACCGTCTCTCTGTTGTCCGTGAGCTATCAGTACAGCAAAGGGCTGCGAAGACGATGAGGGGACCGGAGCATCTTTCTGATGAGGAAAGGCTGAGGGACTCGGGGTGTTTCAGTCTGGAGAAGAGAAGACTGAGGGGGATCTTATCAACGCTGATCAGTACTCAAAGGGAGGTGCCAGGGGGTGGGAACAGCCTTTGTTCAGTGGTCCCAGTGACAGGACAAGCGGGAACGGGCACAAACTTGAGCATAGGGAGTTCCACCTAAACCTGAGGAGGGACTTCTTCCCTGTGCGGGTGGCAGAGCAGTGGCACAGGCTGCCCAGAGAGGGGGGGGAGTCTCCCACTCCGGAGCCATTCCCAACCCGCCTGGACGCCGTCCTGTGCCACTGCTGGAGGTGCCCCTGCTCTGGCAGGGGGTGGCACTGGGGGAGCTCCAGAGGGCCCTCCCAACCCTGACCACTCTGGGATTCTGTGTCAGGAAACTTCCTCAGAAAATAATTACCATTGACCCACATAGCCTGTGTGCCTTCTCCTTCTCCACATGTCCCTGAATTTTCATAATTTTAATTTCCTAAACAAACCCTTTCAGATTTACTCTGCTTCTGTGGCTAGAATTTCCATGAGTAGGATGCCTGCTTGCAGGCTCTGACATTGCTTGGTGCTGACCCTGCTGGAGATGCCGCTCAGGTACCGTGATTCATTTTCTCTTTCTTTTGTACAGCCGCGGAGCAGTCTCACCATTGCGCGGCGACCTGCTCGTAGCCCTCTGAGATCATACAGTCCCATTGCATCATCTGTGCCACACTCAGAAAACTCGACGGCTTTCTTATCCTTCCACCCAATGTCTGAAAAACAAAATATAAGTTCAGTAGTCTGTGAATGGTATTTTACCAGTTGCTTAAAAATTCTGCAAATGCATGGATTGATGCTTGAAATATTTCATGAATAATTGTGTTCCCAGCTAGGAGACATTTGTTTGTATCATCTATATAAAAAATTTAGTACATAATAACATCTAATTAATTCAAGTTTTTGTGCAACATTTTTAGAAAAATTATAGGTATTAAAGTTATTTTCTCCTAAAGTGTTTTGGGTTTATTTTGCTTTTAGCTAACATTTCTATAAGAAAATATAATTATAACAGACACTTAGTTCATTAAAGTTTCAGTATGGGTGTTTGAATAGAATTACTTCTTTTTGGCCGGCTCAGTTCTTGATGATTCATTTCAGATTATCATCAGAACATGCCCATCTTCAAGCAAGAATTTGCAAAAATAGTGTTTTGAGTTGAACATTTAATCTTCTTAACCAAATAAAAGGTTTTAGTCGTGAACATCAACTTCAGCATTTCTAAAAATTGATCAATATACCCAAACTGAAACATCCACCCTTAAAAAAATGGTATTTTTTAATTTCCATTAAAACCTGGAATGCACTCGGCTCATTTCATTTCATAAGAGCCATCCTAATGGATTTTTCTTCAGAGCTCTATCTTTTGCCCTGTGCAATGAGTTTCAATTAAGCATCATTTGGGTTTTTTTTCCCACGTTTGGTTTATGATTTCAGAAGGAAAAAAAAAATCCTATTGTAACATATCCCATTTTCCAAAGACTTATTTTACAGCTAATTTTTAATGAATTATAACAAATCTACGACCCTTCAGAAGTTTGAAGCCAGTGTCATGTTTTTCAGGGCTGGCTTTCCTCTAGTTTTTAATATAACATTTTCCATTCACCTTTAACTAATCTCAACCCAGGATTATAAAGCAGAAGTACATGGAAAAAGGACCTGGTGAAAAAGTAGGGAAGTTGTGCTTGAGTACCAAGCAGGTTTGTTTCATGGTTGACCAGCTCTCATTTTCATATATAAAATGTAATACAAACTACTTGTATCTCCTTTCTTTCTAGCTGTAACTGACCTGCATTAACCTGGCTACTCAATACCATTGGTTTTATCTTTCCAACACAATAGACGCAGAAGTCCTTTTTTTTCCCCTTTTCTCTTCCTTCTCCTCCTATTCAACTTCAGCACCATTTGGGAGAATGGAAAAATTAATTGATTTTCCCTAATGATGTCTCAGTGAGCAGATCAGGTTAACTGTGGACAGCAGCTGCAGTTTAATTTGTGAGTGTGGAACTGAAAATTATACACTTGTTGGATTACTGCACCTGACCGTGAGGCTGGCACACTGCCTGATATGTCTAAAAAAAATAAGACTCACAAAAAGTCTAAAGAAACTCGAGTATCTGTGCGGAGGTATAGAAGGAAAAGAGAATGGAGATCCATCCTTATTTGTTCAGAAAAAATTACGGAAGTTTGTAATTTTCTTAAGGCCGTCCAGAAAATTGCAGTTGAGAGCTACTTTAAAGATCATTATTGCATTTGGTGGTGTTAAACCTAACCTAACTGTTCTGGAATTGTCTCAAGAACCAGAAAGTGAAACAGAAACACTGAGGGAAAAGTTAACATTAATTTTAAGCTACTGCATACTGGTTAATAATCTAAAATGCCTGGAAAGTATCAAAGTATTATGATTTTAAGCACTTAGAAACAGATTCTTAATTTAAAAAAGACAATTTCAACCTGATGAGAATCTCGATCTGTATTTTTATCTTAAAACTGACAGTGTGAATATCGTTGAGGTTTGGGTTTGTTTTGTTTTTCTAATACTTCACATGTTTAAACTTGTGTCATTTCGCTTCCAGAATATGCTTAGTTTCTCTTAGAAAACAACAAAAAGCATATTTTAGGTGTCCCTAAAATAGCAAAGAGAAGCTAATGTTTGGCCTATTAGATTTTTCCATTTGAAATCATTAATATTTTGCAATCTGGACAAAGCCGTGGATATTTGTACTCTGAAATGTCAGCCAGCATCTTACAATTTCACATACTTGTCATCATTTTACAGACTTCAGGTTCACATTACAAATTGGCAGTAATACTTTTCAGGTCGTCTAAGTATTCCCTTTTTCTCTCTCCATTACCCAAACTCTTACATTTCAAAGAAAACCAAGAGGCAAGTCATAGTTCCAGGCAAATATATCACCTAGATATGGCAAGGGCAGCTGTCCTGCAAACCCTGGGGCAGGCTGGGCTCTTCCACATCGGATACGGCTAGATAACACCAAGGGCAGTGGAAAACTTGAGTTACAAAAAAAAAGACACCTAAAAACTGCAAAGATGATACCTAGGTAAAGGGATGCAGAGAGTGAGTCTAAGTTCTGGAGTAAAAGGTAGCTAATAAGTTAGTTCAGAAAAGGTGGGAGAAAAACCTATACATGGTTGTTACATTCCATCTCAACTCCAAAAGCTGGAAGTTGCCCCAAACTCCATGTTTTCCCTGTATTTTGGAAACCCTTTGCTTTCAATAAGGGTGCATTTTCTTGCACGTCAGCGGGAATTCCTGCGCTACGTCGGGGCAGTGCTCTAACAGCACCAGCAACTTGCGGAGCGCGTGAGCTCCCCTGACAAATGTGTGAAGCACAAATGTACCAAGCACAGCTGCACTCATACCCGCGAAACGTTTCAAAAGGTTTTCTCTCCTAGAAAATGGGGCCATTTGTCAAGCTCCTGCCCTGAAAGTGCATTAAATCGAACAGCGCTACAAAGTACGGCTCTACAAACCGCTATTTCCATTTGTTCTTTTCTTTCTGCAGTCCATCTGGGAGGACTGGAGGCAGAAAACTCACCATCTTCTAAGGCATCGCAACAGGAGAGAGGGGAAGGCTAACGCAGTTCACCTATTCTGCTCTTCTGGCAGAGTGAGTTTGTTTTCCTTTGCATATATATTGCCCGAGCCAATGTAAAAGCCTTCTCTGTCCAAATACCGATCCTTTAGCTGCTTTGAGCTCTGAAAGCGAGAGGATTTATCACTTGTAATTTTGTATTGTCCTGGATTAGAAGGGAATAGATGTACACCCGAGCCACTGTTGACATTCCTGGCATGTATGGATAGCACAGGCAGTTTACATTTACAAGCCAAAAACATAAAGAACAACCTTTTGTAAGCATTTGCTTTTATTGTGACATCTCAGCTGTGCAGCTGTGCAGTAATCTCCGTGCCAAGGAGATGAAATCATCAACTTGTTTGAATTCTTGCTTTTATCAGAGCAGAGCTGCTATCATAATGGAAGGACTAACTTCTTGCTAGGTTAATTGGTTTTAATTTGTCCTCTGTAGGAATCTTTTGACTCGGCTGTCAGATGGCATTTATGTAACGTCGAGCCTCTTCAAAGCACTTCACCAAGATCAATTATCTTGGAAAGCGCTCTTGCGAACTCTGCATTGCGGTTCTTCCCTTTGTAGTGTACAAAGAGGTCGGTGGCCTGATTTTTCAGGTCTGGGAGTCACACCTGAAAACTCAGCCAGACGTGCCTCATCCCAGGTTAACACAGGGAGAAAATATCACAGAAGGGGCTAGAAAAAGTAGGAGTTACGAGGTCCCCATCTGTACTCAGGCCTGAAAGCAAATTCCCTGGCATGATACAGTTCAGCCCCTCCTCTGCCTGCCCAGTCCACCACCAGTGTATCTTTAAACAGAGGAAAATACTTCACAGAATGAATGCTTTGAAAGGGATCCTCAGATCCAGGTATTCAGAACTGGACACAGCATTTTTCTGCATTTACCAAAAAATTTATCCAGTGCCAGACAAAACACCAAGAAAGACAGGAACATAAAGACAGGGTTTCACTGGAGAGGGACAAACATGGACCATTGGTAGGGTTACGCTAACACCAGCTAGACTAAGATGACATCTTCCTTACAAGCATTTAGGGTCCTGAGTACCAAAGTCATTTCTGAACTTGGGACTGGGGTAGATTTGGTAATTTGGTAGCATCTTGTGCATTTTCACCTTTCAGAAGTGTTGTCTGCCTCTCCAATTCATGTCCCGTTCATCTCGAATAACTCAGCAGTGGAGACATAGCCTCAAGGACCGCGAGACTTAAGCAAAGTGGAAAAAGGTTGACCAGAAAAATGAACAAAAAGCATTCAGCATCTTAACATCAGCGCAGGAAAGCAGGCTGCTTTTACTGATAGGTCTCAGGAATTATCTTTCTGCCCCAGTTCACTTGCATACACCAAAGAAGGAGGAGTAGACACCTTCATGTTGGTAAAACACAAAGCAGGAAGATCTGGAGTTATACTAAGATGTCTACAGTCAGATTTGGTCTCTCCATCTTAAACTATTTCTAGGTTTCAAGAGGACCAGTTGCCATCCCCCATACAGACTGTATCGTGGTAGGAAGGTTAGCTTAGATATTTGTATCAATATTAAATGAGGTATAAACCAGGATTTTGTTTATACTGTACTCTTTTTGTGGCACCAGGAGTCTGATGTATGAGGAACTGTAATTCTAAAGCGAATTGTGTCACCACAGCAGTCAATGTAGTCCCTGAGGGGTTAATATGTGTTTATTTCTATCCTCTAAGGCTGCAGAACTTCCCTGTTACAAGTAAAAGACAAATATTCCCAGAGAGGGAGAGGTGTGTGGCTGAACAAACATTTGTCTGAGAGCCAGATGACACTAAGGAAAGGAGTGTACGAAGGTAGACAACTCAGAGAAGATGTTGGGGGAAAACCATTCACAAAACTTACGGAAAACTCATGAAAATGTGGACCTTTGCCTCTGGGAATTCGGCGCAAAATTTATTGTTCCTTGCACTACAAATATTCCTCTCTCTAAAAATTAGTGAATGAAGGTGATATGATTGCACTGTGACAGAGAAACTCTTTGCAAAGTGTGGTTAGTAATGGTAAGGTAATTGTCCAACTATTGCAAGAAAATTGGTGAGCGAAGCCAGAATGGATGTCCTGGACAGAGAGCATCCCTCTGCTCCCACTTTTACACCAGTGGAAATGGTGTCTGCATGCCCTCCTCCACTGTCATTGCAGCTTAGAAAGGGCCCCTTTGCACCAGCTGTCTTAGTTTTTGAGAGCTTCTGTCATACCGTTCCAAACCATAACTTTCTGCACTATATTTCCTGCAAACTATTCCTAGCCATTGCTAGCTCAATTGTATTGAACTTGAGCAGACTGGTACATGATTTCAGAAGAGTTTGCAGGCAACAAATAGCAGCGCTTGTTGAATCCTTGACTGCCAGATTCTACGTGGAAGAGTAATAAAATGCAAAGTACATAACTCAACTCCACATAGCATGGTCTGGCTGCTTGCCCTTTTGCCTCTGAATTGCTTTTTGAATCCCTGCCCTGCCCAATACAAGTGAAATTATTCTAATTATACAGTTTGAAAGAGTCCCTAGTGACATGCTGGATACTGATCATTTCCTAGTTCAGTGCAAAACAATTTCACATATAATACAGATTACACAAAGGGTCATGAGCTCATAGAAACTCTGAAACTGTCTTGAAAGCTTTGTGTTCTCTCCGAGTCTAGGTCACTTTTGGGTATGGATTAAAGAAAGATAATGAACCTTCTGTTATTTTAAAAGTAAGCGTCTAGATATTTTATTCTTCTTGATCTCAGACTTGCATCCTCTGAAGAAATAGAAATAGATCTGCTCTTTTCCTTATTTCATTTTCAGATGCATGATGAATTAACCAGGTTGTGCTTGTCAGCTCTGTTTATTAAGATGGACCAAAACCAAGCCGCAGAACCCAAACAACACACTCACCAAAGGAAGTTCAGGGTTGGATCCAGAATTTTTACCTGGCTTACCTTTTGAATGAGCCGAGCCCAAATTTTAAGGACATTTTTGTCAGGATTTGATGTATTTCTTATTACTAAGAAGAGGACCTGCAGAAGAGTCACAGTCTCTAGCTCAAAAGGAGATAAAATACAGATAGAAAGATCTGGCTGTTCATCAAGAATCTTTTTTTCCAGAGTTGTGCAACAAAGACTCTTTTTATCACCACTGTGATAGAAATTAGCTATCTAAACAGCCACAAGAAGATGGATATAGTACCTTTAGTCATCATTTGCTGTCTCTGCAGGTGACCCATCCCATCAGACTCAGGCAATGACACTCTTCTACAGTAACACTGTCCTAATCCGCAAGAGCAGAAATAGTGGGAATGGGGTTTCTTCCTCATTGACTGTCATGCTCTGAAATGTGTTGCATCCCTGAACATGTGCTTATAACTACAATTCAGCAAAATTGAGGTAATAAAATTATACAGTCAATTCTATAAAATGACCATTGTTAGTCGTAATGATATCTCATAGGATAAAATGAGGACAAAAGCATGCACTTTGCAAAACTTCTGTCAAATATTTTTCCAGGGCTGTTTGTGATTCGCTGTCTTGAAGATTGGATTTTCATAAAAGTCTCGAAAATGGAAAATTGTCAGCAAGACCTGCGACCAGCATCGGGCTTCCCATCGCAAAATCCCCCCCACGCTGGATCGCTAACCCGGTGACTTGGTCTGTAATACTGAGCTTACAGGATTTGACTTAACACTGGTCATCAGTGGTATCAAAAATATGAAGTGAGAAAGAACTGCATTCAAAAGAAATAAAGGTCTCCCTCTCTCCCCCTTCCCTATTCCAAGCTTGACGTATTTCCAAGAGTCAAAAACAAAAGATGTGCTCTGCTGTTGTAATGACCTCACCTGCAAAACACTACGCACAGTCATGCCAGCACAGATTTTTCATGCACATGTAATATGCAGTTATCCAGCACTGGTTTTCATATCATTCCCCCCCCAGTAGTTTAATCAACAGAAAAAATAGCCATGCACCTTGCAACAACACGATGGTAGTAGGGAAATAAGAAAAAAATGCCTTTGGTGCCAGGGGTAGTGATCTTGATTAGCCAATAAACCAACCTAAATTTTTGCAGAAGACTACACCTGGACACAAATTCTGTGTTTGTGTTTTTAATTGTCTTGTTTCAGCTTCTTTATTCCCTTCTTTTTGTTTCCTGTTTCATTATTTGTGTGCTTTTTTTCAGGTCTACTGTAGCAATGAAACTAGAAAGAGAAATACAGAAACCTAGCACAGTGTAACTCTTTACTATCTACAGGATACACTGGCTCACATATTTTAAGCAGAACTTCATGCTTTGGAAAGCCAGAAGTCAGGCTGGATAAAATGTAACTTTTTTCTGTTAATTAAAAAAAAAAAAAGAATAAAAAAAGAATAGTTGAATAGATGAAAGGAAATGATTCCCCATTAAAATCAGGGACAAAACTCAATAATTTCTGTTAGGGCAAAGGGATTCTCCTGTGGTGCTTTAAAAGTCAACAGAACAAGGTGGACATACTTTAAACTGTTGTCATGGCACGGATGAATCAACAGAGCAAGATCGCCAGCTTAGGGGACCCAGATGCGCTGTATCCAGTCCCCACCGACTGTATGTACCAGTTACGGGTATTTCCCGGCTGAGCCCACAGCACTGTGAGAGCGGTGGCGAGGGCAGAGCCTTTCGCACCATGGCTGTGCCTGAAGCAGCCCAGGAAGGCAGCTCCCCTCTGTGCCCTCATGCCTCGTGCTGGACGTCTGCAACCACTTCCAGAACCTATTCGTTTTTGCC
This sequence comes from Ibidorhyncha struthersii, assembly GCA_013398815.1. Classification (NCBI taxonomy): domain Eukaryota; kingdom Metazoa; phylum Chordata; class Aves; order Charadriiformes; family Charadriidae; genus Ibidorhyncha; species Ibidorhyncha struthersii. The sequence goes on from VZSZ01010833.1 coordinate 694,026, forward strand.
CCCCCCAGCCCCCCCCAATCTCCTCTCTCACAGTTTATGTTTTAAAAGATTACTGGAGGGAGTACATCTGTCAAGGCTGGGTGGTCCCTCCTCCTTCAGTCATCCTTTTAAAGTAAAGTGCATGAGATGCTGGGTGGACTTACTGTGAGAGGACCTGAAAGAGGTCCTCCTAAGAGGAGCTGAATTCATGCCAGAGCTCCACTGCAGACCTATTGCTTTATCTCAGACCAAGATGGTCCGATCTTTCCAACACAGAGTGCCCAGCTGCCCATTTTGGGATGTTTCTGTTGGCTTTCTGGTCTCAGGAAAACATCTCTGCTTCTCACTGTCTTTCCAATTGCAATTACAAATAGTTTGGAGAGAAGGATGTTTTGCCATCTATTGCACAGCTTTCTGAAAAAAGTGGTCCCATGCTCAAAGTTAGCCTTTTGGATCTTCTGGAGAAGAATTAAAAACAAAAATATCTTTGGATAACAATATCAGTAATGGTAGCGCTTACACAGACAGCTTAAATCTTTCCCAAGATCGCGCTCCAGCTTACAACTGCTAGCAAAGCTGAGCAGGAGACTGAGAATTTTTTTCTAAATTAAACTTGGACTGGATGTTTTTGTGAACTTGTCTCTTTTATAATAAATATTTTCCCCCTAAAATTATGGAATCGTCTGTTTCATTTCAAACTGTTTCTTCACCTCAGGATTCAGAAAGAGCAATGTTTTTTTAATGTGGAAATTTCTTGCACAGGTCCTTTTGTCCTTTAAGCCAAATCCCATTTTATGTTTCTTAAAGATTTATTTATTGATACTTTTTTGGCCCACCTGATTAGTTACACAACTACATATCACAGACGGGATGTAACCACCAGTTTAAAAACCTTTTTGAAATGTGACTCAGAGCAGCCAAAGAAGGTTTATCAGTATCACGCTGATTTATTTAGCACATACAATGATTTACTACAACATTTGGTTTATGCTTGAGGAACTTTTTTCTTTTTTTCATCTTTTTTGGTCTCTTCTGAAAAGTTGACACATGTAACCACTATTGTTTTCTATTCTAATATTTTCAAATTTTTAGGGTTTAAATCATCTCTAATAAATAAAAACTTTCAGTTGAAACATGAGAAGGAAACTTTTTTTCTTTCCAACTACTCCTGACCATATGGCATGTTAAAGGTTGGGGTTTTTTTCTGTTTTCTGCTTCTGTTTGTTTTGTAATTAAGAAACTACTTGAATGAGAGAAAATATATATATATCTTGCCAATCTTGGATCCTTTATTAGAGCCAAACTTCTTTGAAGTTTCTGACAAATCCCTTTTTTTTTTTCCTATTACACGCTAAGGTTCCAATTCTTAGCTCAAGCTGGAAGTGCTGAAATGGCAGAAGTAGTCGGTATTGTAACTCTCATGAGATTTCCAGTAAAATTTTGGCAGCCTGGAGGGTGAAGCTCTGGATAGTTTGGAAAGGTATCTAAATTAATCTTTTCATACCTATGTCTTTCATCAGTGTGGACGGACTAGCTATTCAGGTTTATCATTCAAGAAGGCATTGCCCAGAGCAACGTCTTGTGTTGTAGCATTTCTTCGTTGTTGCTGGGGAGCCGGCCCCACTGATGGCTGCAGAGATGTCAACCAAAGAGATGCTTCTTTGCCTGGAAGAACTTACATTTTAATGGCATTCTTTATTATAGGTCCTCTTCTTTTCACGAACCCTCCTGTAAGTGAGGGAAGTGGGGTCAGTCCTGATTTAAAGATGGGAAATCGAAGCTCACAAGTGTAAATGATTTGTCAAAAACAATGGCAAAATCAAAATGAAAACACAGAGCTCTTGACGTCTCCTCTAGTGCCAAAACCACCAGAGCATCATCCTCTTCCCTTTGCAAGGGAAAAGGTGCTGGTTCACTTCTCCTGGGGCAGATTTTCAAAGGCAGTAACTATTGGGATTTTTAAAACTACGCAGTTGTGGGGGAGTTTGGTACCTGGGCGAGAAGCATACACACGCTTTTCCAAACAAGTCCTTCTGCATCTTGAAAACCTGACCTTTCTCCTAGGCATAGAGCATTCCATGGTCTGTACTGTGAGGATTTTAGAGCCCTCTCGGAGAGCCAATTGTTGTTTTTACCCTCTTGCTAAAATGCTTTCCGTGCCAGGCATGGATTCAGCAGTTTGCAGGGAAAGACTGTTCCAAGCTCTTCAAGTACAGTTCTAGTCATTTTTCCAATTGATAAATACACCACGGGCGACTCCCCTCCCTTCCATTTCCAAAGACATAAACAAGCTACAGACCATTCTGGGTTTGAATCCCAACCAGAGTAGCAAAGTCCTGAAATCCAACACATTATCTCATGTTAAATACACTCCTGTTCTATATGATTAATAAGCTTTCTACTTAATTGAAGTGTGACACACAAAGCAAAAAATGTTAATTGAATTTTATAGCTCATGGAAGTTGCCAGGTTCTTTTTAGATAATTTTTCTGAGGGGATAACTTATCTTTTCAAGCTTTATTTCTTCTTGGTTTTGGAAGCATTGAAGGAGCAATAGCTTGGAGACACAACACATTTATTTATTGGCTTTGGTTTCTTGCAGCCAATGGCTATTTTATTTTTCAGAAAACATGCCTAACTTGGATCTTGTGTAAAACTTGGTTTGTGTAAAAATCTCATAAAAGAAAAAAACCTGTTCACCAAACCTCTGAACTTGAACCTTATCTCAGATTTAATCTCCGTTTGAAGTGAGGTCTGACTCCTGACCTGTTTCTGTTGAACATCCCATCACCTGCCAGACTTCTTTTCTGGAATACAACTTTTATGTTTCCTCGTAACTTAGACTGCATCTAATATTACAGTAGTCCCTTCTGGGAAAGACTGCTCTAAACTTGTTCTTTGCTACACATGACCAATTAAGACAAGAAAATAGCTGATTAGAGCGATTGTGATAGTAGTGACCATTATAAACTATTATGTATTGATTTTAGTTGTTTAGAAGGTTTTTTTTTTCACACACTGAGTATCAATCATCATATACAAATGAAGACATTTGTAAGGTAGTTGCTTCTTCTGCAAGTCCACGCAATATATTTAAAATTTAGTAGCACTAAAACTGTGATCCTCAGTCAACACGTTATGCTGATGCAGAAATGGAAATTCTGCTCCAAAAATATGTGCACCCTCCAGCAGATTAAAGACACTTATTTGGCAAAACCTTTGCCAATGATGCCTGGAAGATCACATCTCACAGGTCTCTGCCTAATATTGTCTGTGTCACCACCCTGAACCTCAGCTGTCAGAAAAAGCCTTGTAAGTATAAAAAAAAAAAGGGAATTTGATGGTTTGAAGACAGGCAACTCTACTGATTTCCTCCATGCCACTGGGGTGGGTAGTCCATGCCCAGCCTGTTCTATGCATTGGGGAGGTAAGTGAAATATATATATGTATGTCCTCTATAACAGTATCAGTAATTGCTCACAAGCTCTTGAGAATTAGCACTTTTTGATTTCTAGTAGATTGGTTAAGTTTGGGTTCACCACTAAGAAAAAAACTCCAAACATGTCACTGATAGTAAAGTTCATCACTTCTCATCTCGTGAATACCTGTTTCCATGTGCAGGAAAAGACAAAAGGCCAAGTGAAACCCACATACTGTCTCATTGGCAGGTTTATTAGAGGAGCTATTAGCGTTCTTATTAATGGACCTGCTAGATTTTCTTATTAGTGGAGCTGCTAGACCTGCAGCAACCTGAGGCCTGTTTTGCTTCTTGTTATGCTTTTAGCCTCAGTGTTCATCAGAGGCACAAGTCAAGGTCAATTTAATTAAATAAAGCCAGTAGTCAATTTGGAACAGGTCTTCTAATACAGAATACAGGAAGAAAAAAGAGAAAACTAAAAAGGAGATAAAAGGATAATAAAATATTTCCAGCTGTTCTGCAGAATTTCTCCAGTTTCTCCACATTCCGCTGCACTCATCAGGCTCTGTCGTGGAGGTAAATCCTGGATCGATTTGCATAATGCACAAACCAACGCCTGAAATCGTGTTTGTCAGCTCAATAGAAATTAAGTGGAAATCACATGTCCTGGGACCACCGCTACCAGAAAATGTGCATTACCGACCCATGAGATCTCCAGTACAGAACCAACCACTTCTTGTGTTTGGCTTCTTAAGCTTCCTTCATGATAAAGCAACCAGCTGGCAGATGACTGCATATCAAAGCATAGCGAAGTACAGCCTGTGGTTTTAAACTACATTATCCTTATCCCCATTACGAAGAAATATAGCTCCTTATAATCCCCATTACACTCCTGCATAATTGTGAACAATCTGCTGCAGTCTCTAGAGAGAAACCCTTGAATCTGAGACTGATTCTAACTAGTATTTTAAAAGCATTGCATTAAAGCCCACGTTTGTTGTATTTTATGCAGAAATCACACTAATATGCTTAAACAAGAAATCCACTCATTTCCAACACAGAACACTTGTTTATCAATCTTTTGCTGCACTTTTGCTGATGCTGCAAATTATGTCTTCCACAGGAGGAAGAGGAACAAACGAAGGAACAAGAATACAGTCTGAGCAGAGAATTGCTGATTCTGATTGGGAATGGGGACTGAGAAAGCAGTAAATAAATCCTTACATAGAAGTATAACCTACAGCACAGATCCATATTTTTTCCAAATTGCTAATCAGCAAAACTCTGTGTATGATTTCATAAAAGGATTTGATAAGAAATCCCATGCTATTGGATACAAGTTTCAGAGTACTAATGCATGGTCCTCCTATACGACGCCTATTTTTGAATTAATGAATAATGCTGTCTATGTGCTTGATAACCTGCCTCCACTGAACAATTTTCTGGTGTACCATGCAAGTACAGAATGTACAATACTAATTAGCTGCTTTGCCCATCTACTTAAAACGATTTGCACATGCTGGCAAATGTAAATACACAATTAGGGCACATTTAGTTAAAAGGCAATGCAAGACAAAGTACAACTATTATTAGCCAGAACAAAAATCTTCACGATCTTCATCCATATTGAGGTCTAATTAAGTTTGCAAAATATGCAAATCGGCTCTGCTGATTATTTAAGGTTTGGAAAACTGTCCTAGGTTAGAAAGTACGCCGCTAAGTATTTTGATGGTGTGGGTGACTGTGGTTTTATGACTACTGTTACTATTAGCTGTCTGTTGTCTACATACATACTATAAAAAACTCATAAGCCAAGTGTGAAAGTAATTAGCGTTAGGAAGTTGTGTTAACAGGAATTAGAAAAGTAGTCACAGGAGATCTTCATTACAGATGAACAGTGTTAAATGTCAGTTGTATCAGATGTTTTGTGTTGTTGTATGTCTTTCTACTTAAATGTAGGAAGTAAATAAAATTCAGCTCATTGTCAGCTCAGTTTAATGACAAAAACAAGTTTGACTGAAAAAAGGGAAAAAGCAGTTTCTCTCTCTCTTCCGTTGAGCATTCGCTGATTCCATATCTAGAAATATTGCTCTTTTCAGTGCTTGAGATTGTCTGAGATTATAAAATGCTTCAAGAGTTAGTGCCAGAGAAGATAAAAAGAAATTTTCTTCCAGGGAATCTGAAGCATTCTTCACTGCGGTGAATGTTGTATTTTCAGGTTAGAGGTAATTCCCCTCAATCTGAAACACAAGGTGTATTATAAAAGCGTTGCCGCTGACACGAAGTATTACTTTGCAACAGCCTGACAACTTATTTTCTTTCAAACTTACATAGGGAACTAATTAAAACAGAGTTGCTTAATTTCCATTGCAGAGGGTTTCAGCTTATGTCTAGAGGCTGACTGATGCATCGTGTTACGGTAATCATCGCTCCAGCTCCCAATTAATCCAGTTGTTCCCAGGACTGCAGTGTGCGTCCCAAAATTTGTCCACCTGGATTCCTCAACTAAGGAAGCACTGTGCACACCTGGGAGGGTTTGCCGCAGTGGAAGCGATACTCAGGCCACAGCACTACCAGGATTTCGCCGCAAGACCTTGCTGGGCTCCACCTGATGCTCCATGCAGCAGCTTCGTGTAGCTCGATGCCCGTTCGGGGTCTGCCATCCCTGCAAGTGGCATCAGCACTGAACTTCCTTGAGGAATAGGTCTGTTGATATGTAAATAAATGAGTTGGACAGGTGGAGGTAAAACAGAGGCTGCTGCTCATCCTCTCAGTAAGAGTATTGCTGATTACCTTTAAAGCAAATTCATACTACAATAATAAGCTTATTAAAACAATATTCTTTATTGAAATAAAATTTGGTTTTATTAATATCTCATCTCTTCCCCCTTCTTCACTTCTTCTCAAGTTTAATTCCTATCTATTTGGTACATAGCAAAGTGGTTTCTTTCCCACACCCCTCCAAATCTGAGTAGGTTTCGGCAAAGCAAGACAGAGAGAAGCAATTGAGAGCTAATGACTAGTGCAGGCTGATATCAGACCCCAGATAGGCAGGGCTTATGCTTGTTAAATGTGTCTGCAAGTTCTAGAAAGCTAATTAAAGCTAAGCATATTCTTCTCATCTTACAGGTACTCTGTGTCTGTGGGATATAAGATACCAAAAAAGACTTCTGTTTCCCTGATCCTTTAACTGTGTGTCAAAGCAATGAGCCCTTAATGAAGTTTCATCTTTCTCGAGGTGTTGCTAGGTGCTAATTAGCCTCAGGGCCTGATAAAAAGGGGGAGAAAGTGCAGCAAAGGATTTCTGTGGAGATTGGTTTCTTGCCCACTCTTTAGAAATAAGCCCTAAAGCAGTCTGTCATTAGAGGTTGCTGTGACATTTATTCCTGTGTTGTGATTGTTTCAGGGATGGACTCTGCACTTAATAGTATAAATACATACTGCTGCTTCAGTGGGTATTTTAGCAAACTGATTTTCCTCACTCTATAACCAGGCTGTCTATAATAAGTGTTCAAGGGCAGGTTGAATGGGACTTTGAGCATCCTGGTCCAGTAGAAGGTATCTCTGCCCACGGCAGGGGCTTGGACTAGATGATCTTTGAGATCCCTTCCAACCTAAACGATTCTATGATTCTACAAATATCTCCAAAGCAGAGGGGAAGACAGAGCAATATTTCTCCTTCCCAGGTCTTTGTTAGTTTGGTTCAAATAAGGAAAACTTCCATCCTGGACAGGCATCTCACTGATAACTGGTTTATTGTATCACTATAGAACAACAATAAAGCAGAGCAAATAACACAGAGTCAGGAGACAGTGGGCAGAGCTGAATCAAGCCACGGGTCCTAATGTCCCAGCCTTGATTAAATTCCCAATGTCCTAACGGGTAGGGGAGTGGGAAGTGTCCTCGATTCCCTGATAGCCTCAGCTCTACGTGCTCAAAAACTCAGGCACTTTCTAATAAAGGGCTTTGGGAGACCGGATGCAGATTTGGCCTACCCAGATACCCACTTTTTGTTTAATTTTTTTATTTTTTTACTGTTCCATTTACTGGGAAGGAAGGAAGTGGTGAGAAAGTCGAGTTACGTGCCCAGCCATAGAGTCCCAGCAGTTTACAATATTCCTGTGCTCCCAAGGATGGTCGTATTCTTGGCAGGCTGATGCTAGCAGCAGGCTTACCTAAAAGCGCTTATGGCTGCTGTCAAACCCTTCATAACATGGCAGAGTACATCTTGTGTGTGGGTATCCTGGCCCTTTTTGATTCAATTTCCAACTGTTAAATCACACCCTGCGCTCTCGTAACTATGTAATCACAGTCAATTCCTTCATTGTTTGGGGTGATTGAATCTAAAGCTTTTGGGCTTTTTCGGGTCATGTGCGCCAGACCTCAAAGTGAACTTAACTAACAGTCCCTTGTTTCTCTTCCTCTTTCATGTGCTTACTTCCCAAGATCAATCTCTTTCCAAAAATAATATTAATTTTGGCCCCATACCCTACTCCATTTCACTCTGGCATATATCTGGAGCAGTAAGAATAAGAACAAAGCTCTCTGTCTAGAACACTTCTCTTTCAGTCACAGTCGGGTCCTTTTCTTTACGTCCATTGTATTTCTAAGGGGGAAGACGGAGTGTTTTGCAGTAAGGGAACTCTGTGCCCAGTGCCAGCAACATGCAGCATCCATCAGGACTTTACTGGACTTGTTCTCATCACATTTTGATATTCTTTGAACGTGAAGGGGAATTCATAACCTAGGGGAACTAATGCACGATCACTTTGTTCCAACTTATGACGTTTGGCCAATGCAGTCTGCCTTAAAAAAAAAAAATCACAAAACAAGTAGAGTGCAGAATAATGCGCAGAAATTGGAGTATACAGGGGCAGAAATGGCAGGAGAGGCTGATGCTGGAATACTGTGCTCCGTTTTGATGGCCGCAGTGAGAGTCAGTAGCTGCAAGCTACTGATTATAAAATTATAACAAGAGATTAGATGAACACGCTTAACAACAGAGTGACATAATCCTTGGAAAGAAATTGCTGCGGGAGTCAATGGACCTTTTTATCACTTCACAGCAAGGCTGGATGCCTCTCTAGAAGGTACAGCAGGCTAAAAGCCTGGACTTCAGTGGGCTGTGAAGCGGGGGAAGGAGACTAAACAGAGGCTAAGTGACACTTCACCTCTCACCTTAAACTTTCACGATTCAGTGAAAAATAGACGTACAGCTTTTGAATGAACAAGCTTCAAGCCATGACAGAGTTTTATAGACCTGTGAAGACCGCAGGATAGGCATAATGTGATCACAATATTTGCTCCCAGTGAAAGGACATGAGAACTCGCTGAGCAACGTACGCGCTCAGGGAAACGTCTCTGTGAATATCCTTGCAAAGGAGTGGGTGCTGCGTTGTATTTCATTCAGCAGCTCTTAGAAAGTCGTGCCTTCTTCCCTGTCCCCTTGCAATCAAACGGGAAAGCGTATGGGCTATAAACCCCGCTGGGTAAGTGGGGGAAGCCCGGGCAATCAGCCTCTTTGCCCCATCACCATACCCTTCAAAACCTCCCGAGATTTGGACATAGTCCCTGCTCCCCAGGGAGGACAGGTCACCATCACACCGTCAGCAGTCCAGGATGGAGAAAGCTGCTGTCATTTGTCAACATCACCACCATTTTTGTTGATTTAATAACAGGAACTGATACATGTGCTGTGCTGTGATCCCAGCAGATAAATGTGGGATAGGATGGGCTTTGCAGGAGCAAAGGGATGCAGAGGCGTCTCTTCCATTTGCAAATTGCAGGGCAGGGCAGGAAGGGTGAAATGGAGAAGTGTTAATGCTCCATTAGCTTATCTGATGGGTGGAATCAGGACAGTTGTGTTTGAGGGTTAGGCCTTTTTTTAATGTTCCCTATTGACAAACATTGCTTTTCTTGCTCTTCCTCTCATGGGGAAGAGTTAATTGCCTTCCCTCCTTCTCTTCCTCTCCACCCAAGCACTGGACAACGCAGGCGGTCCAGCTGCTGACACTTTGCAGGAGCCGGTGTGGGCACCTGCCCCAGCGCTTCCCCGGCTTCTTGAGCACATGTCATTCCAGCTTTGCGTCCTGAGTTTTGGGGAGAAATCGCACTGTTTTCCCATTTGCAGGCTGGGAGTGAGGGTAATTACCTCAGCAGGCCTGACCTATTTTCACTGCCTGTGGTTCTCTGCTTTCTGGGAGCAATGACACTGGTATACAGTAAAGAAAGGGCTCTATCTGAGCCAAGTGCTATTTATTTAGAGAAGGAGTTTTATTTAGTAAAAAGACTTTTAAGAGAAAACAGATTTTAAGGGCAGTAAATAACTCCCTATCTCTCTACCTAGAGCTTACTTATTCCCTGATGTTAGATAGATGCATCTGAGGTTGTTTAGACTTTTCTAGAGACTGTCTTTTTCTGGACGGCCCTGGACTGCCGACCGTCCTTCTGATCCGAGGGGGACCAGTCCTGTGATGTCTTACACCCAACTGTGGCTCAGCAGCTGTTTCAGTTTGGCTGGGACCTTGAAATTAGGCCATACCCTTGTAATTGAGTCATCAGCATTTGCTGAGAGATCGTTTATTGTGTTGTCCTGCTCATTCCCTTCCCATTCAGACAGAAAAGTCTTATACAATAACTTCACCTCGTGGAAAAGGTCATGTGCAGAGTTCACAAAACACTGTCTCTGTATTCCTTTGTTTATTGCTTAGTATCCCTATGCCCGTCCCATAAGCCACAAAACAGGGGAAGATATTTAAAAATACTCTCCATTTTGGCACATTCCCCATGATTTGGCAGTATTTGGGTTGAGGCTTTTGGTTTACATTTATCCGAGTTTCAGAAAAATCAGGACAAAGCTCAGCTGGAGTTTCACAGTTTTGCTGAGTTTCACAGAGAACCCCCATGCAGAATTGCCGCAGGTTTTCTAGGTCTCCATCCAGCCCATAAATCAGTTGAGGTCGACTTGAAATGCAGCCCAGGTATGCCATGACAGCCCAGCAACCCCGGGATGGATCCAGACAGCTGCTTGCGTGGAGCTTGCCTGCGCTCGGTTCCTGTTCTGCCACCGACTCTCTGCATGTCCCATCACTTTTGCCTTCGATGGTCCATTGCCACCACACTCGCCTACATTCCCAGGGTGCCATTACACAGCCCACGTGCGTTAACACCGACATCCTCACATCAGCGATGTCCCATGGCAGCAACAGGCAGAGTTGTTATCGCTCACTGCAAACCCATCCTTCCTCTCTGCATTTGGGTTTGGTTGGGGTTTCTTTTTTTTGAGTGTCAGATGTGGAAAACCGAACAGGATGATCACTCAGCATGTACCTTGTCTCTGCTGCCTGCTGGAAAGTCACTGCAAAAATGAAAAATGAGAGAGGGAAGAATTTAGGAAACACTGAATTGCTCAAAAGGCAATTTGCCCTCAAAGGGCAAATTAAGTCCAACTCCACTGTGGTTTTGCAGGTCTTGATAGAGTTGTACCAAGAGACGACTACTCAGATGTTCCATTGATTTGTCAGCAGGCAATTGGTAAAAATCTTTTAGCACTTTTACTTAATGAGTGATCATTTTTTCTTCCCACAGAACTCCTGTGGGTATGACGAGGCGTTCCCCAGAGAGCACTAATGATCTCATCCTAGCTGACCCTACAAAGAATCCTTTAGCCCAAGCATGAACACTGATCAGCAAGTGCTCACTTATCACAGCACAATTGCTAGTTGATGCTCTGTTTGGTCTTGCATCAGTTTACCCACAAGGGTTTCCATGGAAATTAATATACAGTATCATACCTGTTATATCATGCCTGATCAGCTGGTTTTCCACGGGCTGTACCACATGCCAGCCCTATAAATCCTTGAAAAGCGTTGGACCTATAGGGTAGTAATTACCCAGTGTCTGTGGAGCAAATCCAAAACACACTCTGTGTCCGTGGAGCTGTAATTACGCTATAGACTGCATGACTAACCCACTGCTGCCGGAGGTTTTCCCAGTCACAGGGTGTAATGTAACCCTTGCAGCCACTGCGTGTTTTCCTACATCTAAAAGCCTTTGCAAGGATTTTAGGGTTTGAACGTAACTCAGCTGCTGTAAACCCAGATTCAGATTTTAGACCCAATTTATTGGTAGCAGGCCTCTCAATATGCAACTTTCCCACCACATGCGACCTCTGTTCCTTTGGTGACACAATCAGGAGCTGTCCCCAGAGCGCTCCCGCACGTGGGATCAGTCAGCACCCACGTGCCTGTGTCTGGGTCATGTAACAGGAGATGACGTGCTCCATGGCCTGAGCTTCTTTCTCCTGCTACGTGACTCCATCCATGAGACACAGGCTGGTCCATGGAGTAGGGACATGGAAACCACCTGTGTCTGGCATGGAGCTTCACAGGAGGGAGAAGGGAGAGTCAGCAGCCCAGCTCCTGGAGAGGAGGAGGGTCTTTGCTCAGCTCTTTCTGCCTGCTCTGCTCAAAACAGCTTTTCAGTCCTAATATGCAGCAATATCTAAAAGCCACCAGCATCTGTCAAAGGGCATCCACTATGAGAAGTGATGCGAGATCCCAGAACTATACGCATCTTGTGTGAGCACATGTGCACAGAGTCCTTAGCAAAGCCATGAGATCCCTATGATAAGCCATGATTACAATTTTCCAAATTTGGAGGGGCCACAGAAGTCATATAGACTTCAAAATGACCAGAAGAAAATAGATCAGTAGCATACAGAGATGTGAGAGAAAATGAGAAACATTAAAAGAAGAATCCGGGATTCAAAGGTGGGATACTGATGGCCCAGCAGCAGGACGAAAGGCTGGAACCACATTGTCACACCCAAGGCATTGCTTTAATTTTCACTTTGTCTCCTTAAAACTGCCTCTGGTTTCAGCCACCACCCATCAGAAATTGTATTGAATTAGCTGTATTGTGTTGAGGGCAGGGTATATTCAGCTGTAGAAACACTTTCCTCTGAAATTAAGTCCTCCAAGAACTGCTTTGGAGAGCAAGTCTGATCCCATTCAGAGGAAGACACATAATGTGTTCCTTTGTCCACTCCTGTCAGTCAGATCCACGGGTCCTGCCATTATGCCAATTAATTATTTCTTCCAGTGTTTACCCATGCTTATGCCACAGGGACTTGAAGGTTATACAATGCATGCTTGGGGCAATATCATTTCATGTCCTTCTGAAACCTCAGAAGGTACAGCAAGATCCCTGGAGCCCCGAGAGCTCTGCGAAGTACTTGTGAGAATAATGATAATTCATTTACTTTGCCCAGTAGTTTTAGTTTTCATTCCAAGCACGATCTTATGTGGGACTCTGGAATTTCTCATTAACAGTGGTAAAATCATTTCTAAGAGTTACTGAGGCATTTTACAAATGTTTACAGCTGGGGCATGTGGCAAAAAGGGGTGAAAGGTAGATACAATTGAAATGAAGTTTGCTTAATACCACTAATTCATCAAAAGCTAACTGTGCTAGTTAATACTTTGCCCATAAAACATACCGATACCGCAAATAGAGGCAGCGAGCAGTGACTGATGACCTGACAGCTGTTTAAAAAATTTGCAGTCACAGTCAAGATCTTCCGAAGAAACATAGAGCAGGCAGAGTCACACGCATCTGGACACTGCCATGTGGCAATCTACCTGCGCATCCATTTACAGTGGGTGGTAGATTTGTAGGGTGTATCACCAAGACAAGGTAAGGAGATGGGAAGCAACACCAGCGAGACGATTACATTGCATAATATATCTGTTTCTTCCTACGATCACCTCCTGCAAACTGTCCGTGTTCTCACTCTCTTGCCTTCTCATAATGTGGTGGACTGAGAGACAAGTCAAATCTGCAAGTGGTCCACATGGTTTTGCATGTCACTTTGTGGAAGGCTGTGTCCAGATTATGACTCTGTGTATATATATAGTGTATATATATACACACGCACACTTCTGTATCAAATGGCTATTCTTCACCTTCTGCTCTTCGGCTTCTGAGCTGGAACAAACCTTGCAGAAAACCTATTTCCATCCTTTAGCTTTTAAGGACACGTATTGTAGCTTCCAGAAGGACTTTAATGGCAAGCAAAGATGTTGTATCCTTGAGAGAGTGATAAAGTGAAACTTATATCTTGCAGCTGCCTTAGTCATTCTCTTGAAAGCATGCTCACCTTGCTCCTCTAGCAGCAGAAGAGCCCTGGCGCTCTCTTCCCGGCACTGCTCCTGCCCGCACTTGAACTGAGCTCATCGGGTATGAGACTGCACTGGGCTCCTCTTGTAAAGGGGATCAATGCCTCAGCTGCAAAGAAAAGAAACTGAATTACAATAGAGGTTGCTGGAGAGAGGACTTTTGAAAACATTTTCTGTTTCTAATTTTGGTAAGGAAATAGGCAATTACTGTCTTAAAAAATTAAATGTCATGAAATTTCAAACTCCATTTGTTTCTGATAAATATCTTGCAACTTGTGACAGAGGTTGCTGGAAATCTCTCCTAATAGCAGTGCCATGTTGGCCAAGAAATGTTTGATCTGTGCTCTAGCCTTTTCTTCATGTGGGTTGGACTGGCCTATAGTCAGATAAAAAAATCATCTGGTTAGTTTAGTTTTTAAAAACAAATTTGAGCCAGTCAGTCTTCGCTTTATAGCGGCTATACCCAATCTGTCTGGAGAAGCAGTTAAAACCAGGAATCGGCCAGCACTGAAACACCATTTGTCCACTAACTTCAACTTTATAGAGGGAGTCTGAAATCCTGACCTGTGTGTCTTCAAGCTTTGGCTGGGGTCCAGCTCTACCTACTACCCAAGAAGGCTCGGTCGGCCGGTGCGTACTCTGCGGGATGTGCATCCACGGGGCAGACCAGCAGTGTTTACACACGTTGGCATCTGCGTCACCTCCGCACTCCACTAGGTTGTAATTCCTGATGTAAAACATGTACAGTATGTTGGGTTTAAATGGCCACGTAGATATTTGGGCATCAGCCTGCCTTTAGTTGTTTGTCTTAGAAGGTTTATTTGGCTCTAATCCAGTTTTCTATGAATTTTCTGCCTTATAATGTGATCTGCACTTACAGTACTCGGTTGAGTTAGGGGAACACCCTGACACCCATCGAACAGACCAGCATCAAACCCTGCAACCCAGATTTTTAGTTAAAGAGCCTACCAATGCCACTAGTCCTTTTCAAAGGGACCTTTAGGTCTAAATCCCAGTCATTTGAATGAACTCACTGGCTTCAAAGCCAAGCAGAAATTCCTCCAGTTTTACCTGCACCGGTGGCCCAAATGCTTGTAAACAATCTCTTCCTTAAAAGTTCAAGTCTAATTAAATGAATTCTTCAGTGATTGCCCTGAAAGTCTGGAAATAGTCTTTCACGCTATAGTGTTCAACTTTGGAGAATGACACGAGATGCTTTATTCCTAGAAATGTGCAAGGCTTGAAGGCAGGGCAAGAAAAGGCGAAGGGGTCTCTCCTGATGTGCCATGCTACTGTGGACCAGAGTTTCCTTAGCCGTTAATATGTATCACCATGCGTTGCCTTTACATTGCCATGGCTGTATCAGAGACAGCAGAAGAAGAGGCAGAGTCACCAGCCGTGGTGGAACAGGACACCCAGTCGAAGGCGATGGCTTGGGCTTTAGCTTGCACATGTGATGGAGCACAGCTCATCTGTCACCGCTACTACAGCCCGTCTGAGGCAGTGGGAATTTATTACAAAGCTTGAGAAGAAAACTCAAGAACAGAATTGAAATATTCCCATTGGTTTCTCTTGAATTAGATCTCCCAGATAACGTCTGCTGATCGTAAAATACAATGCCAGGTGAGATAATATTGCTAATTAGAGGGACACTGCACCCAGTCTGCAGCCAACTCTTATGAAGCTCCATGAGGTCATGCATGAATAGGCTCCAAGGAAAAAGGCAAAGTGTCAATAAGGATGACTTTCTTCAATAGATTCACCTGTGATAAGCACATTCCAGTGACTCAGTGCAGGATGAGTAGGTGCTAGAATTTTCACATCCATGTAAAAATAACGTAGTAGAGGAAAAACCAGTAAATGCCTTTTTCTTTTTTCTGCAGATTCTATTTAAAATTAGAGATAAGCAATACAAAATCTCAGGCAGAAAACAAATACCCAGTATGGATATTTACTGTCATCCCAGGATGCTGTGCTCATGAGGTAATACTTCGTAGTATGGTGGGAAAAAAAAACATGCACAAAATTACTTCCAGTCCGTTCTGAGGTAGGTCCTGAGCGACCAAAATCCCTGTCCTTTGGAACAAAACCAGATCGTCTTAGCTGTGCAGGCTGTGTTCTGATTCAGCGTGGAATTTGTTTTTCCCATCATGTGAGAGAGAAAACGTCCAGTCCAAAAAGGGAGATGTCAGCTCGTACGCAAATTCGCTCATCAGAGAGAAATGATGCCGCAAACACGCAAAGCAGAGAAGCGGGCTTAGCAACATGATAACTTTCTGTATTGCCTTGTGGACAAAACCATCTTTGAAGGATTAATAACAAACTGAAAGCTCACTGGAAATATCTCGCTTGTTTGTTTTGGCTTCCAGAGCATTTCTAAGTGTAATTACTAGCAGTTGAGAAAGGGAGAAGGCAAAAAAAATGTTGTGGTTAGTGCACAGGGCGGTGGCTCAGGAGCCCTAGGTTGATTTCTAACCTCTGTCACAGTCCAGTGTCACACAAGAAAAAGAGCCTTTGATTCTTCTGGAGCTCGGATCCTTTCCTACAGCAGGGATGAAGCTGCCCTTTGGCTGCCGGGTGCCCGGGCTGCCCGCGGCACAGGCAGCGGCTCCTTACGCTGCGGTGCCTTACACAGCCAGCCCCTTGTGCCCTGCTGATGCTGATGTAATTCAGCCAGCGATAATGACGTATCCTGCTTTAAGGGTCCCCAGCACTTATATATAAGCCTCTCTTAACAGCAACGTACTGCTTCAGATGGGGAAAATACAAAGTTTCTGGGCGCAGATGCGCATCCTTTTAAGCCAATGGGTACGAATGGATTTGTGCCCTGCAAGAATGAAAGTCTTTATTAAGATACATGTTTGCTGGGCAGTGACAAATCTTTCCTTCGGAACACAGTGATTAAGGTTTAATTTTATTCCGGATTATAGGCAGCTCCATTTGCAAACCAGCCCTCATCCAAGTTTGCACACATATTGCCTGGAAATGAACGTTACTCTTCAGCTGCTTAAGCAGCTTTGGATAAGAAATGATGGAAGATTAGGAGCATAAGAAAGATCTCCAGGCTCAGAGGAAGTTAAGAGAAAGTGCCATCACGAGTTCAGGAAGAAATGCTGCCGCCTGTGAGGGTTTGAGTCTTCCAAATCACTCGGGAGATTTGGAGAAAGTTGATGGGAAAAGGATGGATTAGTGAAGGTGAGGAACTTACAGATGGCGAGCATGAAGACAGCCTATATATATGTGTGTGTATGTATATGTATATATAAAACATCATCAGGAAAATTTATAGGCTTCAGTCTACTTAGAGAAACAAATTGTGGTTCTGGAGGTTTTATTACATGGCAGCAACCAGGAGCACCCCATGAGATAGAGTTATAGGTGTCATCTTAAACACAGAGGGGAATAAAGTCTGTCTTGCCAGTTTAAGAGCGAAGGAAGAGGGACAGAGGGCTGGAGGAGAAGCAGGGCAGAGGGAAAGGAAGCGACGCTTGCAGGGCTGGGATGCAAATATTTGCCTCATTATCCAGTACCCTGTTCATGCTGATCGTATCTCCTCTGGTGTTTTCTTCATAGGCACGTGCCTATTCTGCCAGACAAAGGTATTTAAATACAATGTATTATTGTTTGTTCTTAAACACATATATCCATCCCCCTCTGAGAGCAGTGGGAGGAGGACAGTGTGGATATCCCATGAATATTTCACCCTCGCTGTAGTGACAGCTTTGATTTGTGAAACAGCTTGGAATAAAATGCTGGTAATTTTTCATGGAAAAAATAGTGGACATAATTTCTGTGTGTTGCAAAGGGAACAGCAGAGAACTGAAATGCCTGGACATGCCGTTATCTGAGTGCCAAAATCCCAGATGGATCTAAAAGTTAGCATTTTTAACCCAGAAAAGTAACGTTACGATCATCCCTAATTAAGTGGATTCTGCATGTTTATTGTTCTCAAGTATCTGCAGCTCTGCTCATCCATTTTTCACATTATTCCTTGGCTGTTTTCTCACGTTCAATCTCTTTGCTGGTTTGGTGTTTTGTTCTCTGGAGATATCTTTCATAAATTTTTACTATTTCCTCGTTTCCTCAGAGAGATGGTTTTTTTTCTTTTTTCCAAATGAATGTTGTCACCGCACTACGGTGTAGCAAGAGAAGAAAGCCGGGCAGTGGAAACTCCTTTAACTGAATGACATGGAAAAACCCCTCTGGCTCCATGTCAGCCAAAGAAGGTCAAACGCAGCCAGAGCTACAACTTTGTCAATGGATCCTAAATCCAGTATTTAATATTGATCTCCAGCTTCACAAATACCGTATTGACACCTTCACAAATACCGTATTGACACTGGTGACATCAGTCCTGACATCAGCGTGATGAAATACAACCAGGACATATAAAAATGACTTCATACTGCCAGATTTGCTCACAGCTACCACTGGAACAAAAACAGAAGGGAACTTTTGTAAGTTTAATTAGTTGTTAGTAATAATGTTCCATCAGAGGAGCTCTGTAGGCTGGAGGACGTTGCTTACTTGCTGTCCAGCTGTCTGCGCTGAGGCGTTCAGGCATGATGCTGAGGTGGGACTAAGAGAAGCAAAGCCGGACTGCCCCAGTGCTTGGGGTAGGGGGATGTTTGAAATCGGCATCGCAGGCGTTTAAAGCAGATATTGCGCCCACCTCATCTCCCTGGCTGTGGGAGCAGGTCTGCCGGGCATGCCCTATGCCGCCCCATGGCTCAGCCAACGGCCCAAAGCTGATCTTCAGCTTTGGAGTGGCTTTTTGGAGATTCATCTTTCTGTCATCTGTTATAGCCCAGCACCAAGCATAGGCTAGTAGAAAGGGTCCCAAATGGCACGTTTGTACCCCACTGCTGCACACACATAGAAAGCCAGACTTCGACGTGCCCAAGGCGCTGGGCACATCCACCTGCAGAGTAACGGACCCGGGCTCTGCTGCATCGCTGCCTCTGTCCGTGCCAAGCCTGGGGACAGCCTTTCTGAATTTAATTAAAATTTAGAAGCAGCGCCATTAAATCATACAAAGACCACTGGAACATTTTGCAAAAGAGAGTGTGCAAAGTCACCATGGTGGTATTCAGGGAAACAGTTATGAGCTGACAAAAATTCACATGGTAACTATTTTTTAATAAAATGAAGAGGGAAGGAAGAGAACGATTCAGATTTTCCCTTGAAAATTTCACAAAATTACTTTTCACATACCTCAATTATCTCCACCTTCATTTCGTATATGAAAGTCTGTGCCTACAGAATGAGTCAATAAAAGCCAATAAAATGAGAACAGTATGAGACAGATCTTTGGATTGCATAAATAAAGCATGGCTCAGGTGACATCATTGGGGCAACCGTGATTTATACCAGCTGAGGATCTGGCCCATAAACCGGGAATAACTCTTTCTGTGCTGTGATTTATGTTCTCCAGTTATTGACTGCTTAGGAATAAGCCCTCTGTTATAAACAATCTGGGAAGTGAAGAAGGCAATTGTGTCTTAATGAGACCATGGTTCAAAGCACTGCCCTGTTACATTGACCCTTCTATAGATCAGAAAGTCTCCTTGATTTAATTACCTTACAGAACCCCAGACTAGACAGCTCCAAAACTCATTTATGCCCCGATCTTTTTTTCCTTTTTTTTTTTTGGTGCACTTTATCGTGATTTACAATTCAGCCAAGGGACTCGTCAGGCAACCGATGAGAATTATTTAGAGGGAGTTGCAGTTTGTATGCAATTATATTTTTCCTTAAGGAATAAAAAAGCCCATTTTGCGACTATAAAGGTCTCGTCTCCTATAAAGGTCTCGCACAAAGAATAAGCAGTTCTGCCTTTTAAGTCTAAAGGACCAAAAACTTCAAGGATAGAATTAGGGGAATTTAAATTAGAGGCAACACACTGCTCACGTCTGAAACATTCCCATTTGAAACTTCACAATTCAGTCCTGCATGCAGTTTTCAGCAGATATTACAGGATTGTTCCACCAGGATTATCTCATCTTCAAGAAGATTTTCTTTTTTTTCCCTTCAAATCTGTGGTATAAAGCAGTGGAAATAATACGATGTTCCCTTCTATTCACAAATGAGTGTTCTCCTCTGTCTCAGGGTGTTTCACAGCCTCTAACTAGGTAAGGCTCAAAGCACCCCCAAAAATCAATGAAATGCCTATTATTACATCTTAATTTGTTCTGGAGTAATACTGCACTGCAGCCAAAGGTGCAGCAAACAGCTTTGGCTCCTCTCTGACGCTTCCTTGGTGCTGCAGCCCATGGGATCGCATCTCATTGCTGGCAGGGAGGGATGCTCAGGGTCACCATGGCCCAAAGCGAGTGCAACCTAACGTGGGGACCACTGCCATCAGCCGTGGGGTCACACGGCCCCCCACGCCAGGTGGGGGGGTGATGGCCACTGAACCAGTATGGAAGTTGCCTTTGTGTTATCGAAAGTTTTGGTAAATATTCAATAAACACCAACCTCCCTGTTGAGCCTTTGAAAAAAATCTCCTCCCGAAGCTTTTCCCTCAACTCTGTGGATTCAAGCAGGTTTGTGTTAGAGTTGCCAAAAGTCCCTGCATGAGTTAAAAGCTGAAATCCCATTGCATTTTCATAATTTACAGCTGGTTTCCAGAGGCTTTGACTAAAAGACACAATTCCCACTCACCTTTCTGCAGAGCTCCCTTCTACACATCACCCACTCTGATTTGGCATCCACTTTTTCCCTTCTCACTAAATCTTTCTCTCCTAGTGCCGACCCCTTGGTGTTTTCCATCTCTTTCCTTTCTCTGACACAGAGAATTGGAGTTTCAGTCTTGAATGTCCTGGTCTGACCTTGGCACAATGGCCAGTGTCTGTCTCCGTCTCAGGGGGCTTAAAAGTAAGAGCCTGATACAGAAACGCGTCTGGTCCTTTTGCCCTGGACACAAGCACACGACCTGTGCTCAGCAAAGCACCCCACCAGGTGTCATATTTATACACTGTCATTAATTAGCTCATGCCATTAATTATCACTGACATTCAAAATGTAGCAGACTACCTGTGCTCAGCAAAGCACCGCACCAGGTGTCATACACTGTCATTAATTAGCTCATGCCATTAATTATCACTAATGTTCAAAATGTAGCAGAATTTTGAACAGAAACCATCCCATATATTGGCATTTTTATACTTCTTGAATATATTTTTTCTTTATTTCCAAGTCCCTTAATCAGAAACTTATACTCCCTCAGGAGTGAAGTCTCTTGGGCAAAGTTATAGTATATATTAAGAGAGGAACTTTAACCCATGCTGTAAACTACATATTAATATTTACTAAGCCTCATCTTGTTTCAAGACAAATAAAATATCATTGCTCTCTCAGCTGAAATATGTTTAAATGGAAAAATTATTTATGTTTTTCCAAAACAAACAGTCTTCAAGTGAAGTTCTTTTGAAATTATTTGAGAGATATTTTTGTAAATTGGATGGGTGCCTAAAAATTATGTTGCAGATTGTAAGATCTGATGACGGACTGCTATAATTCAGCTTAAGCACCCTACCTTCCTCCGGGTATCAGGACTCCCTTTTTCTCCCTGACGTCTAGAACATTTTAATGTATTCTATTTGAACATTGAAATCTACAATCATACACTCCTCTGGAAAATATAGTCTTGTATTTTTAGGACTGGAAGAAGCCATAGGGAACTTGTTTCTCCCTATCAAACTGATGTGTCTCTACTAATAGGAGAGGGGGGAAAAGGAAGAGAATAATGAGACAATTGTAATGATCCTACTCTGTCATAAACCAAATATGTTAATAGTGAAATACAATCATCAAACTGTAGAGCCGCTGATGGCTGGTCGGGGTGGAAGGCGCTGGACGGTGCAGCGCAGCGCTGGTGCTGCTCTTCCCCGGCGCCGCCGCAGGATAGGTGGACAGAGCAAGCTCACACGGCTTCGGTGCTCCTCCAGCCTGGCAGAGCTGGTCCTGGTCCCCTCCGGAACCAGGGATGCCGCTAAATCAGCCCTTGGCAGGATCCATAAGCAACATCGATGCCCCCTGCAGCAAAACTGGTTTTGCTGGGGGGGGTCTCAGCCAGCGGTTAGAAGAAGGGATTGACTGCGGGTGCCCCCCGCGCACACACGGAGTCACTGGATCTAATCGCTGCTGCCATAAAACATTTCCCATGTTTTTGATGATTTTTCTTTGCTTCATTCAGCACAAGAAAAGGGGAGAAGGGAAAACGAAGGCGGTTTAAAGCCTGGTGGCCATTGGAACAGTGCTCAGCCCTCAGGCTGCTAACGTGCTCCCGGCTACCTGGGTTTCTGAAGGTCTGTTTTGACAGTCCTGAGCCAGATTTCAGGAATACTCTCCGACACCATGCGCTGCTCAGTCCTGCCAGGTCCATGTCCAGATGCCAGGGCTGGGATGGTGCTGCACGGCGTGGAACCCCCAGGCTCTGCCGAAGGCACCGGGGCTCTCAGAACCAAACACCTGCAGGACACAGAGTTTATTTAGCTCAGACTTTGGAAGACTGTCTACAACACTTCCCTGTGTGGTGCCAGTAATTATGTTAATAGAAGGGCCTGGATTCTTAGAGGCTTTAAATAGGTGAGAGTCAACGCGAAGCAATGCAGCCACACTGCCTTACCCCGCTGGGGGGCTGGCACCTGGCAAGCCATTAGCAACACAGCTCCCAGAGGATGAAATACAAAAAGAAAACAGCTCTGTGTGAAAAGAAAAATGACACCAATAACAACATAACGAAGCCCTCCCACGTATTAAATGGCTGAAATGGCTGCAAGCAAATCCTGTGCATTATCTGGCAAAATATGATTAAAGTTACACCCGTAAGCTCCTTAAGGAGACAGATATGGTACATATGAAAGTTATACATACTTCAGGGTTTCCCTGTCTCTCTGCAGTCAGATTTGCAGCTTGCTTTCACAGGTTACAGGAATGGGGTGTCCTGGGGTTTGCCCCTCTCCTGGCCGGCTGCTGCAGGGTGAGCGGTCCCACCACTAAGGTTGGGCACCACACCGGCACGACTGCAAAAGCCCATCCAGGCTGCTCTTTTATACTACAGATGGGATGAGAGGAACAAAAACGCTGGTGATGTACGCTATTGACAATGCGTCCAGGCTTTTGACTAATTGTAAATCGACATGACACAGCTGAGTTTCAGCAAGTGAGATCGTTTTTGGTGTTATTTCAGTAGTCTGGTCCTTCTTTAAACATTAACCAAGCCCCACTGCACAAACCCAGGGAACTAAAGGGAGAAAGCGCTTCTTGCAGGACATCCCTTCCCCTCAATTTTTTTGCTCGATATTTTTAAGTGCTCTCCTTCGCCCAGTTTCCAGTGCTCCCGAGCGATGGGGACTCCTATCCAGGCAGCAGCTGAGCAGCCCTGTTTATTTATAAGAATCAACCAGAGCCACACAAAAGGTTATGGCTACGGGCCAAATGTCTTTGACATCACAGCCTGTCATTAACAGCATAAATCCTCTGTGATTTCATTTCCCAGTCAGCTAACCAGCATCTATCACAGATTATTTTAAAGGAAAAAAATGTCTAAACATTTACCTTCAAACCCCAAACAGATCATATCGTTCTATTTTGCCTTCCCAATATTAAATATATTCTCTTGCATATGGCATTTTTATTACAGGTTGCGACCAGTCACGGAGCTTGTTTCAGAAAGAGATATGTACAAAGAGAGGTTTTCTTATTGTTCCCTAAGGGGAAAAACAAAAACGGCACTTCATTTAACAAAACCTTTACTAAACCGCTGGTTTAATGCATTTTTGTTCCCCTGCTTGTGCACCAGATCTCTATCTGGTCATTCATTTTGAGGGAGAGAAAAATTAAAAAGGTTGTTCTCTACAGCTTCTTAAATCTGAGAACATTTAATGTGGACAGGCCAGAACAGTTTTCCTTCAAATCCTGCCCGTCCCTTCTTTTCCATAAAATGATCGTGGTTATGTGCAAAACATCAACAAATGACTCAGAGCATGAAAGGCCCAAGTATACATGTAGTGCCTGACTATTTGAATTTAAAACACCTTGGTATTGTAAGTCTTACTGAACTTGGTACATTTGCCAATGGAAAATATGCTGCTCGATAATAAGCCTGGATATTTGACCACTCTGTGCTGGTTACATTAGATTAGGCCTAAAAAGCACAAGTTTTCCAAACCAGGGCTGGTACTAAACCTGCAGGGGTAAACTGGGAATTCTTCTACACTTATATGCAAAAGCAAATGGTCAGAGAGTCAGTTTTGATCTCACTTTTTTGCATATAGACCTGAAATCACTGAAATTAGTCCAGGTATTACATCGTTTGAGAGCAAAGGACCTTACAGGGCGGCCTCCATAAGAAAACATCTGTAACGGGAGTAATGCTCAGCACTCGCTTTATCAGCTCTCATCTTGAAAGCGCCCTGTAAGGAGAAGTTAATTATGCTCAATTACAGATGAATTCTGAAATGCAAATTAATTCAAAGGCAGAAAACTCCACGTCAGAGCGAGCCCATTTCACCTTGGCTGCACAAAGGGCAGAATCACTCCGGCAATTCGGTCCGTGGCGGTGGCAGCCCAGCAGAGGCAGCGAGGGCGAGTCCTCCTGGTGCCACTCCAAACCCCTGGAGGCTGTATTTTTCCTGTCCCTGATGCCTGCAGGTGGCCGGGGAAGGGAGCATCACAAGGAGCGCTGTGCGGGGAGCAGGGGGCCGAGGGGCCAGGAGGCTGCTCCAGCCTGAGCAACCGCCCCCGAATTTTCCCAGTGCAGGAAATAATACACAGGGGCACATGAGCAAGACCGGCCGAGCAAACGCACAGTCTGCCCACTCTCTCTGGCCACCCTGCAGAGTTCGGGAGGGAAAGGGCAGAACTGGAGCAGGACATTACGGCACGAACCCAAAGTTCCCATTTCAGCCGTCACTCTTGCCTTCCTCCCACGTTCACCCTGTACCCAAAAGCCCTCACCACCAACAAAGCATAACAAAAGGACCTCCCGCATACCTTAGCAAATATAAATTGGATGTTTCCTATTTTTGAGCTGTCTGGAATCTCAGGAGGCACCCGCAAGCAAACGCTACCCAGACGTGCAGACAGCACGGATGTGTCAGAGCGCTCATGTGAGAGCCAAAGTTAAAATACGCCTGCAAAGCACCAGTAGCTCCATTCTTATGACTAACGCATCCCCAAGGTGCCATAACATGCACTGATGCAATGAATTCTGGGGCGCTGGAAGGAGTACAGTGAGAGGAGGAGCTGGAGAGGAGAGTTTCGTAGGAAAGCCAGCAAGTTATTTTTCCACAATTTATCATACTACTTTTACACTGCGAGTTAGCCTTCTCCTCCAACTGCAGAGATGAAAAGTCGCCCAACTCCAGCATGAATTAAGGCAGCCAAGAAAAAGAAAAGCAGCTTTCTCTGCTCCCCAGGGCATATATTATGCCTATTTGTTAACGTTTTCTGATATGTGGAGGAGACAAACTTCAAGGAAGGAATGTGGTCATCTCCTATCTGAAACAAAATCTACCATGTTGGAACAGGCTGAACGTGTTTAGTTGGGAAGATGTGTTAGGGGCAGTAATACATTCGAGTGGTAACACTTACATTTTTCAGCCAAAATAATACAGCGCGGTGCTGCCCTTGTGAATAACAGTCACGCGATGGACTCTTACAGTGCCGGTGGCAATAACAAACAGCACATCTGCACCCTGGCAGAAGACTAAGATGTGTGCCTGAGCAGAGCCGGGGCAGGGCAGCAGCAAAGCAGACCCAACCACCGCGGCCATAGGAGCTCCCAGGGTATATGTGCTCCCATGGACGATGAGCCGAGCGCCAGGAAAACTCCATGAGCCTTTAGAGTAGATAGTTACCTGTAAATATGTTGGGAAGCTGCCTCCTGAATAGGCATCAGCACCAACCATCATCTGAAGCCATCATTCCAGGGACATGGAAATACCCGCGGAAGGAAACCTGGGAGATTTGAAGAGTGTGGCGTGAGGCTTTCAAGCAATACATAATTAATTATATCTTAAATACATGCAAATAATTTACACGTGTAACAAAATCTCCAAGTCTGAAAATGCAGAATATGAAAGACTGCCACTGTTTAATCATTTGCAGTAATAGCAGCATTGTCATTAAAAAGGCGCCACGATGCGATTCTTGCAGCAGATGAAAAGGAGGGACAATACATGCAAATACTACTCACATTTTCTTTTCCTGCTGTCCCAGTGGTTTAATTTATATCTGATGAGACTACAGTTTTAAGAAGGAGAATGGCACATTAGTCTCACTGGTAATACCGCTCAGGATGAAAGCGCTCTCATTATTCGCGCTGAAAGATCCAGATTTGCTTAAACAAGAACTGTCACAACATGCTGAGGTCCAGAGATTCCTAGGGGAGCTAGTCTGACATACTTGAAGCTGATTTGCATTAATTTATGAATATTGCATAGTCTGTTTGTCCAATGGTTCTAAAGATGTTTAGTCAATGCATACCTTGAGTTAATTCAATAGACAAACCGCCAGATAATACGCCAAGGGACGGGCACAGCAATTCTGGCAACCCCTCCTCATTAAACACTGAGCGAAAAGAACGGCAGAAGGGTTTCATCGCAGTAGTTAATGAGCTATAAATATTGAAAATTCCAAGACGCTCCATCTAGACTAAAATGTTGCAACTATAAAGGTAAATACCAAATCCACAAGGGTCCTTGAGATCAAAGCCCGGCACAGAGTGTTACTGGGAGGAGAGGGGAAAAAGGAGGAGGAAAGCATGAGAAGGGCAGAAATAAACTCTCCAGGCTGCTGGGAGACAGCTGTGGAAAACTTGAGATAACGACTCTAATACAGCTCCATATTGGCTCTAATTAGGACAAGTCAGGGCTTCCCTAATTGCTTTTAATCCCCTTGGCTTGTTTGAAAAGAGGAGTGACCATGCACTGGGTGTGCAGCCCGTGACCAGTGCGGGGCCCATGAAGGAGAGCACCATCCCGGAGCTCCGCAGCCGCTGGACCCCACCGGGGCTCCCGGAGACAGGTCTCTGTAGGGGATCAGATTTGCAGGCTGGGCAGGCAGAGAGGGGGGGAGGGAGGCCAAGGACACTGGGATCCGCAGGAGCACCTGTCTCCATCAGCACACCAAGATGCAGCTGACATTATGCCCTCCGCAACTGAACTAATTGCTCCCCTTTTCCAGGTGTTACAATCACCCAAACCCCCTGCAGATGTGTGCTTTGGGTGGAGCTACTGTGCTCGCTATAAAGAGCAGGTGGAGCATTTTTGCACTCTCTTTACTTTGAAATGCAGTGTGTGTGTTTGAGTTGCTCCATACCATTAGTCATTTTATTTTCTTCTAAAGCCTTTTTTTTTTTTTTTAACTTCAATTAGCTGCTGGGCTTCTCATTAGAAGGTAGACATCTCTTGCCGAACTCTCTTGTAGAAGGAAGAATGGAATTCCCTTCATTTCCATCTGTAGATCACAGAGGTATCCTGCGTCAGCTGCAGACAGGCAAAGCCCTCTTGCCTAAGGTGCAAACAGAGAAAATACCAACTTTTGATCTTCTACCTTTCCAGCACAAGTGGAGTCAGTGCAAGTATCAACATGGGAAAAAGAAGCAAAAAGTTAATGATTTGCTGGTCTGTCTTGAATTCTGTGTGTGCGTACAAAGGACTTGCACAGAAATACAGGGGTAGAGATGGAAATGTTTTGGTTAAAGGTAAGCGTTCATCCTTCCTGGGAGCTACCAGCCACCGCACCGTCTAAGAATATTGAAAGACTTCAAAAATAGAGCTAAAGCAGTATTATTTTTCTGGGTAATCCCTGCCCCAGGGTGAGATTCATCCCTGTTCATAAAGATTCTGTGCTATTAAACTATAGAACTTTATCCTTTCCTGTTAACAGTCTATTGTACATCAATCAAATGAAACTCTGGTAATGATTTTGGTGGAAGCTGTATCTTTGAGTTTATTAGGCTCGGGCAACACTAGCAGCCAGATTTTTTTTTTCTGAAAGCATAATAATCAAGAAATTTCTGAGGAAGTGACCTCGCGGTGCTCTGGTTTGGTGTGTTGGCAGCAGGCGCAGCGGGGTCCCGTGGTGGGAGGTTTGGGCAGCACAGCGGCCGTGTCTCTGCTGCTCCCTGACTCCAAGCCAGGATGAAACATGGGCACAGCCAGGAGACACCTTGCATGCCATGTAATGAAAAATAATTGATGAGTTAATTTGCATATCAAATACAGTTTATGCACAGCAAGACATTTTGCCTTTAAAAAAAAAAAAGTAAAATATCAATCCTGGAAAGCGAGAGCCTGTGGCTTCCTACCTGCTGCAGCAGGGGAGGTGTCCCCAAGGAGCCTCCTGCTGCAGGAGGCAGCGGGGTTTCCCTGAGGAATCCTCCCCCCAGCTGCCTGGTTAAGAGGAATAACCAGAGGAAGGTCAAGTTTGGGCATACAAGACCTAATGCTGGGGTTTGACCTTGGTTCCTGAGTTAGCCTGAAACCTGCTATAGCTGGGAGGTGCAAAGAGGAGGGTATCCCACAGGGAAAGGAGACCTGTGCCGCAGCTCCTGACTCCCTTCTGCCCAACTTCCCAACCGGACTGATCCAGCAGCTTTTTCACAATTTAATGTATGTCATTTGTATGAGTCTCAATGTAGAGCTGAGCTAAAAAAACCCCAACTGTTTCCAGTATCTATGGTTTGAAATCCAAGCCAGTAAACAAGAGCAGTATTTTTTTGTAAAGACTAATATAAAACGTATATATTGCTGAAACAGGTGTGTTTGTAGCCCCTCCCTGTCCTGCCCACCCAAAACTATAAAATGCATCGCTTTGCACAGAACAACCTGAACGTGCACACTCAAACAAGCTGTAAATGTTGGTGCTGGAATAAAGACTGAACTTCAGAGAAAACTTTGGAAGGACAAAAAGAATGGTATTTTCAGGACTCATATTTCATTTTTATATTCTTGAACTTTCTATAATTTTCTCTGCTTTCACTTTTCTGTCCTGACCTCAGACACTGGCAAAGCAGTGGAAACATCGGCAGAAGAGCAGAAGGTAAAGGCAATGCATCAAGCTAAAGAGAGGGAAAGGTTTCAGGTGGCCACGAGAGTTACAAAATGATGTTAACTCCTTACAAAAGAAAGTCTACCCTCGGCACAAGATAAAGGGAAGGATTTAGCTATGGGTTTCGGTTCCATCTGGAGAACTGCCCAAAGCACGCAGCAGCCTGCTGCGGGTCTCGGCACGACGCAGTGGCTCGTGTGACCCTGTCTGCCTCTGACCCTCCTGCTGGATGCGATATGAACGGTCCACGCGATGCTGCTGGTGCTGCCCCGGAAGCGTGTGCTCCCAGGACAGCGTTCCTTCCCTCTCCTAGTAGAGGAGCCACAGGACTGCTGTGAGTGGCGACACGCTGCTGTCGCCTCCCGTCTCTCGGTGGCCGTTGTTCCCATGTAGCTGCTCAATTCACACAAACCTGTTCCCGTTCTCTCCCTGGAAATTTGAAATTGTCATCTCAGGCTCCACCGAGTGACTCTGCAATCACTCAGCTGATTTTACTCATCCTCTGATTTCTGTGAAATGCCATTGCAGTCCGTGCAGGTGGTGATCAGCGTTTGGCTTTGCTTGGGGGGCTGCAGGAGGACTCCTGCTCTTTGCCTTTCCCCCTCTGAGGGTGAGCGGCTTTTGTGTTTGTCGGCATCAACAGTCCTGTTCTGACTTCCATCGCAGCTTCTGAGCTGCACACAGGTCTAAAAATTGCCAGTTTGTTGAATTCAGGCAAAAGTTTGCAGCTGCTTTTAGGTCCTACCTGTCTGGAAGCCGAGGGGGGGATGTGTTATCTGAATGCAGATGGAACAGCTGAATACAGATGGTATCACAGATGGAGAGAGAAGCAAAAATTAGTCTGAAGAATTTGCAAACTTTCCCCTTTAGTCTCTCTCACACAGGTTTACCAAAGGACGACTCCTTGCACTGCTGCCTGAGGGGTGCAAGAGGCTGTGGGGATCGCATCCGGGCACTGAACCCCCCTCCAAAGCTGACGGCCCCATCCTCAGACTGCTGCCGAGCCCATCGCGTTGGGCCAAACCAGCTAATCCAGACAAGGTGGGTGTTGAATCCCAGGGCGCATGTCTCATCCCAAACCCGCGCTGCACGGTCACCTCCACCTGCCGACAATCCAAACCCGTGATATGGGCTCACCTCAAGTCATGACTTTAGTTTAAACGTTTTGAAAGAATGGACATTTCTTTAGATGTTGTTATACATTTTTGCACAGTGACGAAACCTGCAGTCTTCAGCACGAGCTTGGCATGCCGGAAGTGTCAGTAAGCACTGCTCGTTTGATAAGAAAACTGGGAAAACGGGGAACAGGGGGTTCACGCAGCTTTCCCTAATGGACCTCCCCGGGCTGTCTGCTGAGGACGCGCGCGCCCAGCGCGTCTCCTGCTGTTGCTGGCATCCCACGCACACGCTGTTACATCTTCAGTGTCCTTTTACTCATACTGTCTGGATTCGGGCAGTGCACGCTTGATGCTTGCTAGAGGCATCCCGCTCCGATGGGAAGGAGAAGAGTTTAGCTATGACCTTGCCAGCTACCAAACCACGCCGTCTGTGTTTTGTTGCTATATTTATGCTGACTCCACCTGACCGGACGAGTGGCCAGCAAGAGAAGGGAAAGGCACTGACAGGAGAGGGTGCTAACGATTTAGGCAAGGGGAGAGAGCCAGGCAGAAAGTGCAGAGAGTGGCCCCCGACCCGCTGCCCCCACAGCAAACGTCAAAGCTGGGGCGGGATGAGTGAGCGGCTCTCCTGGAGGATGCTTTTCAGGAGGGAGAATAAGCAGATCCAGGCTGTGACAGCTAATCTGTATCTCTAAATCCAGCCCGGTAATTATTATTATAAGCTTTCCAAGAGACCATTAGATTTGAAAAGTAAATTTGAATTTATAAATGGAGTCCTTCCAGAGAGGGTCAGGGCCCTGTCCGAGGCATCATTTAATAGCATTACGGACTGATAAAAAGTCGGAAAAAATCAGCAGAGGGGTCAAAACTGCATTGAAATGCTCCACGGCCGCCCTCAGCCATTGCAGCCTGTTTGATTCCGGTTAGCTCAGCAGTTTCGAGCTGAGTCACGGTTGTGCAGCCTCAATATCTGCCCTGGAGGCCACACACAAACAGCGGGAAAGGAGCTGCCCGACCCAGACAAATAAGGGCATCACGTCTCTTTTGGGTTACTGGAGGCCTGTTCCCGTTACGCTGCCCCGTGCCCTTACGCAAACACCCAGCTCAGGCTCAGCACTGCGGACAAATGAGGCATGTATGAAGATTACAGCGAGTGTGTTCGCAGTCGAGCTGAGCTCAGTTGAGGAGCATCCCTTCAATAAGGGGATGTTCCAGGCAGACATGAAACATGGGGATTTGAAGATGAGTTTCCTGCTTAATTTTTTAATCCCTTTCCAAATCTTCCAATGCTTACGCTCTGTGTTTTCATCCCCCCTCCACCACCCCCTCCCCTGCTTTGTAGTTTATGCAGACTTTGGGCTTTTTTTTTCCATTTCATACGTCTTGTAGCTAACGATCTGCAGTTCCAGGTGTGACCTTAAGAAAGTCCCTCAGTCTCGCTGGGGCAGATCTTCCTTTGGTGCAAATTGCCTTACACCCCACGGAGTTTGTGTTCTCACCTGGGAAATAATGATGGGATCACCTTCCCTCCTCCTGCCTTTTGTCAAGGGAGAGAACGACCTGTCTCCTCCTGAAGTGCTTCAGACAATGACTGTGCGCAGACAGCCACAAACACGGCTATAGAACCACCTCCAGAGCCGTCTCCCGGTTCATTTACATACATGTTGCACATATCATTCTCAGTTTTTTTTTTATTTATTTAGAAATAATAAAATAAGACATAATATATAAAAATCTGTACAATCCACAATTTGTGCAGTACATTAGGAAGACTTTGATACAAAAAGGCTGCAAACAGGAAAATAGTAATGGACAACTGTCAGATGCCTAGATTGTTCACCTTACAATAGCTGCAGGCCAAAAGTCATTACAAAATCAGTTTCTGGTTGGCTGTGTGATGGCAACTATGCAGCACCCTTCTACTTTACAATGGTCGTGAGCAGCCATAATTTAAAGACATTACAGTACTTCTCAGTTTTACCTTGTACTCCATTATGAAAAAGAAGACCCAAGAGAACAAATAAAACATCTGGACCCTTTGTCTTTTCCGAGAAGAGTGTTAAACTAACGCAGAACTTTATCATGGCTGGGAGAGGGTATCATTAAACACAGCTAATAAGTAATGATTTCTACCCTTGCTACTTAACCAAGGACACCTCGCACGGAAGAAACAGAGGAAAGAAGCAATCCGTCCCCACCTGCCTCGGAAATGCTTTTTGTCACTGTATGCAGTATTATGTTTTAGACAATGTGTCTCATTCAAGTATTTTCAGGGAAGGGCAGAAATAACATATTCCCCCCCAGACCCTAAGCGAAATACAGTATAAACCTTCTGTGCGAGCCAGCTGAGCCAACCTTATCCTTGATAAAGCGGCCGAACCAACGCCGGTTGGAGTCTGTGGGTAGAGCTCAGTCAGTCTAAAGGGCCCTTAATTAAGCATCAGCTTGGCCCAGGATCATCGGGAACTGAAGAAACACTGTCAGTCACTGTGTAGTCCTTAAAAATAACAACATTTTTAAAAAATGACTAACCCAATTTGCTGCTGTAGAAGTGTGCTACAATAGTCTGTCCTGCCCCGGGCTTACCACGGCGAGCTGAGAAATACAGAAATGATGGACAAGGGGGAAGGGTACCATGGAGTGTACATTGCAGGTCTCTTTCTAGCAGCTTCCTGGAGCCAGAGGCTGAGTGCAATTCTGCAATGTAAGATTCAATCGGCAAAGACAAAGGGTTATTTTAAAAAAAAAAAAAAAGAAGAAGAAAAAGAATGCGGCAGAGAGTGTAATGGATTACCTCAATGCACACCCTTGACAAGAAGACTCACACTCGGAAAGCTGGTAACTTTTAAAAATGCCAGTAACTAGAACATGTTTTCAAATTAAAAGTCCATGCTTAAAAATAAATAAAGAGAAGTTCATAGCATTAGGAATCCTATAAGGCTTGCAAGTATTTGCTAAAAATCATGCTAACCGGTAGCATCTAGGTACGAGCTAGCCGAGACTGCTGAGCAGAATTTATACTTTTTGTGGCCTTTCCTTTTCTTCTTCTCCTTGTCCTCCTTTACAGACTTCTATTTACATTTGGCTTTAAATATGAAAATACTTGATAAACTTTATAAAATGTACATTTTAAAAATATTTCTGAAAAACTGACTTGAAAAACAAAACAAAACAAAACAAAACAAACCCCCCAAACCTCTGCACCAGAAATGTTAAGGGGGAGGGTTGGTTTTTTTTTCCGCTGTGAATTTCTTTTGCTTTAAAGAAACAAACTGAATCCTGCGTGTCCCCGTCCCCCATCTCTCGCCCCTCCCTCAAATATCTCAAGTATCATTCAGTGGGAGCACTGTGCACCTGGGGGATGCTGACCCGGAGAAAAGGTCCCCTTTTCTCCAGGTCAGCCTCCCTTTTCCATCCCTTCCCCGTTGCGTTTCCATGCACCCTCTGTTTCACTGAATACTCTTTGGTTTAGTTATTTTTCCTTTTACAAGAATATCACAATAGCAGCACTAGCAGCACTCAGTTGTCTCCACTACTGTTGACCCAGAAACTGCAATCAAATCACCGTTAGGTGTTCAGCCTTTCCTTTCCTTGATGTCCCCCCCACCGCAGTAACAGCCTTAGGACTTGCACTTAATCATCTGCCCTCTCCAGTAGCCAAATCTATGTTTACAACGTCGAATTTCCACAGTTTCGAACCCACCCACTGTAGATACCATCTTATCAGAAACCAGTTCATTGCAGGCATTTCTTTCAGGCAGGGCTGGAAGGGGCCGGAGGCCTTCACAGATATCCGTTTGCAGAAGACATTAGACCTAGAACAAGCTGTTTTTTAATGGCATACAGTGATCCAATACTGCAAGAGTCGACTAGGATTATCGTCCCCACCACCACCACCCCTCTCCACCTGCTCCGCGGGGAGCAGGCGTGAAGCGCAGGTTCACTCTCTCCTTGATCTTAGAGGCACAGAGAATTTAAAGCCTTCGCGGAGGGTGGGGGGAAGGAGCCAAAATGCCACTTGAGCCAGAGCTTCGCAGAAGGTCACAAAATCTGCTCGGAGCTCGGTGACCTGGCTCACCCGCTGCCCGCTCGGTGTTTGCTGGGGAGAGGCGGCAGGAGACAGACCTCGCTTTGTAGCCTCGTCCTCCCCAAACGAGCTGGAAAATACACTTTTTCCTGACACCCTTGCCCTGCTGAAGAGAAGCATTTTTTTTTTTACAAAATGCTGCAACCCCCGCACCATTCCCAAGTGCTGCGTTGGAAAAGTTCTTTTCTCTTTTCCTCTCCCTTCCTCCTCAAAAACCTCTTCCCGGGGATTTATCTATCGCTTGGCTCATTTGTGCCTAATCACCCGCTCCAGCAGCGATAGCCTCTACCATTGACCGGCACCTTCGCCCGGCTCTGCCATGGTTTAGCCGGTGACAGGGGGGCAGCCGCGGGGCTCGGGGCAGCCGTCCACGGAGGGTGGCTCAGCTTCCAGGAGAGCAGTGCCAGCGCCGAGCTCCGGCGCCGGTTTGGGAATGTGTGCACCAACACTGGACCTTCTGCTGCAGCCCGGCTCACCGAGCGCCCACAGAGGACAAATGTTGACTCCTTTGCCTTCCCCCAACTGCATTTCTCCTTACAAGAAAGGAAGGGAATGTAGCTCCCCACAGAAGAGCAGGGGGAAAGGGGAGGAGCCCTAGCTCACTTTAGATCCGAGTCTTAAGCTTTTAGAATAAGGTGCAAAATAAAGGTCTTAAAAAGAAAAGAAAAAAAAAATCAAAACCAAAAAAAGTGTCTGAGGTTTGAATTTTTTTTTTGTTTAAAGCAGCCTGTTCCTTTTTTTTCTTTTTTTTTTCCTTTTTTTTTTTTTTAAATAAACTCCACTGTGCAAAACTGTGCATTTTCTTTGGTATCCATTTAGGTAGTTTTAACTTAGTACTTTTTCTATGTATATATATATTTTATTTCATTTTTCCTTTAGACAGAGAATTAAATTCTCCCCCCAAAAATCATAATTTTGCTGGAGGCTACTGATTGGCCTGATATTACATAATGCCCCTTATGTAATTGGAAAGAGAGAAATTGATTCTAGCTATCAAGCTACTGGCCTCAAAAGGAGTTTAGACTTTCTGGCAACATGGGCCTCTCTGAAGTGATCACGAGCTTTTCAACCCAAAAAGTTCAACACTGGCTTTTCTTTTTTTTTTTTTTTTTTTTTTTTAATTTAACAAAAAAAAAAAAAAAAACACACTAAAAAAAAAAAAACATTTTTTTTTAAATTACACAAGAGAAAATAAAAACTACACTGCAACAAAAATAACCATTTGTGTTCATGTAGTTAGCAGCAGCTTTTTAAAAAATAATTATAATAATAATAATAAGGCAGAATCTTGCCTTTGTTATGCCATTAAAAACATTCTTGTTCCCTAGAGAGAAGCATTCTGGAAAAAGTTGAAAAAAAATAATAATAACCCAACCAAAGCTTGCCTGCAAGTTCAAGTTTTGTAAAAAAATATATACATAATTTATTCTACAACATATGTGCCTTCTGTTCATACTTAGACATGTTTAGTGCTTTGTGTTTAGAGTTCATTTTCTGTCGTCCCTCCTCTGAGGACAGCCCTAAAACCAGCCTGGGTTTCTCAGGTCTGCTTGCCATCACACCACTCTTCAACAGTACCGTTGTCTGAAAACTGTTCTGGGCCAACTTCTCAGGTCAACGTGCCTTTGACCGATAGATGTGGGTTTTTTTCCTTTCAACCAAAAGAGAGAGGAAGAGTTGGTCAGTCATATTTCCGACTCCCGCCGTAGCGGCCGTGGCTCTAGAGGCACCCCTGCTTGGTTGTGGTGGTCCATGTCCGGGTGGGTGTCTGTGCTCATGCTCTCAGGCACCCCAGTGTCAATCTCATCCTCCTCTTTGCTGGTGAGGGCCACTTCGTTCTCGTAGCAAAAGGAGTTTGCGTTAGAGAGAATGTATTTCTTTTCTGCTAAGTCTCTGGCACTACAGATGGGTGTGTTGGGCACTTCGTATGTTTTGTGGAACCTCGAGTAGTCCACTTTGTAGTAGTTTTTCTCTTCAAAGAGTACAGGCTCGTAGCGGTGGCCCCAGAGGATTTCATTTGCCAGATATGAGCTACGGCACTGGGTAGTCATGGCGGTAGCTTCCACCATGCCCTCTAATATTACTACAATTTCAAAGTCAGCATTGTCCATGTCTTGTTTGCTTAAGTCATACAAAGGACTGTCTTCATCTATTTCATGTACTATCGTAATGGGGGAGACCAGAAATATGCGGTCTATCCCGCTGTCAAACCCTACATTGATGTCTATTTGATCCAAGGGGATGTACTCCCCTTCCGACGTTATCCTGGATTTGAGGAGCTGTGCTCGCACATGTGCCTCCACCAAGTGGCTTTTCCTCAGGTTTCCGACACGCCACATCAGGCACAGCTTCCCATCTCTCATGGCCACCACGGCATTGTGGCTGAAGACTAGAGTTTCATTTCTCTTTTTTGGCTTAGCCATCTTTGCCATGACAGCACCAATGATGAAGGCATCAATGATGCAGCCTACTATAGACTGGAAAACCACCATGAAAACTGCGATGGGGCACTCGTCTGTGACACACCTGAAGCCATAGCCGATCGTGGTCTGGGTCTCAATGGAGAACAGAAAGGCTGCGGTGAAGCTGCTGACTTGAGAGACACAAGGTTTGCTATTTTCTTGATTCTCCAGATCCCCATGCAACAGTGCAATCAACCAAAACACACAGCCAAAAAAAAGCCAGGAGAGGATGAAAGTCAGGCAGAAGATAACTAGCATCCACCTCCAGCGGATGTCCACGCAAGTGGTGAAGATGTCTGCCAGGTATCGCTGTCCCTTCTCACCCACGTTAATAAACTGGACGTTGCAGTGGCCATCTTTTTTGACAAAGCGGCTCCTGCATTGCTGTCTGGTGTGTACCTTACTCTTTCCATTCCCAAAGCCGTTGGCAACGGCCATGGTCGCCAGCTTCATGCCGTCCTCTTCCGAAGACACGATGCTGTAGCGGTTGGTTCGCACGCTGCCCATCACTACTGCTGTGGACTGAGGTGCTTCTGCTTTAGAAAACAGTCTAAGTTTCTGCAAAACCCTTTGGAGAAACAGTTTTGAAAGTTCTAGAGGAACACACACACACAGAAAAACTGGGGAGAGGCCGGAGTCCCCAAAAGCCCTTGGGTCAACCAAGGACAGTCTTCTGGCATGCAGAGTTAGCTTAACAAGTAACCGTCATAGAGAGGGCATGGTCTGCAAGAGAAAGAGAAATGTCATATTAGATCCTGAAGGAAAAGGATAAGGAATCAAACCTGA
This sequence comes from Ibidorhyncha struthersii, assembly GCA_013398815.1. Lineage (NCBI taxonomy): Eukaryota > Metazoa > Chordata > Aves > Charadriiformes > Charadriidae > Ibidorhyncha > Ibidorhyncha struthersii. Next base: position 731,114 of record VZSZ01010833.1, read on the forward strand.
AAGAATCAAGATTACTCCTGCGGACCTGCAGTGAGTTTCCTCATCCTTAGTGACAGCATTTTCTGGAATGCACAACGGGCGCAGTTGCATATTGACAGAAGTGACATCATTACTACAAAGACAGCATCACTCTTCCCGAGGGAAAGCACTGAAGTGATCGTGTCACACAAGCCTCGAAGCAATATTTGCTTTAAAGCTGGACATGCAAAGAATCTATCTACTATTTACCACTGTGCTTTCTGTTTATTTTGAAACAAACAATTAGCATTAACATCCATCTGTTTAAATATAAATACCAAAGCAGGTTTTAGTGACATACAGTGTGTCTCCTAGACTGTTTTACCTACGACAAATAAGGGAGCGTGCAAAAGCGGCGTTGACATGTGCTGAGAAAAGCAATAAACTTGGAAAGTGCAAATGTCAGTGATTTCCATGAAATTACATCACATACACAACTTTTTTTTTTTTTTTTTAATGAAGCTAAAAAAAGGAGTTGTGTATTCTCTGCAAATGGCAGGAATAAGGGCTGCGTTAGTGCCTCTTTAACTCTGTAAACTCCTTGGGATCTGCGCAGTTTTTACACTCGTGTTAGGCTCAAGTTCCGCAAAGCAAACTAAACCTTGTAAGAACCCTCATCTGCTCCCGCTCATACAACGATGGAGTAGGACCAGCCAAGTGTCTTCCTAACACCTTTGGTAACAAGTCCGTGCACCTTTCCCCGGGAGCCCGAGGCAGCCGGCTCCATCTCCGATGGGTAACGGTTCTGAGCGTCCCGTGGGTCTTAAATGGCAGCAATTAAGATTCAGCAGAGAGGCTGCAAAACCTTCTTCCTGAGGGTAGAAGCCACCAAACTTGTTTCAGGGAGGTCTGGCTTAGACCCAGGTTTAGCTTTTAACAAGTGCGTCATCCATTAAGTCATGTAGTGTATATCAGGAAATGTAATTGAAATACTGCAGAGGAGCAGAGATGCATTAATGCAACTGCTCCGTCCACACATGCGCCCCCATGGAGGAAATAAAACTAAAAGCGAGCGATGAGGAATGTCTGCTGTCCGTTTGTCGTGAGAGAGGAGACTTCAGTACTGTTTACGGTAGTGGGAGACTAAACCACGATGCTCTTCATAAATCAATACTATCAAAACTCATTTGAGTTTGTCCAAAGCCCAACAAAACTACAGACACCAAGGAGCACGACCTCTGCCCATGAAGCGGCTTCAGTACTCTGTGGCTCTTCCTGTGATTCGTATCTGACAACAGCTGTAGATAAGACTTTTATCTCCCTTCCCAAAAGCAGCCCCTACAGCCCTGCGGAGGTGTTCCAAAAACCTGAGGGATTTCAAACAGTTTCTCAGCCCTCCCACATCCTTCAAGCACATTACAAGGGCTTTAGGTCGGCAAACACTTGTTAGGAAAAGAGCAGGTGACAAACAGAAAACACCACCGTGCTCACGCTTGCACGCAGGCTGCTTTTCCTTCTACAATCTCGTGCGGGTTTACTTTTACCTTCTCTTTTTTCCTCGCTTCTGTTTGTTGTGCGAGAATGCATCCCAACGCCTACTTGCCGAGATTAGTCATCTGTGACTTCAGCGGCATACAAGACATTTTGGCAGCTATCGGTAGGTTTGGTAACGCCGGGGTTTGAGCAGGGCTCTCGGCAACGTTGGCTCACGAGATGGTATAGCTGCGCTCTTACTTACCTGACTATTGCTTACACTGTGTGAAGATTCACTTTTTCCCCTTCACACCTTTTTGATCACGGGGTTTCTCATTCCCCTCAGGCTAGCGTTCTCAAAAATACAATGGATTTCTTTTAATGTTCACTTAAATTATTTCTTTTGGCTGAAAAAATCTTTTATTGGAAATCTGAACACAGGGGGGAAGTGAAATTACTGTTAATATATTCCACACAAAAAACTTCTCGAAAAACCATTGCATTGGTCTGCAAATCGACCACTTTTATAAACCACATCCTATAATCACAGTCATGTTCAACTTCCACATTCAAAGTCTGTTTTTTTCCAGGCTGATGGNCCCCGCATTGTCTCTTGGATTTTAGAGGAAAACTTGCGGTGGAGGGAAAGATAAGCTGTAAAGTCTCAAGTGTCTGAATATGCAGCTCCCTCCACAAAAGTCTTGACCCAAGGACATTTGTTTGAATTCCACAAATCGCTGAAATCCTAATGCCGGCTTCCTGCGGTGAGCTGGCTGCATTTAGAAGTTTGGGACCTGAATTAGGTATCGTACACTGTCATATTCCCACTCTGAATGGCTGAGCACCTTCGACCTACGGTACCTTGCACAGCATTTCTCCTTCCCAGCCGCACGCGGTCGGTGCTGTACCCTTGGGAGCGGACCTGCACCAAGTTAGCTCTAACGATCCTTAAACTCGGGCTGTGCTTGGGGGCACCCTGTGCTCCCTGTACAGACTGCTTGAAGGTTACGCGACAAAGCTCCGGCGTGCTCCACTGCGGCATAGTTGTCTTCTTTCTTTTACAGCACAACTTGCCTCTCTTCCTCGGAGCGGGGAGGATGCCGGGATGGGAACGCGACCAGCACCGTGCGCAGGGACCGGCCAGTGCAATGCAGCAGATCTGCTCTTGTTCCCACTCGTGGCAGCGCAGACCCCGTAAGATGCCCGGTAGATCCAGTGGCTGCCTGATCACACACCTGATGGGCGGTCACCCTGACTTTCCCAACTAGTTTCAGTAGAGGTTCCCCCAAAAAGCCCAGAAACAATCAAACTAGCATGAAAATCTAAAGGTACTTCTTATTCCGCTAATCCACCTGCTGCTCAAAGGCAAAACAAGTTTGCTGCCCCCCTCCCCATTACCAGTGTTGGCAGCACCGAAGATGCCAAGCCCTGCAATCCTCACCAAACAAAGAAGCCGACGCAGAACCCACAAACCAACCCAAATCTTTGTCTAATTGGGCCCAACGCACTGCAGCCAGACACACGCACACGCAGCTGTGAATTCAGTCATCACTAGGTGTGTTATTAATTCAGGCTACCTTTCCTCCTGGAAGAGGATACAAGACTAGAGCAATGCGGCTTGTAATTACCAGCACTGGCACCGACGCAGCATTACTGGGAAGGGCTGAGATGAGATGGGAGAGCCCCGGGCTTGCTCTGCTGCGAGGGGATGCTTGGAAGAGCAGAGAAAAACAGGGATGTGCTGCTTCTGCAGCATTTCTGAACCCACGTTCGTGAAAATGCCGCGATGAGGAGCCCAAACCCTCACTTTCCCCTTAGCAAGCATCTCCCTCAAGACCTCCCCACCAGGAAAGACCTTCACATCACATGTCTAAACTCCCCGACAAACAGCTCGGAGGGAATTTGTGCAGAAGGTTTAATACGGAGCGAAAA
>VZSZ01010833.1:736369-747150 GCA_013398815.1 Ibidorhyncha struthersii
TTCCCCGCCCGCGGGCACCTGCCACGGGTGTCCCCGTCCGTGTGTGTCGTGTCCCCCCGGCCCGCGGCGAGGAAGGGTTTTGCAAGACTTTGCTGGCAGCTTGGGAAGGTCCCGCGTGGGGTCTGCGGCGTGGGGTCTGCGCGCCCGCTCGCTCCAGTCGCCGTGGCTCGGGCGGGTGTCCGAGGCCCCACGTAGCGAGGAGAAATGCCAGAGAGGGAATACTTTTGTTCCTTTTGTTCCTTTCTTTTATTTCAGTGAAGGGGAATGCTAAGACGCGGGGTACCTCATCACAAACGCCCGACCCTAACACGCACTGGAAGCACGTCACGCACACCGCAGCGCGGCTATCAAACTTAACATCCTTCTCTTTCACTGCAATCGAGCGTTCCTTCCAAAACAAGAGCTTTGATCCCCGAACTAAGATCTTTCGGCGCAAGGCTGAGAGCAAGAGAAGTGTCTGCCTGGCTGCCGTACGTAGGATCCTTTTCTTTGTTTCATAGATCACCTGCGCCGGCTCGATCCGCAGGCCGGCTGGCCACCATTGAAATATGCCGAAATCAAAATGATTTTTAATAGCTTGTCCTCTCTACAGTGGACGTGGCCTAAGACAAAGAAAACAAGGATGAAATGTCTGGCTAGGAGCCTTGCAGGAACAAAAACAGCCTTGTAAGCACACTCTGAAGTTTGCCAAGCCGCGGCTGTGACGGACGGGGCAGGGGTGGCAGTTTCCGAGGCAGGTGGCCGCTGCGGCAGCGCTCTCCTCCTGCCCTCGGAGAGCTGCGTTCCCCAGTGCCAACAGCTGAAACGCATCAGGGCGCCCTGCGTGCCATGCTGCGAAACTAGGAGGGAAGGTGGCGAGGGTCGGAGAAACCACACAAAGCGTTAGAAGGTGGCGTGAGCACCTTGAATTGCAAACCCAGGACTGCAACGGTAACCTCTGCAACACCCAGAGGAGGGGTGCTGGGGATGCTTCTGGGACAAGGCAGTATTAATCAGCACTCAGGTCTTCTGCCTGGAGCTGCTGAGGGATAGACGGGTCCAAGTGGGTCGGCCACTCTCCTCCGGGGAGCTTCCTTACAACGTCCAGAACAGGCTCTGAATCTGATTCCCTACTTGCCACAGCATCGCCAGTGCCTGCGGTCACTCACAGTTGCTTAAACTGTCCTCCTCCTCCTCTTCCTCCTCATTTGTTTTGTAAATTTACAACTCTGACATCAGCTGTCTTTAAATACTCAGTGGCAATGCTTTGCCCAAATGCTTTCTCGTGGCGTACAGGCTTTAGGAACACACTCCTCATATTGCCGCTGAACAATGTCCACTGACTGCCACTACTGTCACTTACAGGATTTGCCGAGTTCCCCATACTCCGAATGAGGAAGCGCCGCATTGTTGCAGCAACAAATACAATGGCCAAATGCAGCTGGTTTGAAAAGTCCCCAGTGCTGTGTGTGCAGGATACGCAAAATTTATACGATGGGGAGAGGGGAAGAAAAGACAAGTGCTTGTGTATATGGAGCAATCTGGCATGTTGGGCAATCGTATTGTTTATGAGTTATTCTTGGGTGATTCTGTTCAATTTTAAGGGGAAGCAAAGTCCTCTAACACTGGTAACTTTCTTATGAATGACAAACCTGGGGAAAAAAAATCTTCAAGAGGGAATGACTGCAATTATTTTATTCATTCAGTAAGACGAAGATATCAAATCCACAGGATCTGAAAGCCATAGGCACAAATACTACAGGGTTTATGTACCTATGTCAGAGGAAAAAAAATCCCTCATTCCTCCAAGTGTATGTGTGCTTCTTATGAACAGCTAAAATAGCAACGATTTGACCCACCTTGAAGAAGTATGTGCTCCTTTACGTGTAATTGAAACAAAGTAGAGCGGTGGTCCACTATAGCTACGAGATGCTCTGCTGAGAACACACGCANTTACAGCCTGATCTGGTAGACTCTTACTCAGCCTTTACTCATGCAAACCGACTGATAAAAACTACAGACCTACGAGACCCAGAGATGCCAGATCCGCCGATATGAGTAAGAGTTATTCACTGCGGTGCAGACTTGCAGGTCAGGCCATTTAGCGCTTCATACTGGAGAAGGGTACAGCGTATACATCACGATTGTTTTACAGCTTTCTTAAAAGTCAGAGCGGCTCTGCCCGGAAAGCTCTTCTTAGAATGAAATATCGATTCTAATCTATTATACAGATAACGAGAACCGTAACAAAGCCGCCTCTCGGCTGCACTGACTTCAGCCGGAGAAGTACTTCCAAACCCCCCAAACAGGGAAGTTGAAGTTACAAGAAAAGTTTCTAAAAAACCCTTTCCTGTTGCAACAACCCAGGACAAAGAGGGTGAGAGACAGCTGAAAACTTAACCCTCAAGCGTGAGCGAGGGTTTGTTTTCCTTCTCTCAACGAACGGGTTTTGAATTTGAGGAGAGTCTACCTGCCCAAGTCTCTTACTCCCCGCTGACACACTAGCAGAACTATGTGAGATGGTCATAGTCTGAGCAGTTTTCAAAACAGGATCCGCTATCTGCAGAAGAACCAGTGTCAAGGGATAAGAAGGGCTCTGGGAAAGCAGAGCCTTCGTATTTCATACCAGCATAGGAGGTGTAAGAAAAGGAGTCAGGCACAAAGCAGGATGCTTTTCTTCAACAAATTTCAGCCGGGCCCTATCAAGGAAAGGAGAGGCTTTTTCTCCCCATATTTTCTGTTTTCCAGCATCGTTCTCACCTTTGCCCATCAGAGCCACACCGTCCCTCAGTCTTGCAGAGATCTGCAGATGCCCTGTGGAAGCGAATTTGAGAGTTGTATTGCAGGCAGAGTCCTTGCCAGCTGGGACCAGAGGCTTTAGCCCCTGTCTCGCTGCACGGGAGATGTTATTAAATTGCTTTTTCTGCCTTGGCGGTGAAATGACCTAATTATCAGATTGCATTAGTCTTCATCTCTTAAAGTGGCCAAATCTGCTTTGGTTCTCAAGGATTTTATTGCCAGCTGAAAATAGCTTAATTGTATTGTACTTGCAAAGAAAACATGGTCTGGTAGAATCAAAGCAGTCGGTTTCCACAAGATGAGAAGAAACGCCATAAATAACGCATTGGGCTTTTTTCTTTTGGTCTCACCATTTCCATGCATGTAAACTGGCATAAGTTATCCTTTCTTCTCTAACCGTTAAGTCAACTGGAAAAAATTCATCAGGAAAAGGTGGTTTCCCCATTCACAGTAAACCCCTGGGGTTTAGACATTAACTGGATCTTTGTAGGTCTAATGTTGGATCTCCAAGGAAAAATGAAGGCCCGTTGGTAACAGAAGGAATGGGTAAATCCAACAACAATTCCACAGAGAGACGGTTACATGTTTGATAAGACTTGAGAGAGCAAATAAATATAGTTTGTGCTTTGCAGGAAAATAGGATATACAGATGTGCCGCCAGTGACACAGTTATATTGGATAATAACGAGTTTGTTCATAGAAGAGGTGAAATACGACAAGGAAATGGAATTGTTTTATATATCTGAGAATAGTGGAACTCTCACACCGTTCACATTTTTTTCTCTCTTTCTTTCCCAGATCCTTTGTGTCCAAAATCTCTGCTTAAGATTTCAGGCTGTCTTATTTGGTCTTATTCTAAAGTCAAATTCCCAGCCAGTGACTGTATTTTGAAAAAAAAATTAAGTATATACCTTCAGTCTTTGCCACTGCAGATGGTGGATGAGGGAAGCAAGGTGAAGAAATCTTGAAATAATGAATTACAAACAGTAATCCACAGCTAACAGTAACTGTGCCTAAGTAGCAATCCAACAGCAACCCAAGACGTTCTGCCAATGAAAACTGACTTCCAACTCTATATTCCATGTGGCTTGATTCTCAATAAATGAACATGCCTAATTTAAAGGATCTTTCATTTCCAGCTAAACTTTCAGACCCAACAAAATATGATAGATACCCGTTGGGAAGAAGTGAGCTCTCAGGTCTCAACAGATGCTCACCTCTGCGGAGTCACAGGCCTTAAAATGACTGGGGAACGTTAATCTGTTGTTATTTAATGTACGCTTTGCCCATTCTTTATTTTCTAGATGCCACGCTGTAGCAAGACAGTCGTATTACCATTTAGTGATCTGTTTTCACAATTCAGGACTATGGATAATCTCTCCCAAAAGCAGGAAGCTAGCATCTGGCATTGTTTGTGACATGGCAATATTCTTCATTTTTCCTTGTCCAGCCCTCAGTCAGCTGTGACAATCTGTCCTCAAAGGCAGCAATGGGGAATGTATGTTTGGATTATCGAGAAGGACATTAGTGTAAGTGACAAAACCGACCAAGCAATTACATATTAATAAGGCTAATATTTTCCTATTAATCTCAGAGTTATCTAATGATCTCCCATAGTTCCCATTCTTTGGGTATCTCAAGGGAAAGGGAGTTAATGGTTAATAAAACTTGCCAGAGTGGTGAGAACATGCCCATGGAGCTGACACAGGGAACTTGACAATTCCTGGAAGGAAAAGGGTTAAGAGCCAGCGACTTACACATACAAAACTGTGTGACTACACTTTCATTCTCTTCCTTACAGCTCCAGTTGCTAGTGCTACTGGCCTGCCAGGTTTGCTAAAATCAGGATAGGCTCACGCTCAGCTGAACACAACAGGGTAAGAATATCTTTGCATTTCTCCAGCTTGCAAACTTTTGGTCATGCAAATATGGTATGTAAGCAGGAGGGCTCTCAAGGGAGCAGACAGCCGCAGGTTTGTCGATGACCAGCCTACTGTGGGCTGTCACTAGTCAAGTCACCTACTTGCTCAAACGCCAGCGTGGTGCGCGGCCAACTTTCAAACATCCACCTGCAGAGTCCACTGAGCTCAGAGACAGCGGTTGGGTCCCTCCCCTGCGGGCAGAAACGACACCTCAACCTCCGTCCTCGGGGGTTATCAGAGTTTCAGACTTTAATGAGTTGAGCCTTATAAATGGTTGTTAACCAAGGCATGAGGGTGGGGAGAGCTGCAAGGGGTAAAGATGTGCTTCTGCTCTGCTCCTCTGCCCCTGCAGCATCTTACCACCGACCTTCCCGGCACAGCGATGCTCTGGTTAGCAAAAAAAAAAAAAAAAGAAAGTGATAACCTACCTTCTGGTGGGCTGTGGAGGATGAGGAAGGGGTAATGATTACAGGCTCGTGTTTCGTCTCATTTCACCACAGCTGCAAGAGGAGGGATGAAGCAGAGATCTGCTTCGGCCTTTGTCGCCATGTGTGTGCCACCATAAGCGGAAATGTGGAAAATTTCCAATGGGAAAAGGAGTGGCAAGAAAGAATGAAAAGTCAATTGCAATAGAAGGAGCTAGAAACCTTTCAGCTTTGCTCAGCAAAATGAATGCAAAGTACACGCTTTTTCTGCAACTCTCCTACTGACCCATTTGTATCACACAACTTGGTTCACCAAAGCGATTCGAGTTGGGTGGTTTCACTTTCTCAGGGGGCATTTGGTAGTTTCTGAGAGAAAGATGATCAGAAAGGTGTGGGTATACGATGAAACCTGCTTCCATCAGCAGAACACTATACCCAGAAGTGACTCAGACAACCTGTTAAAACCCTACGTGGTTTTACTGCATTGCAACGTGCATATTGCATTTCTGTTGATCATCATTTATCATCACTGTCCTTTATTACCTATCAGTGTAGCCACTCCAGTGCAAACTGCGTTTACAAACTCAGAAGCATCTGACTTGCGTTAACACCGCATAAACTACTGCTCTCCTTACTTTCTCACACCTTTTATTTTAGTATATTAGCTTAGATGCAAATGGCCTCAGTGTTTTCTATCAGTTTGGACCAGAACCTAAAAATTTGCCTGGAGTCCATGGCTGCAACGTAAATGACAATATCAGAGTTTATTTTCTCTCCTGGAAAGCAAATAAACTTTGCTAAAAACAGAGAGTTAGATCATTGGCCATTGTGGAAGGAAAAACACAGCAGAAAACAAGCTTAAGTTTCCCGAGGAGCCAGCGCTGTGCCTGTTTACACCAGATGCGAACTTCCAGTTTGATGGCAGTGGTGCAGAGCGGTCCCTGATAGGAGCCCGGGTGATGGTGCGTGGGTTTGTGCTAGCTGTTTCAAAGCACCATCAGCTGTGATGGAACGCAGCAGTACCTCTACCGGGTCTGCGGGTGCACCCGAGAGGGTCCTGGAGGCGCTGGAGCTGGGGTAGCGCAGTTCCACCTTGTCTGGGAGAGCCTGGGAACCTTCCACAGCCACCACAGCATCTCTGCTCCCCCGCGCCTGCCCTTCCCCGGTCAGGAAGCCAAGCTGAGCCCGGAGAGCCTGGCCGGCAGACACGTCGCCCGGGCAATCAGAGGAGTAGATCGCTGGCACAAAATGGCAGTCCAGCCCCGCTCGTAACTCCTGCGTGGCTGGGAAGGAGGCAGACAAATTAAATTAGCTGGCACCTTTCTAAATTGCCCTCAAAACTAAAATTGAACAGATGAGTAAAACCAAACCAAGCTCAAAATGTTGGTTAAACTTCCTGATATTGTTTTTGACTGATTATTTGGAACAGCCCTCCAAGGCCCACCCACTAAAACACCTCTGTCATTTGAAAAATCTGTCGTCAGAGAGGAAATAATCTTCAGCAAGTAAATGCCACAGCTTCCTTTCTTTGGCTATCGTGATCTTGTGCTGCTTATTTGCTTTTCTGATGCCATTTTGTGCCTCCAGGCTAAATTCTGCCTTTCACTTACATGCAGAGGCACAGGGGAAGAAGGATTCTTCCCCCACCCTTGCACATCCTGCACCACAACTTGGGGCGGACTGCGTGTCCCGGGCTCTGGTTTGACTCGATCGAGATGCAGAGGCAGAGCGAAAGGCTGGAGGCAGGAGGAGGCTCTCCCCTGTTTTGCACTAGGAAACGTTGCACTTCAGAAGGCAGGAGCCATGTGTTTCTCTGTAATCTCCCTAATACTTCAAAAGTTGGCTTTGATCCTCTGATATTATTTGAGCTAATGCCCAAACCCTATTAAGCAACCTTGTGACAGAGACTGGAGGGGAAAGGATTGTGCCATTTCCCATCAAGAATTAAAAAATCAACATGGAGAGTCGTGAAATGTCGAAGTTGCCGCAGCCCACGGTGGCTGTGAGTCCCGGTGATGTCATGGCCGGCCGGTGGCATGGCAGGTCCCAGGAGCCCAGAGGTTTCCCAGGGCTGTGCTTGCTCCTCACACCTGCCGAGGGGTGCTGCAGAGAGCAGGTTGCCTGGGGGGGGTGTGGGGCTCCCTGCCCAGTACCAGTCACCATTTTCTGCAGTTTGTTGTTGGCATAAAGCGATTTGCAGAAACACGCCACCAGTCCGTATCTCATGAAGAAGACAGGCTGATTGCAAGAAGTCCACATTCCTCCTTGGAGGCCTCAGACTAGAAAACTACCTTTCTTCAGAGCAGCACTTCGGGACATATTTCACTTTAATCTAAGCACGCACTGAACTTGGGAGCCAAATGCCTACCGAGGCCATCGGTGCCGGGCTCGGGCAGAGGACACATCCAGCATCCAGGCTGTGAGTGTCTTGATTTGACAAAGGCCAGGGATCACGTGGAGAGGGAATCAGTGGCAAAGAGTAAAGAGTGAGAGAGCAAGCGAGAGAGACAAAGAGATAGAGAGAATGAACAGAGGCTCGTCACGTCGCTCGTTACAGTACTGGAAGGCGCTTGTGCTCTCTGACAGCAGAGGTGACATAAAAAACCTTTGCAGAACAGACCAGAGTGGAGCACAACGGGCCAGCTTTGTTAATCTTTCCTGATGGGGTGACTCCAGTGCTTAGGATCAAGTGCCAACAATACCAATCATTCCTGGGTGTTTTGTTAAAAAAACAAACGAAAAAATCGTCCAGGTTTACAGAAGTTAGAAATCACCAACGAGCTCATCTTTCCTTCATCACCACCCGTGACACAGGGCACCAGAACCGCCAGGTGAAGCGAGGATGGTGCACAACTAAGGTGAGCACCTTCGAAAGTACAAGTGAACACTGCAAAGAGCTGTTTGCTTTGCATTATTCACACTCTTTAAGCTCTGGCAAATTGCTTTTCCTCTGACCATACTTCACTGTAATTTTTTCAAGCTGAACTGGTTTGGATAGAGTAAGTGTCTGTTCTGAATATTCATTAGAAATGTCAATTGACTTTGAATCCTTTTGGAAGGTCCAGAGAGAAATAGAAGACTTCCAAGCATCTTTGTGCTGTTGGTGTCTGGAAGTGGCTTCTCTCACAGGAGAGAAAAGAAAAGAAGCAGATCTATTTGAGTAATTTAATCTGTATAAGGTAATTTACTACACGGCAACACTTCAGTACTCGGTGCTTTCCTTTTCCAGCACACAAGCATCCTTGACCTCGCTCTTCTCCAGCCTCAGTTGTGTTTCGGCTAACTCTTGTAAGAAGAAGCCTCCCTAAGGAGCAACTCTACAAGTCAAAGTCGTGACTTCCTTTGCTCAAAAAAGGACCCAGAAGACCGGATCAACTGTGTCTATCCCCTCCCTTTATATGGTTAGGCTGTTCCAGCACTTTCATCATCTCAAGTAAAATTAGCACTATAGTAATTACCCTGGGCCAAATATACAGCTGGTGAAAGTGCACATATTTCAGAGGGATGAAACTTGAGGTGGACTTGGCAGGCACCGTCCCCTTTTATTTTATGAAGGCTAACGTAAGGAAAACAGTGGGAGCTATTTCAGTCCCACATCCACATGTGCAGACGTACGCTCACATGCGACGCTTCCCCTCGGCTGTGAGTTTCCCTGCTAGAGCTTCGTACCCGCCTTCCTGAAAATTGCTAATGCCAGCATAAGGTTTTCCACATCATCCCTCCACATCTTTGGGACAGACGATATCAAGGGACGTTGGTGATTTTTGGTCTTCTGTCCTACCAGCCACAGGTTTGCCGGATGGTGTTGGGAAATGGCTTGCGGCTGGTGGTGTGTAAAGGTTTTGTGTCGTGAAGAACTCTATTTGATGGGTTTACCTGGTACTTCCCCAAAAGGAAGGATAAAATGGAAGGGAGGAGAAAGAAGACCCGGTGAGGCAAAGCGTTATGGGCCCAGTGGCAGAGCGACTGCCAGCGCGGCGGTGGCACTCTGCTGTACCCTCTCAAAGGAAACAAGTGGCAAAAGAGAGGTGCATTTTTTGCCAATGGAAAAAGTGATCACTGAAGAGAAGACGTTTTGATAGGTATGTACAGTGAGTAATTCCAAGAACTGCAATAAAGTACTTACCAAATTTTGTTTCCCGACTCACATCCTACCACGGGTCACTCTGTAAACCGTCCCATTGAAATTGGTGGGGTCACATTTACTTCACATGAGTAAGGCCTTCGACCCAGGCGGGCAGGGAAGGTTTCCCCTCGGGTACACTCCCTGAGGTCTTTTTTTCATTTCCACTTGGAGATCTGAAATGAGACCTACCCATTTACACATCATTCCTCTTTTTCTGGCCTATTTAGGGCATGCCTACCACAATTAAACATTTATATCAGTCAAAATGTGGAAGTTTACGACACGCCCAGAAGGCAGCTCTACCAGGACGGTGTGCTAGAGACACCCGACGCGGATGTTTCACTGAGGCACAGTGCAGAGCAGTGGTATCGGGGAGGCTTCAGGACTCTCCCCTCTCTGCTGCTGTTTTGTACAATGGTCCCACAGAGGCCGTCGGCTCATTTTGGCACCCGGACCAAGCAAGGAATCATGCCGAATGAACATCAGACTAGAAATAGTCCCTCCCCTGTCAGGCAAGTCTGAGAGACACCCTGTGATCAAAGATGGGGAAACACGAGGAACAAATACAATGCCCAGTAGTCGCAGCAGACCAGCTGCCTGACAGTTGTGGAGCTTCCTACACACGCCGCTGCGAAGGAGAGCCTGAAGAAAGGATGTGAAGAAGGATGATGCTATAGATGGTTCAGCAGATGTTTAATTGGAGCTACTCCCATGCGTGAGAGAACGCACGAAGCCGTTCAATGGAAAATGTGCGTTCAGAAGTGGACATGGCACTGAATATGAGATAATTATTAAGGCATTTCTATTTTGGAGCCCTTCTGTGTGTAGTTTTACATAATAAACATTAGCGTTGCCTTTCTACATGCACACATGTTCCCTGGTCCAAACAAACAAGCAAGCAAGCAACTTTTCGCTTCTGGTCACTGATACCTCTTGAATTAAGTGTCTTTGGCCACAAATAGATCATTGCCCTATTTGAAAAGTTCCTGGTGGAGCGTAGCCAGTTTTGAGTAGCTATATATACCTAAGCTGGCAAATTGAGACACCTCTCAGCTTTTGCTTCTATATATAAAGAGGAATGATATAGAATAAATCAGCTGGACGGAGCGCACATCGAATCAAATTTTATACCGAAATCATCTTCTTTCTGAGTTTGATTTATTCCACCGAGTCTGAGAGGGCGGCCGGAGGCAGCCCCGACCTCTGCTCCCCCGTTTGCCCGGGATGGTCAGCCAACACCGGGAATTTGCTGACACCGGGCTCTCCGCTCACACCGTGGTTATAACACCGCCTTTCTACGTGCCGTTTCAGACCGGCGGGGGACCCCCAGGCACGCCGTGTCCCCCCCAAACCATCCCGATGGTGCCACACGGCAGAGCCCACCCCCGGAGGAGCGCTCGGAGGAGCGGAGCAGAGACGGGTCCCGGGCGTCGGGGCCTTCGTTGGCATTTATGGCGCTTTTCTCCCGACAGAGGCTGCGGGGAGGCCGCTCAGCGCCCTGCGAGGGACAGCAACGCCGGCTCCGCCGGG
>VZSZ01010833.1:747490-779687 GCA_013398815.1 Ibidorhyncha struthersii
GGAATGGCTCCGGAGTGGGAGACTCCCCCCCCTCTCTGGGCAGCCTGTGCCACTGCTCTGCCACCCGCACAGGGAAGAAGTCCCTCCTCAGGTTTAGGTGGAACTCCCTATGCTCAAGTTTGTGCCTGTTCCTTCTTGTCCTGTCACTGGGACCACTGAACAAAGGCTGTTCCCACCCCCTGGCACCTCCCTTTGAGTACTGATAAGCGTTGATAAGATCCCCCTCAGTCTTCTCTTCTCCAGACTGAAACGCCCCGAGTCCCTCAGCCTTTCCTCATCAGAAAGATGCTCCGGTCCCCTCATCGTCTTTGTAGCCCTTTGCTGTACCTTTCTAGGGAGCAACATGAGCCTGAAACGGAATTATCCAACTTCATCGTGGTTTTGCCTGGTGTTTATCTGACTCCCCCACCATCTCCTCAGCCACGGGGACTGACCCCAAGAAAAGCTTTACATTCTGGACATAGCTCCTGTGTTGTGATTTTAAGCCCCATGAAAACATGGATCTGCATTTTTCCAGCCCAGACTAAAACCGTAACTGCTCCTTGTTTCACTCTTGGTTTGTTTCTGTCATGCTTCCTCTTGTCTGCTTGGAACCGAATTTGTTGTCAGATGCTTCCCTAAATGGGCCTCTTAGGCCCACCACGGAGACACCAACTCTTTCTGTTTGCAGGTCCCCAGCTCAAGACCAGCAAAGATTCAAGAGCTAAAAAAAGTTCACAAGCCCTCTTTTTTTCTTCCCGCACAAACACTTTCGATGCCCTGAAAGGTACCTGTTATTTCCTGAAGTGAGTGTAACTGTAACGCTTCAGGTTAGGCAGGCAGCCGGAGCCGGACCTCCTGCACAGCGCGTCAGAACCAAGGGATAAGCAAAGGAATACGTATTATGTCCCACATCTGAAAATCAACTTCACAGAAAATATGCACTAAATGATACATGATAATGGGGAAGAAAATGCCAGCTGCCTTAATGAACGGTGGTAGGCAAAGCTGGAAAAATAAATTATATAATAATCTCTTATTACATTCCCTTTGACATAAACTAATCTTGACCCAGAACAATAGCGCTACTTTCCAAGAGAAAATAACCGAGATGCAGCTATAATCACGATACGGGAGTCCAGTGCAAAGTGGTTTTTACTTTCCCTTTGTTGTTAAAATTTTGCTTCATCTGGTAAATTTAGTGGAAAAGACAGGAACAGGGTGAGCAACTTCCAGCTGAGGCAGAACGAAATGCCAACTGCTGCCTCTTGGTGGCTGGGAAGAAGCTGCTGAACTTCCCCCCCACAGTGTCCTGGCTTTCTGGTGAAGACCCCAGGAGCACTGGAATGCTCTGGAAGCACGGGAGGGTACTTGTGTTCCACTTCAGCTCCCAACTCCCTGAAGGGCCCAGAATGCAGCCAGGCACTTACTTTTGAACTGGTGGGTACTTTCATCCATGCGTTAGGGATGACTCAAGGGTCAGGTCTGCGTTTCTGCTGTATGGATGCACGTGTTTTTACTTTTGCTGGGGTTTTGAGAGTCTTGCTTGGTTTTGCATTGCTCAGCTCTGCAATAGGGATGAATAAAAAAAAAAAAAAAAAAAAGCCAAATGGAAATCCTTGGGAAACACCCTCCTCCAGAAAGAGCAGATGGGTGAAAAAGATTCTCCCTCCTACTTCCCAAAGCTGCTGCACACCAGTGTACCACAAGAGTCTTTCCTAGGTCCTCTGCTAGGCAAGGAGGACGTACAAACTGGCTCTACCAAGAGCGCAGTCAGGCCCCACCTAAATGGCAGTAATGGAAGCAGTCTGCACATTTTGTGTGGTTGTGTATCCCTTCTACACCTCCGTCCATTCCTGTCCTATCCACCCGGTGCTATCAAAGATCCTTCCTCAAGTGAGGAGATTTCAGGTTTGGCACGCAAGTTCTGGGTGCAACTGCCACACAGAAGCGTGTCTGTGAGTGCGGCTTTGTTTGGGTCATTCCTCCAAACAGAGTTCATGCTAAGAAGCTTCCACAGAATGTATTTGTAACTTTGTGGGTTTGCTTGTGATTTGGCATCTTTTAAAGTCAAAAGACTACTCTGCACCTTATAAATCTTTCCATGACCTCTTAGTGCCTAAGATATGGAAGCTTAAAACTGAGTCTGAAGGGAAAAAAAAGTAAAACGTGCTCTCGCAAGGTGTGTGGTAGAGGCATGTTCTTTATTTCGGTGTCTTTATTCATAAAAATGCAATGCATGCTTTACTATACATTAGTATACATAGTTTTTATACTGTGATAAATGAAATTAAAATATCAAACAGAGAAACCCAGAAAAAGCCAGACTGGTTGAGACCAGTGGTTCAACCAGTATCCTGTCTCCAGCACTGGCTGGTATCAGATGCTGTAGATAAAAGTAGAAGAAACTGTATAGTAGCCTGTTACGAATTAACATGCCCAGGAGAGACGTTTCTTCCTGACCCTCATCAGTTAGTGGTTAACTTATATGCCAAAGCATACATTACTATACATGCTCACATATTTATATCTATCTATACCAAGAAGCATGTGACAAAACGCTAAATCAGACTCCTGGTACTTTCACTTACAGGAAAGTTATTCCGAGGAAAAGAATTTTCTTCACCGCAAGAGGCTCACGCAGTACGTAACTGGGAGAAGGAAAGGCAGCTGAGGTTCGCCACTTAGTAAGGGAAACTACTTGTACAAACAGCACCTGAAATATGCACCTTTTGAAGATATTTTGGGGATTTTGATTACATATCTCAGTAGTATCTCATCTCTCTGAGTAGC
The DNA here is from genome assembly GCA_013398815.1 of Ibidorhyncha struthersii. Taxonomy (NCBI): domain Eukaryota; kingdom Metazoa; phylum Chordata; class Aves; order Charadriiformes; family Charadriidae; genus Ibidorhyncha; species Ibidorhyncha struthersii. The sequence continues at coordinate 750,263 of VZSZ01010833.1, forward strand.
TTTACCTGAGCAATTAAGCAAATACACGCGTGTAAGTACTAAGTGATCAGTTAAGCAGATTTCACGTTAGACATTCCCTTTTTCTGAAAATCACAGAACCACAAAAAAACAGGGTTGGAAAGTTCAAGGCAAGGCTGACCATTCTGTATCACTCCTGACAGCCGTTTTCTCCACCGGGGTCCCGAGAGCCACCACCACAGAGATTACAGACCCCACAGATCTGTTGGTGCTTCGCCTTCCTTCTGACAGTGTTTCCGAATTAACTTCAATCTCTTTGGCTTCAGTTTAAGGCTATGTTTTCCTGTCCTACCCACCAGATACAGGCAAAAGATTATCCCTCTCCCTTGAACTGAAAGTTTTGAGAACTGTTTCTTTGTTTCCTAACCCCTTTTTGGACCGAAACACCTTAAGTTATTTCCCTACTTCCTCACTGACACGTTTTCTAGATTTCTGGATTTTCTTCAAATTGTTCCATGTCTTTCCCAAAGTGTGGTACCCAACAGCGAATAAAGTAACCCAGCCAAGATCTTTCAAAGACAGAGGAGTGTGGAAGGATTACTCCGCATGTCTCGAAGGTTATATTCTACTTTATAAAATCCGGATGGGTTTCTTCCCAACACCACATAAGTACTGAGACCCATATACATTTTCCTTCATCCCTTTCCATTTTTTAAGACTATTTCCCCAATGCCTACCAGTGCTCAAATCCAGGACACAATAAGATGTTTTTTACTGCAGTTATAGATGCATGCCGATGATGATTCAGCATATAAAATAGGTTAATTAATGAGCTTTGGAATAACCACCTCCCCCCCAGGCTTGCTAATATGCTTGGTTTTACCTAAAGGGATCACATATATCCAGTCAAGTGCTAGCAGGAGAGAAGTGCAAGATACGTTAAAATAATGAAGCAATACTACTATATGGAGTAAATTTCAGGAAAAAAAGATTCAGCATGCTATTTTTCTTTGTTAAATGTGATGAGCTCATAAAAACTTTTAATTAGTTAGGATGATGTGAATGACTCGTCAGACCTAATTTTAGCAGCCTAAAGTTAGCCAGCATTTCCACAACAGTCATCTCATCTCCTTCAACAATAAATGGAGAGGGATGAACATTTCCAGGCTAAACACATCCTATTGTCTTCAGCTCCCTAAAAAGCTACAGTAAGATGGGGTGAAGTCCCCTGTGAAGACACAAGAGTTCCCATAACCGCAGAGAGCCTCGACCAGTAGGCAAACAATTTCTTGATGGCTGAGGTCAGGTGAGATAAATCCCATTTTAGTCAACCACAAATTCAGAGATAATTATTTTTACACTAGCATGATAATTAAACACAATGCAAATTAACCATAATCATCAGGGGGAAAAAGCATGATGAGATCTTGCTTATGGAATAATTACAGAGATGTGCAGAGCATGGAACGTCCATGTCACAGACAACTTCAAAACATTAACATTTTCCTTTTTTTTTGCTAAATTGAGCTGACAGCTGAGTATGTTGAATTTCTCTGTGAAGGATCATTTTACACAGTCATTTCAGATGAATAAAAATATTTCATTTTGACAAAATCACACTGTTTGGTCTCCAGATTGATCTTTGTCTTTTTAAGGAAGCATTTATAGTATAGTATAGTATAGTATATTTATAGTATAGTATAGTATAGTATACTAAAAAGAAAAGCAAGGCTGACATTCTGAAATGAAAGACATCTTGATTTAAAATATTGCACAGCTCACTCTAAAAACACCATCTTCTTTCTGAAGCTCAACCTGATTTTGCTGATTTCGATTTCAAACTTGAGGTCTCATTTTGATTCCTGAACAATGCAAATGAGCCATGTTGGCCGGCCCTTCTAGCTGTCAGAACCACATAACAAAATCTTCATGTGGCCCGAAGCCAGCTGCCATACCGCATACCTCAAGCTGCCAAGGGAGTGGCAGATCTGGGAATGGCTCACGACTAGGAAATGAGACAAGCTCTCTGGGATCCCACCGGGGATCCCACAGGACTAGGCAGGGTGTAAGCAGGTTTCCAAAGCTACCCAGTAATACTGGGTTCAGTTATTCTTTCCTCCCTCCTACACAGAAGAGCCCCATAGATTCACCAATGTAACCCCAGGTTGGGAGCTTCATCTGAACCGCTAGAGAGATGCAATGAAATGAGTAATTGTTTGTTGTGATGGTGGGGGAGTTTCAGAGCCTCCGAGAGAGACTGGGAACTGGCCTTCCAAATAAATTAGGCAGCTTTGAAAAATCTGACCTAGAGGGCACACTACATTGTTTTTGTTCCCTGCCTAGATCATTATCTATCTCTGGGTATGTCCAACAATGGTCCCTGCAGGGTAATAAAGTTTACAATAAGTTTGCTCAAGTACAGTAGCTGTCTAGTCAACCCAAATGTAAGCTGTTCTCTTGTGCCAATGCTAATCTGTTACTGATACCCACACTAACCAGCACGAAGCTCCTTCTAGCAGCTCAGCAATGTATTACAACATAGGCATGCTGTCAGCGAGGTTTACAATATACATACTTGTGCATATGAGTTCATTGTTTATATTTTAAAAGCTATGATGGGAGAATTTGTTGGATTTTGATTGCAGTAAAAAGCTAGATTTGGGACTCTATTGACAGCCTACTCAAGGTCACGGCTGCTTTCTGATAAGAAACTTCTCCAGAAGGCTGACTGATAGCCGTCACTGGGTCTTCTGGATCTTCACAACTAGTGATGAGGGCAACTGCACTAAAAGACTTTTGGTTAGTATTAAATGACTTGATCTCCAGTGCTGAGGTCTCTGCTTCTTTTTCCCGTGTCTTCTCGGTTTGGTTCCATTCTTGCTCCTTCCGATCCAGTTGCATGGCACTGCAGTGAGGAGCATAAACTTCTGTGGTTTCTTCAAACTGTAAGCAATCCACCTTATAGTATTTTTTCTTTACATGTAAGACATCGTTAAATCTATGGCCCCAAAGAATCTCTCTGGGGACATACGAGCTTCTTGACTGATGTGAAGTTCCTGTTGAATCACCCGTGTAGACAAATGTGACCAAGATTTCAAAGTTGTCCTTGGCCAGAGCTTTCCGGTCCAGACCATACAAGGGGCTCTCACTATCAATTTCATGTACAACCGTCACTGGTGTAACAAGTATGATCTGATCATTTAGCAACTTCAAGTCCTTGTATTCCATTGTCATTCTCCCCTCCTTGTCTTCCTTGTAGCGCAGAAGCTGAGCTCGTACAGAGCCCTCAACCATGTGGTTTGGCCGGAAATCACCAATGCGCCACATGAGGCAAAATTTATCATCCCTTAAGCCTACTACAGCATAGTAGCTAAAACGAATGGTTTGAGCTCTTTTTCGAGCTGTAGCCATTTTAGCCAAGGCTGCTCCGATTATGAAGGTGTCGATAATGCAGCTTAATACTGACTGTAGGATAACCATAAGGATTGCAACAGAGCACTCTTCTGTAACACAGCGGTAACCATAACCGATGGTTGTTTGGGTTTCAAGGGAGAACAGGAATGCTCCTGTGAAGCTGTGGACATTTGCAACACAGGGAGTTATTTCTTCATCGTTGAATAGATCTCCGTGTTGGATTGCTATCAGCCAGAAGACTAGTCCAAAGAACAACCATGAAAGAATATATGACAATGAGAATATCACAAACATATGACGCCACTTGATGTCCACCAGTGTGGTAAATATGTCCACTACATAGCTCTCCCATTCCCCAAAGATGTGTTTGAAGTACACATTGCAGCTGCCATCCTTGTGGAGAAATCGCTTCTGCAATCTTTTCATCCCTTTTTCAGGGCTTTCTTGACAAGCGCCTCGGTAACTGATCTTATTTCCCTGTATGTTTACAGGCCTATAGCAACCACTCTGTTCAGTCATCTTTCTCATATCTGCCTCGTGGTATCAGTTTACAGAATACACGTGGTCCCAAGGGCTATTGTTTTCTTTGCTCATTGGAAATCTATGAAATAAAAGAAAAAGTTTATTTTTGTTTTAATTTCATTTGCCAGAACTGTGTAACACCAAATCTAAATGCATTCACTCTGTGGCCATCATGAGCAATTTTCTGAAGAGTACATACTCTGACATTCATTACACAACATAGCTCAAAACCTTAGGCCTGGAAATATGAGGCAGCTAGAAACTGAACTAGTCAGAAATGTCCATATCAATCCTAAAATTTGGTATGTAGATGCAAACAGAAATCAAAAACCTTTGTGGTGACCCCACTGTGAGTCTCTCTTCTAACGTTCTGGTGAAGTAACATTCAAATCAGGACGGGGTCTCATGAACAGTCACAGGAATGGCATGAACCCTCTTAAAGTTAGCCAGATACTTGAGGCAGTTAATTATTTGTTGCATGTTTGTTGGTTTTCCTTCATTAGAAGAAATGCCTAGGAAAACACCCTCCTTTAGATACACGACTTCAGTAGCATGGGCAGGCAAGTTCAGTGCTGATGTGTTTTAACCAGAAAATGTATCAAACACAATCATTCATCATCATTTGTGTTCCAGTATTGCCCAGAAAAAGCTGGTGATGGAATTGAACTTTACTGGGCCAGTGCTACAGAGACATACTTGTTCAATTTGTAGAAAAGTATTTACATTTCAAACGAAAAAGAAACCTCTCTGAGGTCCTGGAAACCTTCACAAATCATTCCTTAAAACAACAAAAAAAATCTGGCTGCCCAAAAGTATTTAAATTTTTATTAATGAGTTTGAAACAAACATGCAGTATGTTAATAAAATTTGTGGATGACACAAATTTAGGAAGTGATGTGAATTAGGAGATTCCTCTGTCAGATCAGAGAAAAAATGGATGTCTTTGCAGATTGCAACCATATGAACTTCAGCAGTACGAAGTGCTAGGCTGTACGTTTAGTGACTAATAACAAGAACTTATGTTAGAAACTGAGACCTCATCAACTGGAATCCAATAAAAAAGGAAAGACTTAGCTGAAGTAATCAGTTACAGAATGCTTATGAATTACTTGTAGGATACAGCACTGAAAAACACGAATGCCTTTTCCTGCAGGTCTCCAGCTCATTCTACCATACCCCAACCACTAACACACAAAACACTGACAAGTCAGAAGTGATAGGGTACATGGCAAGAGCAATTCAAAATTTCTGCCAAATGTCATGCTTCTAACTGACATTTCTGAAGAAAAAAAAGGTAATATTTTTGAGGAAAAACTGCCATTACTTTTCCAAAAACTTTAACTTTTCAATGGAAAAATGACAAGTACTTTTCCCATTTTTAAGATGGTTTCAGCTGACAAAAGTTCAGATGTAGGATTACAATGAAGCCAACATATCCATGGAAAATGAATTTAAAAAAAAGTTTCCTAGTGGTAGTCTTTTTCCTCAGCTCTTCATTCACTTTGCCTGAGTATAAATGACTGCGCACACTTCAAGGCAGAAGAGAGTCAGGCCCATAGAGTGTAATATATACTGGATGGACTAGATTAACAGACCGAGAACTCTTCTCCCATCCAAGGAACAATGACAAGCATGCATAGATACTATTCCAAAAACACTTAAAAGCCAAACATAGTTTCCATTTCTTTTTTCTCTTTTTTTTTTTTTTAGTACAGAAATGAATGTGACATATGGTGTCGTAGCTTCAGAATGTGGCCTTCATTAAAAAACACAACATTAATGTTTCCAAAAATACTTCTTGGAATACAGTCTTTGGAAATATTCATATGACTTGCTTTACTCATAGCTTTAAACAAACAGTGTAGCCTAGTCTATTGAAGACTCTTGACCTAACATTTTGTAAGTCATATTTAACAATAAACAAAAACTGGAAACTACTGAGTTATTTTTTTAAGAACCTCATAATATGAGGTGTGAAAATGAAGCAAATTGTAATCAGGAGCCAATATAGTCTTAAATAAAAAACATACTTGAGCTTATACGATCTTTCTTATTGACTGATTCAAACTAGAGTTCATTGAAAATACTCACAAATATCCTGGGACTCTAAAAGGGGCTAAGCAGTTCATGAATCAGACACTACTGAGTTGATTCCACTCTCTGCTATTGCCATCAGCAAGTCATCATGTTTCAAAAATGGTGTTTTGCTGGCACCATCTTTAGATTTTGTTGATGCTGGCAAGAGTCACAGACTGTCACACATGCAGCTATGTGGCAAAATCCACTCTGATTTCATGGTAGCCTGTCTCATACAGGAGACAACTTTGATTGGGAGGCATCTTGCATTAGGAACTCTGACTCTACTTAGGGCCACTCCTAAGTACAGGTTGTGGTAATATATGTATGCTCATGGATGTCTGTGATGGGTTTTTGGCTGGCACAAATGAAGCCATGTAGTAAGATGTCAGATTGGATTTTGCAAAACTATCAAAAGTATGTCTGTAATAAGAAAGGGAACATGATGCAGCGCTTCCGAAACCAGAACCAAATAATCTAGCCCTGAAGCTGGATGGAATAAAAAAGAATCTGCGGAGCAGCACTAACAGACATATACTGCTCTCAGGATCTGAGTTAATCTTTCTCCGTCGTGCTGAAAATTGGATTGCTCAGAGCCATTTGGCATTGCACAGTGGAGACGTGCCCCAGATGACCTAAAATCCCAAATGTGCTTGAAAGTCTTAGGAAATAGCCTCCTCAGCCACTCAAAAACATCTAAAAATGTTGCCCAGTATTTTGGGTGTGCTTAAAGGTAAGCCAAATCTGAACTTTTCCAGGCTACCTCTTAAAGTCTCTCGAGTGCAATAATAATCGTGCATCATAATTAATAACTCTTTTACATTGTCTGATGTTGCTTAGAACATTTAAGTCTAAAAAGCCATCCTTCAATGTTTCTGAATTATGTAAATTGGTATTATGATTTGTACTTCATTCATAGGGACACTTTTAAACAGGCACGTGATTTTCCTATTCCAAATGAGAGGCAGCTAGGCTGTGAAGCCAGATGTTCATTGCTCACTCTACTGAGACATGCTGCCTTTTGCAGAACAGTCTGAAGACTATTATTATTACCAAATTTTAAAGGGGAGAAGACCACAGACTTACCACCAGACTTATGAACTTAAATCTTAGAGCCATTTCAAAAATCTTATTTTTCAAAATGGAAGTATTTTACACATCCCTAAGAAAGCCATACGAATCACATTAAAGGTCCTACTACCTGGTAAAGATTAACAAAGGGGGTGGGGGAGATTTAAAAGCATTCTCTACTCACTAAAGCTCATGGATCGGTTGCTGCAAATGATTCTCAGATGTTGCCAGGAAGCGTTTTCACCTTCCTCTAACGCTAGCACACAAACCCTCGCCCTTTTTTGTCTGGCTTTTACTTTCTGTGGGCTTTTTTTTTTTTTTTCTTTTATTTCTGGGCATGTTTGTACACATCGTGAGCCTCCTCTTGCATACTGTTCTGTTGTTCAGAGGAGGAAGTGTGCTGGAATTTGTAGTATTTTTGCTAACCATTCTTATAAATGTATTTCCCCCCAAAATAAAAAACCTACCAGAGAGAAAAACGGTGCAGTGAAGCTAGTCAGGATAGCAGGAAGACAGAAATAGAGAAATCTCAAAGATTGCATTAGGGTAAGTGGCAGAGAGCGTTTAGAAGTTCTTCTAAAGCATATATGTATCAGCCTCAGAGTTTGGAAAATCAGCATATATTCTTCATTATCTAAGGCAAGGCTAGGATCTTACTGTGTTGGATACTGAAACATGCTCAGGGAGATACAGAACTGCTCTAGAGACCCATGTTCATGGGGTCTGCGCATTGACTCCCCAGACTGGTATCTTTGAAAATTTCACCCCAATTAGCTATGGGAGAAAGGTAAGTAAATGCCTGTATTTCAGAGGTCATAAAGCAGTGCAGAGGCAGAAATAGGAACAAACCTAACATCTGCTTATACCCACTGAAGAGCTACCACAAAGCAAACACTAGCAGAAGAAAGCCTTTTTATCATATTTATCATCTTCATTGAGTTCCTCTTGAATAGAGAAGCAGTATCAGAAGAAATTTAACTCTTGATTTTCATCAACTTGCTCAGAACAACAGTAACTTAAAAGCCTTAAGCATCGAGTTTAGCCTTTTAAAGATTTCCACCAAATGTAATTCTCAATTTAATCTTGATATTTTGAGTTTAGGGCTCAGTCTTTTATGAGAATAAACCCTGTATTGCACCTTAACATAATACCTAATGAGTTTTTCCTACACACATTTTATGACTATATTTTCCCATTATGTAAACAAGTAGGGGTGAATTTTTGTTCAGTGACAACTTCAGTCAACAGCCTGTTTGTGAAACATTAAGCAAAACAATGTGAAGGCCTTGGTTCCAGAATAATTCTGTTCTGAGATTAAATCAAAAAGAAAACAACTTGAAACCTCCAAATGAAATTGGGTACTCTAACCCCACACAGATGGAAGAGGATCTCTCTCTCTCTCTAGCATTGGTTTAGCAATCACCTCAGTTTCCTGCTTCATTTTGGAAATGGTCTGAAAGGTTTCCAGTTTTAGTCATTGTTGTGTAACCCTGGAAGACTTTCAGCTCAGAGACCAGAAATGTGACAAGTAGAAACCTTTTGAGCTGCTTTGGAATCGACTCAAATACTTGTTCCTTTAAAAAAAAAAACACCACCCAGAAAACCTAAATAAATCTATTACAGGACATCGAGACTCCTCCTTCCTTCCCTCCTTCCTTCCTTCCTTCCTTCCTTCCTTCCTTCCACTCCTCTTCTTGCAAAGGGACCTAACTTCTTCTAATACTTACAGCCAGTCTTTCTGCTTCTGAGATCCCCAGAGCAGGGTTGGCACACATCGTGATTCACCATGTCTGTATCTCCTATCACGCACACCACACGACTGCCCCGCAGAGGTGTTTGCCAGCAGTCCCCACCAGGTATGCTTCAGGACACATGAGACTAGGCTTGTAAGTCTGCTGCCTGCTTGCCTTCTGAGTCCGATTACCCTTAGCCTGCAAGATAGGCTCGTCTTTATGGCGCAAAAGCTTTCACTGGCCTCCTCTGGCACAACAAAAAAGCTCAGTGATGTTCACAGTTCCAGAAAGTGTCTGATATTCTTGGTATCTAACAGGTCAGGCCTGAGAGCCTGGTAAGCACAACTTTATGTTACAAGTGGGGTTTTTTATACTTAATGTTCCTCATCCCAGCTCAGATCCCCACAAACGACCAAAGGGCACCTCTACAAGGGGAAGGGGAATGCAAAATCCCCTAAACTGAACCCAGAGCTAGACCTGTAGGGAGCAGGGATGTAGGAGAGGGTCTCCCACCGCAGAGCGTGACCCAGAGCACTTTCAGATCAGTACATGCTTTTGTGCTGACTTTGCAGGACTGGAGCACACCTCATCTGGGAGCTTCAATCACAGATCTTTCTGAGATCCATACTAATGTCTCTGAAGCCACTGGAGCAAAGCTTTTAAATGGCTCAACTGTCCCTTTAAAATAGAAGTTTTGTTTTTCAGATCGCTTCAGCTTAGGTGACTGAGTGCGGTGGAGGTTGGTAGGGCTGCAGTTCACCAACCAGCAACAGGACTCCATCAAATTGTAATGCACAATTCTGCAAGCATCACCTTACAAGTAACACCTTTCCTCTACATCATTTTGTCTATACAGGTCTTTCAACAGCAGAAAAGAAGATTGCAAATACAGAAATAAAAGAAAACTTTGAACAGGATAGGCTCAGAGCTGGAGAAAAAAGGATATTTCTTAGACTTCTTATTCAATACCTCCATACACAGACAAGCCCTAAAATATCAATATGAAGTGTTTGTTTTACTAGACATTTTAAAAGATAGACATAAATAGCACAGAGCAGCAGACCTTTGCACAGATTTTAAAGTCATGCAATAGTGCTGTAATCTACACTGGAACAACTCACAGTAACAGATATATTGACATTGAATTCATCTAAGTGAAACCAGATCTCCTTAAACAAAACAAAACAAATTTTTTTAAAAAAAATAAGGAAAGATGTTTGACCCCTTAAGTTTGAGAAGACAGACTCTGAAAGTTGCCCCTTGATGAAGGCTGGTTGCCCATTTCAGGGCCACAGGACAGGCTAAAAGTGAACCAGCCCCCTGCTTACCACTCTGAGCAATTCCCAAAATCTGTAGAAAGCTGCAACTGTCTATTTTAATTTATTTGCACTGTATGCGCTGCATGGTTTTAGCCAGGAACAAGCAGTGGAAACACTGAAATACCATGAGAAATGGAAAGTGCTGGCAACTTGAAACTCTTGATTTCGGGCCTCACTGCCATTCTTTGTCTCAGACAATTTGGCAGGGGTGAAACCTAAAACTGTTGACTCTCAGGACTCTCTTCCTCTTTTTAACCCTCAGCTCTCAGCAGCTGCTGGACCAGGGGGACGGGACACAGCACGCACTCCACAGCACGATACCCACACCAGTCTCCCTCGCGTGGAGGGGGGTACACGATGCAGCTGGTGAGCAGCCCCCGTGCACCTGCAGCAGTGCTGGGGCTGAGCCGGGGGAGCCCAGGGCTGCCTTGGTGAGCCAAGTCCCCGACCGCAGCAGGGAAACAAAGCGAATGGGAGCACCTAAGCCAACCCTCAAGGGTGACCCTGCTGTGCATCTAGTGCAGCCCACACCTGCAATGGAGCAGCTGGATCCACAGAGGGCTACTGTCATCTCCTCCTGCCTGAAAATTCCTCCTGCTGGTTCTCTTCCCACCAGCTATGAGCCTTGAGCTGATAGGACCGAAGAGTCTCTCTTTCTGGTCAAGCCCCTGTAGCCTTCGTTCTTAAAAATGGTAAAGCTGGTACACATCCTACACCTGAAAATCTACCAGACACGCAGATGTGGAACAGCTGAAAAGATATATTTTCTCTCCAGTCTTCTGCCTTTGGAAATCAGTAGCCAACCTATTCGTTACTTCAGCAGGCAGAAACCCCTGGGCTTTAATGCAAGCTGTGAGGCAATCAAATACAAGTGTTAGCGCTAATTATCATTTCCTCCTCCCCGTCACCCTGATGTCCGTGCCGATGGACAGTGAAGGTTAATTTCAATAGTTCTGCAGATCTGTACAGTGGGATTTCTCCACATGTTGAACCTTATGGATTACATTCAGCCTGGAGGCACAGAAAAATTCTTCGAGGAACTTTTCCACCAGATCTTGTTGGCAGGGAACAGTAGAACAGTTTGTTGCAGCTCTTAATAGACATGATGTAATATAATAATGTATTCAACAATAGGTAAGTGGCAGGTCATGAACAATGATAGAATCAGATTAGATAATGCTGACCACTTTCTTTTAACGGAGCCAACACCCTCGGGTCTGTTATTTGCTGCAATTCAATGCTGTTATATCTCTTCTCAAAACACAGCAGGTTATTAATAATGTAGGATTTTGGGGGCGGGCAAGAGCTGATATTCTAAAAGGGTTCTTCCAGTCTCAGGGGCCATTTCCTTTACGTCACCTTGTGCAGTTCTGCTTCCTGAGGCAGAAAGCGTACTCCTTTTTTCCTGTTTTCTGGAGTAAATTGTAAACCAAATATCCATGTGACATAAAAACATGAAGTCACCATCTTTCCAGTTGTTCTCTTTATTCAAGTATGTCTGTAGAATAAGAAAGGTAAGGAGATACAGGGCTGTATTTCTTGCAGCACTACAGTTAGCTCCTGCAGTCCTGTGTACTTCGGTGCTCCCTGATCCTGCAGCTCGCTGTCTGCACACACAGCAAAACGACTGACAGAAGGAAAAGTTATGTGGCTTTAACCAAAGGGTTATGTGAAGATCAGAGAACCCCTTATATTGCCTGTGCAAGTTTTAATCCTGCCAATACAAAAGGCTGCAGCTTTGACAATGGAAAGCTTTCTGTTGGTGTCAATGGAGTTTGGATCAGATGCCTTGCTATTGTATTTCATGTAAGGAACAGAACAGAATAAAACAGGATCCCAAGTTAACAGCATGAGTGAGCTCTGTTCAACAGATGAGAAAAGTAAAATGTGAGTAGGAAGCCTGAGGATCTCTGAATATATTTTTTTTCCCCAAACCCTAGTAGAAAGTTCCCTAAGATGTAGCTTGACACCAGTTACTAACTTCTGAGGGCTATCCAGGGCAGACAGGAACACTTACAAGTTTCTACTGATCTCAGCTTTGGGATAATGATCTCAGCAGAAATTCCACTATAATATTCAGAAGCTGTCTCATCCCACCTAATATCTCAAATGCCAATTAAATCACCAATGCCTTTACATTTTCAAAACTAAAGTAGGGTCTAACCATGAAAATATCATTTTCTGTTACTTCTTTGAGGAAATGGAAGGGAGAAGGAAAAAATATCAAAACAAAACATGTAAATAAAATTAATCACATCCTCTATGACCTTTTTTTTTTTTAGGAAATACCACGAAAAAATCCCGTTGTCTCAGCTTTCCAGACTGATTCCCATATCAAAGAGGTTGAGATAAGTATTAGCTAAGGATCAATTCAAATAATGTATCGGTGCTTTTTTTTTTTTCAGGAAAAGCAGCAGAAAATTCCATGACTGACATTAACACATGCAGTCAGATAAACCAGGCAATCAAATATTATGCTTCAAGAAGTCAATTTATCAGGGTCAAGAATGACTACTTATGACTACTTGCTTTTCTGAGCAGCTTTGTACGACTCTCCTTTCATTTGTGAACATAGATACAGCAGAAGTCCACCACTGATATTCCTAAATATGATTTTCTCTCGAGTCTGGTAGAGGATATCATTTAGCTCCTATGACTGAAGCTGCTCAGCCAAGGCCCATAGTCCTACATGGCATCCTGAGTTTCAGGTTCTTTATCCAAACCAAAACACGCTTCCACATTTGTTGGGCTATATATGTCACCACTTTTTAAAAGCCTGTGAAATATATTAAATGGTTTCAGAGATCAGAAGCCTGATCCAAATCCTACTGAAGTCAGCAAAGGGATTGTTTTTGATTTCTTCTTTTGGATCAGATCTAGCTGTTGGGTTTCTTAGTATCACCACAGGCAGTATCCATCGTTGCTCTTCAGAATTGGCTTGGCTTGCTGGAATTGCAGCAACACTTTCTAAGGAACGAGGGCTTTTTCAAATCTTCATTTTCTTTGGTTCACAGACTTTGGCAGAATGTTGACTTTCCATATTGTTACTTAACTCCACTGGGGTCTATAGGAAATTTGGGAATGGGATGCTTCTTTCAGAGATGACTTTCAACACCTTGTAGAGCAGATGGCTCTCTGTATCCATCCTCATGAGCCTCAGTCTCAGCATGGTTGCATGGGATCTGGAAAGGCAGGTTACTCTGAAACTCAGTAGTTGTTTTTTCAGAACTTACACTCAGCATGATGTTGGCCACCCTTGTTTTCAACTGTCATTCTCTTCCCAAGTTCAGTGGTCTAATTTACAGTATGTTGGTGTTTTGCAAGTCAGATAATTAAAATAATGTGGAACTGGAAAATCATGTGTGTGTGTGTGTGTGTTTGGACTGTACATTTAAGAATTTTATTTTTACCTCAGTGTGTGGGTTGCATAACTTCCTTTTCGGTCTCTTGAAGCTATCCCACAGCTTATTCCTGACCACCTGAGTGAGTTTCTGGACACAGTGATCAGTATTTTAAGAAATATGAAGAAAAGCAGAATCTCCTCTTAAAGCCTGTCTCTTCTCCCCCACCTTTGAAACATCATTAGGTAAGTTACTCATTCCTCTAAAGATGGGAACATTCGTCCTGAATCAGAGTTGAGTTTCATTTATGCCAGTGGCCACTCTTTAATGGTGGTCCAAATATTTAACGGGGAAAACTTTATTCATCATTTATGACTCCACATACAAAGTTTCTCCTCTCCAATCCATCCAAAACCATGTGTAGCAGACAGATTTAGTGCTTAATTCTTAAGATCCTTTTCAATATTTGCACCAATGCTGAGACACCCTGACGAGTCATTACCCATATCAATATCCAATTCTTTTGGATTAATCTATCACTTCTGTATCAGTGTTTCTCAGATCTAATCCTCCTCTTTGTCATGTCTTCTCACTGTCCTGATGCTTAGAATTGTCTTTTGGGCATATTCTGAATTCTCAAAGGTTGTCGAGTGAAGATAGCTTTTTTTCCTTGCTGTGCTCTTCTTGCCTCCTACACTGTGCATGTGGCATGTATTGCAATGGGCACTGAAAACGGCTTTCACAATCTGCCTCGCACAGTTTAAAAAGATACTTTTTGTGATGGTGAAAACCTTAAATCTTTACTTGATTTGTGTTGACTACTACTAACATTTTTAATGTAATTTCCTAAATATTTTCTTCTTTATTTTTGTACCCATGTTTCAATCACAATATGTGAAACCTGCACTTGCCAAACTGGTTTGTGAGTGAATCCCAACAACTTCTTCCACGGGCTCCCCAAGGAATGGACCCTTCAATCATAGGCAGTTAGTTTCTTCAGCTCTTGAAGGGTTTGAGAGCAATCCCAGGCCAGGCACGTGGGAGAAGGACAATCTAAGAGCTAAGACATTGGTTTTAAATCTAAGAAAAACATTCAAGCATATGCTTAACTATAAGCTCATAATAAGAATGAACGTAAGCCTGCTTCAAATCTTCCTGAGACTGGAGCCTGAAAGGTAAAATACTTGTTGAAGGCTTTACAATGAACCACTGGAGGAATGCAACAAACTGTTATTCTCAGTCCCAGCATAATGAATCAGCAAATCCCCCAGCTGTCTCAGGGAAGGTTAATATACTATTTTGTTAAAATACAAAATTGTTTCCAAAAGTGACAGTGCTTATTTAAAAAATAAAATAATTTAAAAAGAGAATTTAGGTTTTCTTTTGATAGGATTTGTGTCTTCCAGTGATTTGTGTAGAGGCTGACTATGCCCTCCTCAGTGCCTATAGTCTGTGCCTCTACCGCTGAGCTTTGTGTTGAAGATTTTCACTCAGCAGTACTACTGACTGAAGGAGCTACTTATGGGAGGTTTAGCTTATTTCAAGATGTTTGTCAGGAACCTGTTCAGTCAGCCGTGTGTTTTTCCTGTTTTACTTCTCAAAGGCAAACACTGTGAACAAGCAAGCAGATCTTATCAAGTCGATGTTAACAAAAATACATCAAATAAAAATGTTATATTACAAATGTCAACACTCACAAAAAAAGATATCTAAACTACAGTAGAGTTGATTTTATTGCCAAAGCAATTCCCAAAGATTGTTCTGAGAAACAACTTTTCTGGTTTTCTTCATAGGTGCTATGGACCTGTGAAACAAATGTCTCTCTCATTTATTACACATTAAATTTACAGGGGTGCTGTCATCAGAGGCTGCAGCATGCCTGAAGAGAATTTTGGTCTCTGGTTTGACATTTATTTTCACTGTCCCCTGATCCAGTCCAAATTAGTTAGGAGTTAGATAAATTGGTGAACAAAATTAAATTCAAGATTGATATAACCAGTCTAAGTGGGAGATGCTTTCTCCTATATTCTCCCTGGGTCATTTTTATTCGTGTTTTCACTGAGTAAAACTGAGTAAAAGCATCACTTTCTCCTGCCACAAAGCCAGAGTCACTCAAAAGTCACACAAATCCGTAGGTGATTAATTAAACCTCAAATCGCTATCAAGACCTGACAAGCTCCAAATCACATGAGCTTGGATTGGTGGCATTCTTCCTCAGGAACATTTTGTATAGTGCTAAGCTGTATTCACTTCATAATGAAAAGGTCTTCAGGGAACAAAGTCTGTGAAAAACATAAAGTGGTGTTTCCCACAGAAAAAGCAAGCCACACCACTTGGGTGTCTTAGTCTGGGCGCAACTGCAATGCTGATTACACTCAGGAGAGAAAGTGCAGATTAAGGAGACTAGAAAGTAACCTAAAAGGTTCTGGAAGGAAGCCAGAAGTACTGTAACAAAGGGAAAGCAATCTGAAAACAATAATGTCACAAAACATCCCGCAGAAAGAAGCAAGGATGAATCTCCAGTCCATATGAATGCTAGATAGATGAAGTTATCTCCCAGCTACTGCCAGCACAAACATCATTTATGAAGCCTGACAGCTGCATAGCAATTAGGAGAGGAGCTTGTGTTTACTTGTGTTTAAAGGCAGAAGCGGCGAGTGGGTTCCAGCAACATTATGACGCGTGTTGATAATTATGATATTATGCCATTGATTTGGTCTTCGGGTGTTTTTCAAATCAGGACTTCAAATTTCTTTGTTCTCCTGTGTAAAACTCAGCTTTGAGGTCATTCTTCGCCTTACACACCCTTGGCTGTTTATGAATATCCTCACAAAACTCAAAGCCCATTTCCCATTGAGGAAGACAAGAAACAGGTTGTGTCATTGTCTGGCTCAATTGTTCTTCATAACTACATAATAATTCCGAAGAGAGGAATACTTACTAGCTTGAAGTTTTATTGTTGTAAAAGCCTCATATCAACAATGAAAGGATATGCATGGTACCAGACACATGATGGACGGGAATCTGCTTTTCATATTAAAGGAAAATGAATGAGAATGACATTCATCTATTTGAAAGGAAAATTGGTAGAAGGTTCAACAGGGTACCCACCTATAATGAATGTTAAGGGCCATTTCTGCTATCTTCTCACCAAAACAGATGGCTGTAGATGTCTACGTGTGACAGAGGTCCCCTACTGACATCCCAAACAATGCCAAGCCAAGCCTTTTATGCTTTTGGCTTCAGAGTAGAGGGGCAGACTTTGGCACCCCAACCTGCATTTCCTTAAAGCTGCAGGCAGTGTATTCTCCTGTCCTGATCTCATGCATTGTTGCTCCTAGCTGGGGCTGCATTTTATTAATTTAGACAGCACTCTGGGATCTTTCAGAATAAAAAGATCGTTATTGCAGAAGTTGGAAAAATGTCAGCAGAAGGGATGAAATATTGCCCCATATCCTTGCCATACTGAACAGGGAATCTTTTCTTCCAGTGTTGGTTTAGGACTTAATCCTGCAAGGTCTTGTCTGTCAGCAAATACAATCAGGTTTAAGAGCATGAATAACCATCCTAGAAATCACTGGAAACTATTTTGTTAGTGTAAAATTAAGCAAGCGCGGAAGTTCTCCAGTAGACTTGGACCAGAGTACTCAGCACCCTGCAGAAATGAGCCTTTAGTTCCTAGAACCATTTATTGTGTCCAGAACAGCCATTCATTAGGGCTTTGTGCAGAGAGGTTGAATTTCACTCACTTGGAAGATATTTTTTCTAACCCCCTGAGACACACAGACTATTTGGTTGATTTGGAAAACAAAATGATTAATGGCATTTTACAAGTTTTTCCACTAAACAGATTTCAGTTGAAAGTCTGTCACAAGCTAAAGAATTTGCAGGAATAGTGTCAATCTGATGACATAGTGGCAATAAATCCTATTGTACTGGATTACGTTTTTACCCATTAAAATGCTTTGACCTATTGTCATCCAAGTAGAACCACATTCCACTGGCTGTTCAAAAGGTTCTGATTTCACTCTCGATTGTTACCAGGGAAACTGCACCTCAATCCAAAACTTTGCTGCACCAATCACTTAACTCGATTTGAATAGACTCATGTAGATAAAGCAAAGCACTAATGACTTATTCCCATTGAAAAAGTCTAAATCAAATCTTTCTGAGACCTAACAGAAACTTATAGAAGTTATTTGAGGGTTACTTGGGTTTTTTTTTTTGCATGAGGCACCAATTGCCTCATTTCTTTGGGGAATAGCTAGCTGTGGCAACAAAATGCCATGAAAAGACTAATATTCTTAGCCTATCAAAGGAAAAGTGCACTAGATGACTCAACACTGGCCACTCCTGGAAAGAGTTCTCACTCAGTTTTAGAAAACTAGAAGGACTTTCATTAGTAGTCAAACAACTGGTTAAGGCTTGTGAGTGGAAATAGAATTGCTTGAATTTCCCCACTGAGATTTCTGGTAGAAAGTAGGCTGTGTTTTATGGCATCTACTTTTATATGTATTAACTGAGTATCTCAGTTGTTCAGGTTTGTCTTCATTTGAGCTATCTTTGAGTGGGAGAATGCTGGTTAGAAAATGTGCGTGTTCGCCCACAGCTGCTAAGGATCAGTGTTTCCTGGACAGCAAAATAGGCCATCGGGCCATGTCAGAAATCAGGTCAGTAAAGTTAGTTCAGGTCTGACCACTGCCAGGGTGCAGGCTGGCAGAGAGACGACGAGGTGATGCTGGTACTGCAACACAGAATCAATGCCTTGACATTGATGTATACAAAATTAGGTGCCAATTTGAAAAGAGTTTGAGAGAGAACATTTGAAAAAGAACTGGAGATCCTTTGTGTTCAAAGTTGGCTCAGGAATGGAGATGTCTTTAGTTCTTGTACATGAAAAATTTCCAGCTAGTTTTACTCTTTTATCCAGATGAGTCTTCATTTCACACTGCCTAGTGAATCCCTGCCTTGGTTTTCCTTTGGGGTGCAGGAAAACTTCTCTGAAAAAAAAGGCTGTTCATTGAAATTGCCTCTATTCAGTTTGTTTCCCAGACTGTTAATTTTTATCAAATGTCAATTTTTAGCTCTTCTCAGGCTTGTATTGACCTACTGTCTCCTACCATGTTGACAGCAAAGAGAAACCAAAAATTCAATGCTTCCTCAGTTGAATGCTTCCACAGGAAATTAAGCGCTGAAACGCTCTCCGCTCTTCCAATTCTCCAATCCAGCGTGTCACCACAAATAACATTTGAGTAGTTGAAGCATATTCTCCCCTGTCTGCACTCTCAAAACATGAATTTAACTGCTTTAAAAAGAGAAACCAGTGCTACTATCGTGACTGCAAACTACAGAAAATGAACAGTTCCTTGTGAAAGCAACACAATTGCTTCCTGCCAGACAGGATGGACAACTAGTCTGCTTTTACAATATAAGAGGAAAAGATGAAGAATCAAATAAAGCTCTTATACCAATTTAAAAAGCAAACAGAAATCTGAGGTTGGTTTTGTTTGTCTTGTTTGTATTTATCATATGGCATATCAACAGGTTACTGGAAACGGATGTTCTGTTACCAAACATTCTCACCAAAAGCTCATGGTGAGAATATTGGCCAAGAAAGGTAACTAATAAAAGAAGACGGGCAAGGCATCAGCCAGTCTAGAGGATCTTAGTCATGCCGGAGAACACTGAACGAGGTCAGTTAGCAGCATCCTGCTGAAAGCCAGAAACTTTCTCAGTATGTTTTCCAACTCATCTTTCCAAGAGCTATTCCAAACCTCTTCTGGCAGAAAGGTTTCTCAGACTTCAACCTTTTTGTCTGGTACCACTTCCTTTGCAAAAGTTTGTTTCTTTAGAAACAGTTTCCTGGACAAATGACCAGTACATCAGTACCTGCTCTTTCTGCCTGCAGAATGACAGATATAGAAATCTTGGTAAGAACTTGACTTGCATTTCTGACATTTCTTCCCTTCTGTTGCAGTACTGAGTTGTTACAGCTACACCAATGAAGCCCATCTAAAATATGGATTGCCTGGACCTTGCCTGAATTAAGCGAGTTTTCAGCTAGTTAACTCTGATTGATCAACTGACATTCGCTAAGCGGTGCTAAACCATTTATCAACATGTACTATAATCTTGCGTTTGACAGTACATAGATTAATTGTCTGATCTCCAGGGAGCTTGGCTGACTTAGTAGCACCAATCGTGTTACATCAGTACATTCGCACCCCTTCAAAAGCAGTAATGAAACAAATGCATCGGAATCTTTGCCCCCATTTAAAAAATGCCTGTCAGCATCGTAGAATGTATTATGTAGAAGTCCCAAGCCTTCTATGCATTGCTTTCCATCATGTAAACAAAAGGAAACAAGAGAGGAGAGGAGAGGANGAAGAGAAGAGAAGAGAAGAGAAGAGAAGAGAAGAGAAGAGAAGAGAAGAGAAGAGAAGAGAAGAGAAGAGAAGAGAAGAGAAGAGAAGAGAAGAGAAGAGAAGAGAAGAGAAGAGAAGAGAAGAGAAGAGAAGAGAAGAGAAGAGAAGAGAAGAGAAGAGAAGAGAAGAGAAGAGAAGAGAAGAGAAGAGAAGAGAAGAGAAGAGAAGAGAAGAGAAGAGAAGAGAAGAGAAGAGAAGAGAAGAGAAGAGAAGAGAAGAGAAGAGAAGAGAAGAGAAGAGAAGAGAAGAGAAGAGAAGAGAAGAGAAGAGAAGAGAAGAGAAGAGAAGAGAAGAGAAGAGAAGAGAAGAGCACAAAGATGAAGAAGTGCTGTGAGACTAGTGAAGTCTTCGCAGATCATGAAAGCTAAAGAGTTGTTCTCCTTTCCTTCTTTCAGTGACTAACTTCTGTTACTGTAACTAGCAGTAGGAATATTTATCCCCACCAAAACTAAAGTATTCACTTCCTCTTCTCCCATCTCCTACAGTCACTTGAAAAAGCACTTCCCTCTCCATTCTGGGTCTGGCAGGAAAGCTTATAATAATGATACAAAAAACACTATCTATAAAATAATTTATTTTGTGTATTAAAAGCTTATAGTCTCACTCTGTATCACCATCCCCATGGGGAATGAGTCAGGGGTAATAAGAAACACCAGCTCAAAGTTCCCAGGAAACCACGCTACCAGAAGAAAGGAAAGTGATGTAACACAAGGATATAGCAAGCTTTTCTATAGGAACTGTCATATGGACAGACCACCTCACAGAGCACCCCTCTCTAATCTGGATCACCTCTGTTTTCTTCCCAGGCTCACAGCTCTGTTGTGGCCACTGCCATAGGAGGAGAGCTTCAGTCCAAAACTATGCCACAGGAGCAAGTATTTGAGGAAATATAACAACAAGGAAGATGCAGAAGCAAGTATTATGTAGCCAAAGCCCTGGCAAGGGCATTGCAGCCCATGTAGTGAGCAAGATGACACTTGTATTGTCTTTCTCTGCCATCTTCCACCTTGCTTTGTTGGGTTAGTATTACTAGGCAGGTTATCTTCAGCAGGCACACCTTGCAGCAGGCAGTAGGAGTGAACCTTAAAACCTTAAATATATGGCAAGGAAAGGAAATCCTGTCCACTAGTTTGCCTTCTGTATGACCTTCCCAGAGCCTCGGCCTACTTAGAAACTTATTACAGAGTTTTCAGTACAATTTAAAATGTTTGTTCAGGATTTAGAAATATAGAAATAGGGGTACCCCAAGGTGGATGACTATAATTCTTCCTTTCTTACCTTTGCTGGTGGATTTTCATGGCATACTAGGGGTCCGAATCTCTCAGCGGACTCCTTACACATATACATTTGTGCACAAATACACATTCACAGAGGCCCTCATGCACAGACACTCAGATCAAACAAAATTGTGTCCATTCTTGTATTTCAGGCCTTCAGTACTAGGCCTCCTCTACTACAATCATTCCAACGAACTGGTTGCCCAGACCAGACTCATAAGACAAGCTCTGGGGCAGAATGATTCTTCTGACTCACACTCATTTCAGCCAACATTTCTCACAGTCTGTAACCTTCAATTTCCTCTGGTATGAGCTGAAAGTGCCTCTGCTGGTCTGCCCTCCTAACTCAAGAATTCATGCGGGCAGTTTTGTTGCACCTTAACTTTGTTCCTCCTCTGGTAATGACAAGTTGGATAAACCCCACCAGAAATGGACAGACAGGAATGGAGGAATGTAGGAACTGCCAAACTGGATCAGACCCACAGTCTGTCTAGTCTCGTATCCTGTCTCCACCAGTGGCTAATACCAAATGCTCCAGGAGAAGGTGTAAGAGCCCTGCAATAGGCAGCTTTGGAAGAATTTCGCTCCTCTAACAAGTTCTTATCCTGATCTTCAGTAATTAGAGGCTGGCTTCAGCCCTGAAATTACACAGCTTAATATCCTTCCCAAACATGTATTCACACAGGCACACAAGCTCTGCCTCTTTTTAATATTCAAATGAACACGAACTCTCCTTCTGAATTTCAGAGAGAGAAACTGTGTTTCCAAACAACTAACAAGCTGCCAGGTTACATGCAAAACATGCTTCCAGTGGAACAAGATAAACAGTTTATTCCCACACAGCTTGTTTAGTTAGTTTAAAACTCTCTAAGGTAACAGAATTTCTGTCTACATGAACACACACAGAGACAAGCACAATTAAGGAAGTGAGAAATGGGCTTTACCTTAATGTCTGCTGAGATCTGAAAGAATCTCTGCTTCACTCTCTCCTTTCTTTTTCTCTGTCTCTCTCCCTCTCTTGCATGGCTGGACTGACAGGTTGGCAGAGCTGAGAACGACAGGTTGGGTTTGTTTTTTTAGGCACAACTCCTCCCCCTCTCAAAGAGAGAAAAAAAATGCAAGAGTGTTTGGGAAAAGTTCACAGAAAATCCCATCCTTTCAGCACATTAGAACTGACGAGAAATATGTTACATTTGGGAGCCCAGCAGTTTTCCCATTTTTTTTCTCAAAAAGGCTCAAGGTCTACTTTGCAATAAGTATGAAGCAACCAGAGGATTTACACCAGGAACTAATTTGACCCCAAACCTTTCCCATTTTTCTGATAACTGATCCAGCAGATAATTATAGCTCCTTTAAGGCAGCCTTGACAAGAGGATTTTTGCAAAAGTGGAAAGGGCTTTGTGCATGCAGCACAAATATGTTTGGGCCTTGGATTTTATCCTTGCATCCCACCACCACTACGTATAATAAAAGTCACCAGTAGATGTCTGAAGTCCTCATTTTTCACCCAGAACCCTCTGCTGGTGCTAACCTGCCTGCACTAGCAGCAGAAATCAGATTATTTTAAACTCCCTTTCTACTCCATCCACTGACTTGGTGGCATAGACCCCAGCCCACCTTCTGTCACTGTCACTTGAAATGTGATAGTAATCCCAGAGAGCTTTAGGGGGAGATCTTTAGCAGGCCACACCGGCCACAGAAATGAGGTCAGTGTAAAAATGGCGTATGCAGTACAGAGCAATGCTATCAGTCGTGTGCTTCCACAGGCCTTCCTCAGTGTTCTGGCTCACCTGGACAAAATACAGTCCTGGAAACTCCTGCAACTACAAAGTTTTTTAATTCAGCCCATTTGAGAGTGTTACACACAAGACGCAGACAGGGATCTTACCCTGAGCCTATCAACAGGGTCTTCAGATTAGGGCTGGGTCAAATGAACTCTGCCCGATCCTACTTCTGTGCACCACTGCTGCTTGTGCCCATGCCCACTTGGCCACAGAACTTTGCTCCTGGGGACTCATAGGCAGAAATATTTGTTAATAAATGCCAAAAAAGAAGAACCAAGAGGTCGGTGGCTGGTGATGAAATAGCTTCTACACTCCCACTTTCCTGCAATCTATCAAAAGAATTGAGAGGCAAGTCTCTTGTGCTCTAATACTTTTCCTCAGATGGCAGTTTGGGAAGCAATCTGCAATTTCTATTGCCTGTTCTCTGCAGAGTAGCTGTCTCTTCCTTACTTTGCTCTTTCAAGCAAACATACAGTAGACTAATGACAGTCATCTGCATAAATTTGCATCACAGACTCCTTGAATAGAATCCATATCTCCTCTGGGTCACATTTGCAGCTGGTATGTAACAATGAAGTTTCAGAGATTTCATTTACCTGCGTCACTACAGCTGGCATTAAAGTATTCAGTATGCTGATAAGCAACAGCTCCGCAAAACCCTAACTGTTCCAAAACTTTTGGAAAAAAACACAGCCAGTTTAATTTAACATTATGGTGAAATAGATTAGAAGTGAATTCAATGGGTATTACACAAAGTCAGTATGACATCATGTACAATAATGTCCAGTTCCACCTCTTGCTAGCTCAGCTTTTTCTCTTATACCAGGGGAGGGCCATGTCCATCTACTCCAGGACCAACTTCCATTCCTCTCTAGTCTCCTGCAGAATGCATTTTCTTTCTGTCTCTTCTATCAGGCAACTGTTCTCAATCGTGTTCGGCTCCCACTTAAGATTTCCAGAGAGATAACAAAATGCTCAGAAATCTTTCCTGCCAGTGGAACAAGTTAACTGAATCCAGACAAAACTGGCCAAGGCCAGCACCAAAGTTCAGTGATAATGAATCATGGCTGAATGCACCAGTGGCTGCTGAGTGCCTCTATGAAGTGAGAAACTGTTCTTAAGGTTAGAGCATGGTAACAGTCTTCATGTTTCTGCCTTAATTTCTAATACAGATGGGATGGGGATAAGAATGTATTAGCATTAAGTGCGTGCCAGTCTCAGCATTACAGTATCAAAGGTAGATTCACTAGCAGAGAGATCCAGCTGTAGCTTGCTTTGGCACTGATATATAACAGTCTTCTCAGTCCTCCCTCCTCAGCATTATGAGGCTGGAGATCCAGATCCTGCTAAAGATTTGCAACTTGCAGAATTCTTAAGGAGGCAGGGTAGATCCAAAGGGGTTTATTCTCTCTACTGACCCAACACCAAAGAGTCAGGAACTAAAACATGCCCAGTTCAACACTCCTGCTTTACCTCTGCCATATTGACCCCACATGGGCTGGCCAGCCTATGGGCTCCTGGAGAAGGAGAGAAGCTGAGCAGTATTGCAACAAGGGCAAATGTGCCAACCTCCAGCTATAGATTCCTGCTCAGTCCCAGTCCAACCCTGTGATGCAAGCCTGGAGCATGACATGTGTTTGTGTCCACCCCAGGAGCTAAGGGTCCATACAAGCCAAGAGCTGGCCCATAGTTCTTAGCAAACAGAATTGCTATAAGAGCTTAAAATCAGTCAATAAATGCACTTCAATTAAGCACTACAGTGAGGTCAGATTTCTTGTTTTTCCTGTTTAACTAGCAAGTTTCAAGACCGTCTAATAATGAACCCTCAGAGCACAGCTTATTACAGCATCAGAAAGGTTGCAAAATTGCATACAACTTTGGTTTATTATACTCAATTAGTTACACTCCCTTTAAAAAAAAAAAAAAAGAGGAAGGAACATGTCTCATAATGTAGGAAAGGAATTTAATCCAAAATGTCTTGATGCCAATGACAAGATTCCCATGGCTTTCAATTGACTATGGATCAACACAACTAATATAAATCTGGGATTTTCACGCATTGCTACTGATGTTAGACTAGTATTTCCCACTGATTTGCAGTTGGATTCTGTATGTCCTACTCCCCAGTTCTGCTTTGAAAACATCTGCCTCAATGCGTACAAACAGTCCCTTGTCTTCGCAAGGGCAGGTACATCTGAGCAGGTACCAACCACACTGGAGCCACCTCTGTATTGCAAAGGGGGAAAAGGAAAAATAAACCCACATTTCAATTCCCAGCTTTTAGCTTTTGGGAGTGTGGATCACTCAAGCAACCTTGCAGTGGTCACTGATCCACATCCATTACCTCAAACCCCAGCAACAACCTGCATAATCCAGGCTACCTTTTTTGAACTGTCTAAGTCTGTTGCTCTGAATTTCCACCCATTCAAAGCTCAAACTCTGTTTTTACTACCTATAAACTGCAGGTGCTTAAAGTTTGATAGGGAAGTGAGAAGCCCCCTGCAGAAAAGATCACCAAATGGGAGAAGGCATGCTCTCTTCAGTGCTTACAGATTGGTGGTCCCATGAAAATCAGCACAAAAGTTCTTGTTAACTTAGAGGGCACAGATAAACCATGTGGATGTCACAGACCCTCTGGCACTTCTGAGAGGACATTCAGACTATTGGGAGCTACAGAAGGTCTCTAGCCCTTCTACATGTGCTATTGCACAGGGAGAATATTTCAGTCTGGGGACTGAATAATTCAGCAAGAAATCAGCTGGCCAGTGTGGAAATAATTTTAAATGAACTGAGCCCTTAGGTATTACATTAACTGGATCTCTAGGGAAGGATGTGGATTATTGCAGCTGAATAGAGCCCTTATTTATCAGATGGAAAAGGTTAATGTCATTTCCTTTCCTTTCCTCCATGGTTTTTCTTACCACATCACCATTTATGGATAGCATGAGGTGCAGACAGTGTAAGAACATGTGCTTGATTGTTTAAATGACCAGAGCTGTTACTTTAATGGGGGGGAAGGGGGTAAGAAATTAAGATTTCTCCTGGTTTCCTGGGGGGAATTACAGGGCTAGGAAACATAAAACACCGAAGAAAGGAAATGGGCTTGTGGAGCACCTGGTCTTTGATTTGACATCCAAGAGTACCAAAGTGAATGAGGGAATTTTTGCATTCTCATCTACTTTGTGTGCATAATAGGAACCAGGATCAAACTAATCTAATATCCTTATATCATACTTTATAAAGAAAGAGTGCATTAAGCAAGGTCATTTTTTTTTACTCCTTAATGAAGTTTAAATACAGTTAAATTAAGTTCCACTAATAAAGAGTCTATGTTTTTTCTAATTTGCCTCTGGAGTCTCAATAGCTGTTGACCTACAGATAAATATCAGAGCAGTTCAGCTATCTATTATATGCTTTACTAATGATGTCAACAAGGCAATTTTAATACCAGCTATGGAGACAATTTCCATGGCAATAAGACTGAGAGCAGTGAAAGCTTAGATTAAGAGAAGAAAACTCTTTTTGTGGTAAAAGCCTCAAGAGACCCTTGCCTGTTTCCCTGTCTTTAGCACAGTATACCCTTAAGTAAGCCACTTAGGGATAACCTCCCAGTGTAGTAGGAAAGATGGACCTAAAACATGCTGTCTGTTGTCAAAGTTCAAGAGAAGGATGATCACTTCTGACCATTTGGGAATTCAAGGATGCCAGGACCTGGCTCCCTGTATGAGTCAACAACGAAAGATGAGTACAGCATTTGTGTTAGGCTTCCGAGTACAGCCCTTCCTTCTCAGTGCCTAGAGGTATTCAGATCACTCAGCATAGATGTCATGCATCTTTCTCCTTGCCATGCCACAGATAATAGATAGTTTTGAGTTCCTCACCACCCTCTTATTTCCAGAGCCATCAGTAGAACTTAACTCCGTGCTAGGCCCCATAAGAAGACACATGAATACAGCTGTCCCTCTGACTACACAGAACTACAAGACGTGAAATTGCCTCCTAGCTTCGAGGTTCAGTTGCTTCCCTCCCCCTGAATCCAGCTCCATGCTGGAGCAAAACTCAGGCATTCACCTTTCCTCTCCCCACATCCCACTATCCATGGAAAGAAATCCAGACTGAAAGGATAATGAATGCCAGGACCTCTGTGTATCTGCTGGATGATTCAGAGGTAACCTTTCTGGCCTCAGCTTCCCATCTGTGTAACTGAGTTGGTAGCATTACCTTACCTAGCAAAGGTGTCTTGAGGACAAAAAATTAATATTTGGGGGCACTGCAATGGGGATAGCTAATTCCAGCTCTGAATGAAATGAGGAGAAAGATGCCCATTGACTTATATGGGATTTAGAATGAGCCCTTATTCATTTTACATTAACCACCGAACAGCCATTTGAGGATAGCAGTAAATAA
The DNA here is from genome assembly GCA_013398815.1 of Ibidorhyncha struthersii. NCBI lineage: Eukaryota > Metazoa > Chordata > Aves > Charadriiformes > Charadriidae > Ibidorhyncha > Ibidorhyncha struthersii. Next base: position 777,590 of record VZSZ01010833.1, read on the forward strand.
CTATTAATACTTGTGCAGTTAAACAATCGGCATCTAAGTTATAATGGAGTAAATTAATGTATCTAAGGCAACCACAATGTGACTTCATGAAGTGAATATTTGCAGAATACGAAAAGAAGCACATGTAAAAGCTGAGTACATCTGTTCTATTTGGGTTTTTTGTTTTTGTTTTGGTTTTTTTTTTTTTCTTGCCCATAAAGGAACAGCTTTCCTAGACAACCAAACAGCAAGATATTACAGCAAATAGTCTTTCACATAAAGCCAACCTTGACTTTGTTATAATTGCTCTGTAAATATAATCCCACTCATCAATTAAATGCTACTCTCCTGGGCTGGAACATTATACATGTTCATTGAGATGGAATCCCTGTCAATTCAGTTTGCTAAGTCAGTATTCATGTGCATTAGCCTTGGAAAAGAGAATGTGATTGCTTGAATAAATTCAGCCACTACCTCCTGCATCCCTGTATCAGTTGACACGCGTCAGTCTGACTGTAATATGGGCTCAGAAATATGTTGCCATGGAAATCCTAAATATTCAGTCTTGGCAGCAGAATTCAAATGGGATACTTGATAAATAGAAATAGCCCAGCCCTTGCCAACTGCATAGCTAACCCTTGGTCTTAAGATGTTACTGACAATCAGGAAGGCATATCTTTCCAAAGTACTTGAGGAAGAAAAAGTCTTAAATTTCACTAACGTTTGTACTTCCGGGTTCCAGATTCCTTAGCGAGTCAGGAAAGCTCCCCCAGAACTTCCCATTGCATAAGCATAGTCTCTCCAGTGGGGTTACATTATTTTTGAGCTGTCTGGTTCCAGCCAGTTCCACAGGCCAGAGGGTAATTGTTAATGGTCTCTGACTGCTTAGGTATTGCTACTCAGCAGTAGCCCTTGCACTCAGGATGACCTATGCCTTCTGTCCGTTTATACCACCCACATGGGGCCAGCCAGAGTCTGACCCCTTGTTTTATGGTTATTGTTCCGTGTGACTGAACGTTCTTAATAATTTAGCATGGTTCTATAGCTTTGCTGTTTCCTAAGCACAGTTGCAAACTTTACAACCCAAAATACAACCCGTAAATAGATTTCCCTCTCGGGCAGAATCCAGCAGCTGTTTAACAACATACAACATCCCCCTGCAGCAGTTTAGCACAAGAAGTAATGTGTGTCATACCTAATTAACATGTAGGCAATTCAGGCTGGAGACCAACTCTTTGCTCTGTGTTGGTAAAGCAGCACAATTGACCATTACTGGGGGCATTAAGTACTACTGTAATATTTAAAATCTCAGTAATTGTTACTGGGGAGGAGAAATTTAAGTTCCACAGAGCATACTGGACATTGTCCATAGACATTGAGGTGCTGGAGCGTGTCCAAAGAAGAGCAACAAAGGTGGCGAAGAGTCTAGAGAGCAAGTCTTACGAGGAGCGGCTGAGGGAACTGGGGTTGTTTAGCCTGGAGAAAAGGTGGCTGAGGGGAAACCTTATTGCTCTCTACAACCACCTGAAAGGAGGGTGTAACGAGGTGGGGGCCAGTCTCTTCCCACGTAACAAGTGATAGGACTAGAGGAAATGGCCTAAAGTTGCGCCAGGAGAGGTTTAAATTGGGTATTAGGAAAAATTTCTTCACTGAAAGGGTTACCAAGCACTGGAACAGGCTACCCAGGGAAGTGGTTGAGTCACCACCCCTGGAATTATTTAAAAGACGTATAGATGTGGTGCTTAGGGACATGGTTTAGCGGTGGACTTGGCAGTGTTAGGTTTACGGTTGGACTCAATGATCTATGATTCTATAGTAAAGCAAGCTTTGGGGCAGGAACGCTGTTTTGAACAGCTTTTTTTCCAGAAAGTGCTGCAGAAGCACTTTGACACCTCCTCCCTTATTTGCAAAATGACTCGAAAACATCCGGATCGGTNGAGGGGGGGTCGTCTCCCTCCACCGGGGAAGGGCGCAGCCTTGAGCGGGACGGATGGGAAACTACCGAGAAGCGCACTCGGCAACCTTCCCGGCCTCCCGGACGGTGTTAGTTACCAGCTTTAAAATCTCAGACCTTCACCCCGCCAGCGCCGCCCGAAACTGGGATCTGCCGTACGGTGCC
>VZSZ01010833.1:779715-848251 GCA_013398815.1 Ibidorhyncha struthersii
TCATTTTTCTGCAGTGAAGGTGAAGAGGGAAGAAAAGAAGAAAATGCCTTTCTGTCGTTTTAGGTTTCATATGATTTTGTACTGGAAAACAAATTAACCTAAGAGGATTTTCTGAATTTGAGCTAGGAACAAAAGACAAGGTGAAAGTGTCTGAATTTTGAAAATGTGCCAAAGTCCAAAACTAGCAAATCCTTTTTCTGAATGTTGTCTTACTAAGAGCTTTCATCAGCACTAAAAGAAAAGGTGGGTTGTTTTTTTTTTCCCCAGGTTAACAGAAAAGATTATCTAAGAACTATTTTCAGTAAAACATTGATTGTGCTCTCTCCTCTCTCAAAAAATGTTTCTGTACATTGAATTATGCCAGAAGAAAACTAAGCAACCATGCAATCTGTGGGTCTGATCTGGCAATTTAGATGAAACTATCATTTGGGTTAATGAAGGTTAGAACTTCATTTGTATAAGACATACATCTCTGCTATTCCCTTGAACATTAGTAACTTCATTCTCGACTGAGACTGTTTCACACTCCAGTGTTGCAAAATAATCTGCCTAAGAACTAAATAAACTTAGTTCATTGCATGCTTGTTCATACCTTCAAGCTGGGTCTGGAGGAAGGAAACATCTGTCTTTAGAATTGAGCAAATACCTGGGAATTTAATTGCCTCCAAAAATATTTGGTACACTTATTTTCAGGCGAGAATTTTTCCATCAAAGACAGAGAATTTTGAGTTTCTGTTCAAAATCGGGACGTCCACAGTAGCTCGGGTTTCTGTGTTAAACTTAAAACATAGCTGGCCAGAAGAACATTGAAAAGAAATGCTTCTGCTTCTATCGAGAGAGGAAATTTCTAAACACTGGTGGAAAAGTTTACTTAGAGGACTGGATTTCTCTTCCCCCAACAGTTTGTCATTTACATTTGGCAACTTTCATGCCTTTGTACTGAACAAAGCAAAGAATTGTGCAGAGCAGATTAAGAATGAAAAAAAAAATCTGCATCAAGAAGGGCTGTGAAACAGGAGTAGGAAAATATTCCTGTCAGACAAACCACTCACACATCAGGTACACATACAAGCTAAACATTTCAGATACAACCACCCAATCTTCCTGCACATTACAAAGCATAATTTTGCAGATCTGTACTGTACGATACTGCAGAGCATGGACTGCACCAGGGCTGTATATTCTGTAAACGGCAGTGGCTTTCAAAAGTGTGTGAAATAATCTTATCTGCAGTCACTGGTTTGTATGTTATTTTGTGTTTCAAAATGTAAGAATAATATAATGCTTTGTTGGCTTAGTAGTGGAGCTTGATTTGGGTTATCAAGTGAAATATGGTAAAAGTCTAAGGTGCCCTTACTGAATGTTTGCTCCTTATGTTTGAACCAGAAACACTATCTTCTTGACCAGGTGTTATCAATCACAGTCTGTGTGCTTGCTTACAATTGCTATAAGAAGTAAACAGATACAGTTCAGATTGCAGAATCTACCTGTCCTTCCCTAGCATTTATTACTTTTCCTGCTTTCCCACCGCCCCAGAGTTTTCTTAGGTGCTTCATCCTTTGACTCAAATGAGCAATGCTACTATAAGACTTCTTAAAAGATTTTTTTGCAAAGCTCAGAGATCCTGTGCAGCTCTGACAGCACAGCAAGAACTGAATTGCCAGCAGAGGGGGAGCGTTAGAGAGACATTGTGATTTGATCTCACATCCACTGAAGTCAGTGGAAGTATTCTCACTGACCGTGTCAATAAAAAGAAGGAAAAACTTTCCACTAGAGACAGTTGTGTGACATTTTCTCTAATTCACGTTTTCTAGATCCTATCCATAACACCAATTTTCCTTGCTGTTTAGAGTAAAGAGAGTTCACCACTTTTTCTGTGCAATTAAAAAAAAAAAAACCTCTGGAAAATGCAAGGCCACATATGGTCTCACAAATAATGATTAAGATGAAAAAAAATCATCCTTGACCAGAACGAAAAGGCACTGAGCAGCTTTAAGCAGAGAATGCCGTATGCCAACCCTTCGTGCCCCTAATAAATCTGTATTTGATCATGCGCTGTAAGTCCTTAAGCACATTGTAGAAATGGGGCAAATCCTCTTTTGGAATTTGCTGACTTAAAAAACTGAAAAGCAACATAATTCCATTTATTTTAACATCATTAGATTCTGAAAAAGAAACCCTGATCATATCATGGGATGGTGTTATTGTTATTTCTGTGATTACCACTGTATTTTTAACGCTTGACACCACACATTACTGGTAGCCAATTGAGTCTTCTGCTGTGGCGTTAACACAGAAGACAAGAAGCATGTTGGAGTAAGGCACAAAAGGCAGTTACTGCTTTGCACTTTTTTCCCCCAAGAAAGCCTAATCTATTTATTGCTAGAATAATGCCATTGAGCCTGGATGGGGCAGCGGTGCTGGAAAATTACTTTTCTGCTTCCTGTTTGTATGTTTCTGAAGCACGATAAGGTGGAATCCTACATATCCTATCCCTTAGTATCACCAGAATGTTTGCTTTCACCAAAAGGAATAGTGTCCTTTAAGTCCTATGAGAATTCCAGTTCTCACTGGTCCATTGGCTCCTTGGCTCCTTGTCAAGCCCTTCATCTTCAAAGCACTCCATCCCCTTTTGATGCCAGCATCTTTATTTGCATTTCGTAGCACCCAGAACAAGCTAGGCAAATACGTTTAAAGTCCAGCATATGCTTTGTAGAATTGCCAGATTGGAAAAAAAATGCTCAGGAAATGGAGAAATCCATGGACCCTTAACAAACATTAAACGCATGAAAAAAAAAAGAAGGCAAATTCATCCTCTGCTGACCTAGGTCACTTTTGAACAGGCAAGGTTCTTTATCAACTTGCCAGTTCTCCCACTCTTTTACAGAACGGGCTTGTGTTTTGTTGTGTTTTCTTTGCTTGTTTATCTCTTAATCTTTGAGTAAATAGCAAAATCTGAATTTGGCCACTGTAGAAACAGGATCAAAGCTTCACGACTGACTTCCCACCTACTCCACAACCAAGGTGCCAGTGTCTTGAAATTCATGCAACTCCTCATTTACTTTTCCTGTCTTATGATTCAGATTTTCATAGTCACTTGGGCCTGTATCATGACATCCTTCCAGTACATACTTATTTATTCCACCAATACTCTCATTCAGTTCAGTAATCTTCAGTGGGAGTAAAGTGACAGAATCTGGCTATGCGTGATAGAAGTTTTGGAAATACCTGTTAGACACATTATCATCCCTGCATCATCCCTTGCTTATGGTGCCAGTGATCTTCAGAGCTAAACAAACAGCTGGATCTGATCAAAACATGGAATAGCAGAGTCTTTTTCCTAATGTAATAGGCTTACAAGAATCAGAGATGTGTGAACTACTCCCAAACACCTATGTATAGTTTCTTTATAGGAACTATGAAGATGGTGTGTCCTCATAGTGCTCAGTGATCACGCCACTTTCACATTTCATTACGTGCCTGCAAACCTTTGCTCACAGATTCCTATGTACTTACAGGCCAAATACTCTGATTGCCGATATATCCAAAAGATAATGTAAAGGAACTGTTTTGCTCTGAGGGCAGCACATACCATGTTGCAAATGCTGCTGTAAAAATAAATCAAAATGCAAACTATAGATGCAGTGCCTTTAGAAATCTCCTACTCCAGAAGCACTCAATAGTTTTGGACATCCTCATCCTCACAAGGCAGCACACACACAGAAGTACAGAGAGCAGATTGCACCTGGGTCTTCTTAAAGAAGGTACTGGGGCTGAGACATTGTCTGCTTAGATGGAGATCACACCTGACTTACACGATTTACTCATGAAGTAAAATGGTATTCTGAGCAGCTGGAAACAGGAACAATTTGGTTCTTCTTTCACTGAAGTTTGTAAAACCCATTTCTATTAAAATGTTATTGTTTCTAAAAATGTGAAATGTGTAATACTTATCTAATATGTAATTATACAACACAATGAACAGCTACTTTTTGAATATCTTTCAGTACTTGTTTTAATTTCCACTCTTGATCTTCACTCAAATTTCCTTCAATGCATTACTTTGGCTAAAGTTCAATTATATCATTTTCCATGTAAATTTATGTCATAGCAAATTAAAACAAAGGATTTAAACAAGTGAATCCTTCTCCGTGCAAAACAATTTTAAGCCACCACATAGCATATACAGATATTTAACATTATTTTCAAACAAGTATTCACACTGTATTGACATAGTAACCAGAACAACTGAGAGACAAGTGTCCTAGTCATTTCTGTACTGTGCTGATGGGTGCCTGCCTCACTGAGAAGCTTTTTTCTAGAATTCACAGCTTACCCAAGTGCAGAGAAAAAAATCAAGGGTGCAGGATGAATGCAAAACAAATGGTAGAGATTCTTAGTGTGAGCTTAGTGAAAGGACTGATGTAAATTCAGATCTTCACAGCGCAGTCATGCCCCTCCACAGGGAGAAGAGGCAGATCTCTTCAGACTTGAGCAGTACAGAAAACAATTAAGAGGAAAATAATAGTTACAAGGATGAGGCTATTGATGTGAAGAAAAGAGCGATGGAAAGCAGTGTGTACTGGTAAGTATGTGAATGTCTGAGCAAATTCACCATATACTCTTCCACTATGTATATCGATACCTTTTTTAATTTGCATCTAATTAAAATGAAATTAGCTGGATCTATTTGGTGATTTAGTTTTAAAAAGACACAATTAAATAATGCTTGCTATTGGCAGGTTGTTCTGCCCTAACAGAAATGCAGAACACAGAAACATGCAACTGCTTTCCCATGTACAGGTATGGAAACAATACAGAAGGTACTTTACCTTTGTTCATGCCTCCATGAGGAAGTTATTTCAAGGGTCCTTTGTTTCTTGTGTGCCAGCAGCTCTTCAACTGTAAAGAAAAACAGGGGTTGGGTTAATAATAAAGAAAGGTATAAGCCCTAGACTCCAAAGACTCAAGTTAAACATTTACTCCAGTTTGTTCTTGTGAGCAAACTCAGAGGGTCTGCTTCGCTAACTGCTGGCATCTTGAGAAACAGGCAACAGCCGAGATCTGCTTGCCGAGCTACTTCCCTGTCTGCAGCCTGGACACACACAACAGACACCTGAAGTCACCTGTGCACATCTAGCCTGCAATTTAAAAAACAAGAAGCAGGAAATCCTCCCATTTAAGAAAAGCTCTTCACAATTCAAATGGTACTTCAAATATTTACACATGGGATTGGATTTGGAATTACCCACTGATACACCACTTTAGAATAAACAGGTTCAAATTTATATTTACATTCTATTTTATTTATTCAGATTTTTTTTTTTCTACAGAAGGTCTTTTGTTTCTATAGTAGCACAAGGCTAAGATAAAGACTTCCAGTTTACACAAGTGTGATCTCCTTTTCTATCGGAGTCACAGAGCAGGTAGCATTACGTGTCATTCCTGTTAGGCAAGTACCTGGAGAAAGGTGAGGGTGGAGTGCAGCCTTCATCCCTACTCAGAAGCCCTGCTGCTTCGGGACCTTTCAGAAAGTGTATTAGCCACTGCTTTTCACTTTTCACTACATTATGTTCAGGCTGCTCATTTAGGCACTTGAAGATGAATGTAGGCACTTAAAGATTAATTTAGGCCACCTGAATTTCTGCATATGGTTTTGTACCATGCAAGGTCAGGAGCAGACCAGCCTGCAATCCCCGCACACAGACCCTGTCGATTTCTGTACCTTGTATATGAAATGAACCTGTTACAAAACCAAACCATCAACAAACCATAAGGACTAAACAGAGGAATGACTTGGTGCAAGGTGGCATGAGGTATCTCCAGCTCACGCAGCCAGCCATCAATGGGAGTCAGTTACGCTGACTCACATTCATCCTTGTTTTGCTGAACTAATCCCACCCTATCTTGTGTTTGGATACAAGAAGTCAGACTCATTTCTTTTTACGACTGCTCTGTTCTCCAGAACTGTACTCCAGTAGCTGCGGTACTAGGCTATGACTCAGGAGAGATGAGTGTAATTCCTAGTTCAACTGCTGAGCAGCTATACAACTTAGGGCAAAATGCCCTTTGTCTGTCTGGTCTATTCAGACTACAGGCTCTTTGAGGTAAGACCAGTCTCTGACTGGATATTTGTACAGCACCTAATACAATAGAAATCCAGTCTTGGTTTGGTAGTTCTGTAATACAAATTAATAACAATAACTAGACTTGACTGCTTGACAAAAAGCAAATAGTTTGGAAAAAGCTGTCTTAAATCTTTCTATCCCACTTCCCCAGACCAAAAAAAATCTACAAATGTTATTTCTTTTGGCAGCTGAAACCTAATCCTACCTTGGTTAGCATAACAGAGAGAACAGGAAGCACTGTGAAGGAATTTTTCATTCCCTGGGACGTCTTTGATCCCCCTCCCCTCCCTCTTCCTATCAGGTAATTTTCAAATCTTGATGTTTCCAGTTAGTCTAGGTATCTTCTTGTTTTGTCTACTTCAGTCAAGCATTATTTAACTTCCATTTCATGGATGAAAAACTGGTCTGCGTTTAGACTTTGCTGTTGTGTAAGCCAGAACCTGAGAACTTCAGAATCCCAAAAGGGAATACAGCTAAAATTCACAGCCCTTGCCGGTGGAAAACCAATCATTACTTTGCTTTAACACAGACAAGGTGCATTCATACATTGCATAAATGCTAAACAAATCATTTAATCATTTTCTGTTGCAGCCACCACTTTTTGTCACTTAGAGTTAGTGTCTCAGTTCAACTTTCCAACATATGGAGGAAATTTTTTTCACCATTATACATCTTGATTTATGCTCATCTAAAATGTGCAAAGCTCAAAACAAATTAATGTCTGTTTAATATTTGGGGTTCTGAAGGAATGTGTTGACCCTTATTTCAGTCCCACATGGAATGCAAGACTGCATCTCATGTGGGCAAGCTTTTGACAATAAAACAAGTAATAATTAAAATATGCATGGCCCTCAAAGGGCTTAATTACCACACACTGCTGAGTGCAGCCTCATGCTTGTAGCAAAGACAAGTCTGTAGCACTACAAAGCAGGAGATGACAACACACGCAAGATAAAAATGAAAACAAGATCATCTTGGAGCAGATAATACAACATCCCCTTTGCCTGCAGATGAGTGTTCCCGTCACACAAGCTGGAGCTTCAGTAGCATGTGCAAAGCACACTACTTGGAACTGAAGCAACTGCACATGTACTGTCTTTTTTTTCTTGGCTCTTCCTGCTTTGAACCAATCACCATTTGCCCTGCCTGATGATTGTAGCACACTGCATTTCATTTTAGCCTTCAACTGCTCAGATGCTCCTTCTTTTTCTACTTACTGTCTTCTTTACTTCAGTTGCCACTGGCATCGTCTGCACCTTCAGGTTACCAGTAAAAAGTTCCTTAGAAGTTAATAGGAGTGAAGGCAATAGCCTGCTGTAGAAATTACTGACTGTTCAAACAGTTCCATGACAGTTTTACAGCTTCTCCTGGTCAAATACACTTGTCAGTGGCAGTGACAGGGTTAGCTGCACCAAGGACAGAGCATCTGTCATCCATCAGATGGAAGATGTCATCTGTCATCTACTTCAAGGTAGGCTCAAAAAATATCTGTTCCCTAGCAGGGATTTAGCTCGTGATTAACAAAATATCTTACAGTCCCACAACTCTAAGTATTCCATCCTGTAGTAAGAATACTTAGTCCCACTGTATGAATAGCAGAGTAAACAAATTACTTCAATCAGTATAATTCTAATTCACACCAAAAAAAAAAAATCAAGCAAAATACAATCCAACAGAGAAATTTCAATTAACTGATTTTTTTTATTCACATACACACAAATCTTGATTTCAGAGACTGCTGTTGTGATAGTCCTCCGTGGAATAGCAGGTGTATCCATAAATCCTTGTACCTAGTGCCATGCTACATAAGGCAGCATTATATTTTTTTTTCATAGACCATAATATACCTAACATTTACTACTAACTATTGTGCACACTTCCAATTTTCTGATAGAATGACTAACAGTAATTCTCCTTGGTAATAATGAAGAAACATTGCTTGCACTGGCAAATAATGCATGATAATCAACAGTCGTTTTGTCAATGATTCCCTTATTTGCAAAGGTGTCTATAATTGGAAGCTGCTGGAACAGATACCAACTTGCTTACACGATTATTACTCCTGACTGCAGCCCTGCTAAGCCTGAAAGATGCCAACAGAACTGAAGAGAGACTCAAGTCTTTTGTGCCTCTCTTTTACACCCTCTCCTTTTTCTTCATTACCCAGAGATGGCCAACATTGCTCCTTCCTTCTCTTCCCTGAGAAAAATTACAAGAAAAGCTACAAAAGTGACTGGAAGGCAGTGTAAATATATTATTTCCCTCCTCTTTATGGCTTGAACTTGTGAAAATCCAGGAATATTTTTATTATTATTCCATGTTATAATAACCTGCACATGGAGGTAGATTCTAGGCCATTATTGACTTCACTGGTTCTGAAACAAGGACATTGCTCAGAGCTCCATTTACAAAATGTATATACCACTGTTCTGCACTGTTCTTGCTTCCAGCTATTTATAATTCCCCAGTGCCTTGGAGCAAACAGCTGGGGAATGACTTAGGGACTCAATGGCACTCTTAGGACTCAATGGCACTATACTTTTCTTTTCCATTTTTTCCCTTTTAAAATTGAATTCTTTTCAGCATTAGCAGAGTAAGACAGGCAGACAAAGTTTGCACAGAATGAGACAGTACAAAGGCAATCGATAACACCAGCCTGATGGTGCTTGTTTGTTATCGCCTGCAAGTACAGATGCTGTGGAGATGCATGGCCTAAATAAGAGCTTGTGCCTGGAGGATCAATGTGCACTGACTATGCACCAGCCTTTAATTGTGTGTAATGGGCTGTGCCTGGCAATGACCCACCTTTTTTTTTCCAGCCCTCCTGGGGTGGTGGCTGCTAAAGGGACTTACAAAGGCTGGAACTGCTCTTAACTTTACGTGGGTGACTGTCTCATCCACCTGTGCAAGAGCCAAGGACACATTATGTTCCTTCCTACTTATCTAGCAGAAGGACGGAAGAAGAAATTATAGACTGCGACTTCCATTGTTGCAGGATGTAACAAGAGAAGGATGGACTTATCTTGCTGCAAACAGAGGAAATTAAATGGAAATGTGTGCCCTTTTTTTTTTTCATATTAAAGACTTCATTTGCAACCATCTTAGAAACATTTTATCCCTTTCTCAAACACAGACCTCTCCTTGGGCATTCAAGGCTGTGAGAGAAAGGATGGAGATCAGAAAGATGTACCAGGTTTTTATTATTTTTAAGCGAAGTAATAAGCCTGAAAAATATAATCACTTACTTCCTTTGCTTTGCAGCATTTCTGGGATAAAATGGTAGACCCTTCTGATGCACTGTACCACTCTCCCACCAGTCCCAGTGTTTCATGGGAGCTTACACATACCCTTCTGTGTTTCTGGGACAGTACTCCTCTCCCCCTCAACTAGCAGGTATCTGCACTGGAAATATGGGTGCTCTTACAGGGGCAGCACTGCTGTGATGGGAACCCTGGCAGACAAACAAAAAAACCCACAATAAATAAAACACCAGAAGGAGAAATGTAATTCTTCTCAGTGAATGCTTTCTGAAAGGGACCCAGACCCCTTAAGGTTAAGTGAGCCCTGGAACAGCTTGCCCGTGGGCACAGGCTTTATTAATGGATGCTTTTCCATGCAGGCTACGGTGGTGTCCCTCAGGAAGGCCGCAGACTCCACGAATCCCTGTCTGGGGCCACAGGAAGGATTCGGTTATTTCCTATTTACCCCCTCCCCGTTAATCTCCACCTTGACACTACGTGTCCCACACGTGCCCCTAACACTTACCTTCCTCACCCAACAGGCTTCTTATCCCCTCCTTATCTCTGACACCCCCTCTCCGGCCTCCCCGCGCCGCCGAAGGGCTGCGGGCCCGCCCCGGCCCTCTCCGCCCCACGGGCCCCTCCGCCCCAGCACCGTGCATCGCCATGGCAACGCCGCCCATGGCGGCACGCTATAAATGGCGGGGCTGGCGGTGTTGGGCCTGTGAGGAGTCCGGCGGGGCTCCGGCAGAGTTGAGGGGAAGGGTGTGTGAGAGGCGGAGCAGCCCTCAGACAGGCTGACGGGGCTTCAAAGCCAGGCCTGAGGTAGCAGCTGGGAGCCATCTGGGCGCCTCCGTTAGTCAGAGGGCTGCGCGGTCACCTCCCGTCTGCATTAGGGGCGATGCATAGTTCAGGCAGGGGCCAAAAGCAGGAGGCTTTGAGTTACTTGAAGTGTAACCTTTCCTGTGGCAGGGCCTGCTCGTTAGAGAAATGAAGAAGGGAGGGGGCAGGTGCTGTGTGGGTCTGTGTGCTGAGGTTTAGGCCCCTGGTGTGAGGCCACTGAGTCTCTTCAGAAACCACTTCCATGAGCGGGGATGGGAGGCATTGTGGGGAGCTCCAGAGTCTTAAGGTAAAGCAAACTCCTGCCCGGATTCTGATGGATTTTCTTTAGGTTTTTTGGAAGTCGAGTGAAGAGGCAACGTGCAAACAGCACACCACTGTGACAGTGGGTTTTGCAGGGGCTGAACCTGTGTAGGAATTACTGACAGCTCCGAATACGTTCAGCTGCTTGTTATTGTAACACCAGAGAACATGGTGGTTTGACCACTTCCCTTCATCCTTTCCCCTCCTTTCCAGCAGGATTTATGAGAGCACAATTGACAGAAAAAAGAATTTGAGAAGGACATTGGAAACAAAAAAGTTGGCATGACTGTACAGATAGTAAGACTTAATGATTTTTATTTCCAATTTCATCTTTGTGCTTTCTTATGGAAACAGTCTATTTTGGGGTGATGGTTCTTCATTTTAAAAAAAATATAATTAGTGGAGTGAAACTGGAATAACAAACTGCTGCATTGTAAGATTCTTTTATGCAACTATTCTAGTAGCCTTAATGAGTTGTAGGCATGTTTTTTCTTGCCTGTGTGCCTTCCTGGCTTTCAAAGTGCCAGTATAGGAATTGTTATTTTGAAAAGCAACACAATAAAATTTTATTAGACAGAACAGGCTGGTTCTGCTCTGGTATGGACCAATTGCAGCGTAAGACAGAGGAAGCGACATGCCAAGCACAATAAGGAGTGAAGCGCTGGAATGTGACATTGGTATTTGTCTCCGATTGATTCTTCACCTTGGAGGAAAGATTTTACTCTGCAGGAAACTCTTTCCTTGTATTCATTGACAACTGGGAAATAATAGAGTTGTTCATGAGACAGTTGTTGTAAAAGACAAAAATAGCCCTGAACCCCTACAACAGCCCCTCAGCAGCCCTAGGAAAGACCTCTTTGCTAATCCTGTGGGCTCCCCTGCCAAGCCAGGACTGTTCTCTATGCTGCAGTTTCTGGTGCTTTGGTTAAGCAAGTTTCAGATGTTCCAAGAGATGTAGCCTCTATCATCCTGAGCTATCCCTTTCCAATGCTGATATTACATTTGATAAAACAAGTCATACAAACTAATAAAACTATTTTACTTTTATGAATCAGTTTCTCCAGCTCAAAATCATTATTGTTGGTCAATTCTGAATGCTGTCCACTCTGATGATATTTTTGTATGATATTACCAAAAACTAAGTACTCCCATCTCTTGACAAATAGTTGTTGAGATACTTCCTTTTTCTTTCGCCTGCATTCTTTTAACTTGTTATTCTTTGGCATATATGGTGGACGGAAAATGCTATATATTAGTAAATTCCTTTTCTGTCCAGAGTCATCTTAGACTGAAAAAGCAGGCCTTGAGCCTGGCATCAGTTCCAGGTTTCACACGTCTGTGGCCAACTGTGGTGTTCAGCTACATATAAAAATGCAAATTATATTTACCTGCTTTAAAGAGGTAACAGTTAGTAGCTAAATTCATTTTTATAAGTATTCATAAATGCTGTTTACATAATACCTCATGATAATCAGATATTTAGCTGTGACTGTAATATGATCTTGTAAATTGACTGTTATCTGAAGGTTGTATATTTTTTTAAACAAGTATATAGCACAGCCCAGTAACTTTCCTCTGGCAGGCGGCTGGAGGACAGCACAGCACTGAGGCAGCGCTACTACCTCTTCACAAGCTGGCTTTCTGCAACAGTCCCCACTGCGGTGCCTTTCTCTGTCGTGAATTCTGGCACCTCGTGCAAAGAAGTTCAGGCACCTTTCCCAGGCCTGAAAATTACGGTAAGTGAGAGCACAACTGAGTCATGTTTGTCAGGGGTACCTGACAAAGTATTTCTACAGACCAAGCTTAATAACCCACGTGTTTCACATAAAGGGTATATCAGGACTTTTTCAGACCTTTATGTGGGGGATACAACACCCAAGAAGCTGTTTCCTAAATTTAACATCACATTAGTCATTGTGTTTCTAATAAAAGTAATTAAAACCAACCCAAACCAAAGTATTGTCTAAAAGAGCATATTTATAACATATCATTTATAGTAACTGCCACTTTAGTAAAGTCATGGCTGACAAATTAGAAAAGTCCTCATTTAAATTTTTCCTTGGAACCAAATGCGTTTAACTTGACAATCATAATCAAACTGTTTTTCTTATTACAACAGAACACACCCAGAAGGTTGTAAAAGTCAGAGGCAAAAAATGAAATGTGGGTGGGGAAAACAGTTTTCTTGTGAACTGGAGGAGATTATTCAACTGTATTATGGGAATAAGCATGACCTGAGTTTCCTCATTGAGATTGAAATAGCTTCTGTATGCCTTGAATGCATATTTCTGAGAGGTATGAGAGAGCTGAAGACTGTTGCCCAGGGATGTCGTTTTTGATTAAAGAGTGAGTTAGGCCAAAACCACAGATCCCAAAACCTCTTAAACTTTCCCAAAATGTAACTCCTAATCTGAATTTAACATCTGTCTCTGTAATGAGCTGAACTAAAGCTTGACCTTCAACACCAGTGAACTTTGGAAAAGTTCAGTTTCCTGTTTGAAGCTGGGTTTCCTCCCTCCAGATGAGCTATCCCAGGAAATCAAGAATTTGGTACATTGATAAATCCACAAATAATACTTCTAGGTAGTCTATATACAGGCTATTTGATGCCAAAATGTTATATTCAGCTACCTCCAGATGATAGCTATTTAGTGAATAGATATGTGTGAGACCTCATACACCTAAAAGAATTAATAGCAGTGGAAACTATTTGAAGAATTGCAGGTGAGGCATTTCATTGTGCCCAGGGGTATTTATGACCTGGTTTTAATAATGAAGACGGTGTTTTCACAAGGTCACTAACAGCATTCAAATCTGTCCCAAGAAATGCAGCTAGCAAATAGTTGAAATGAAGGAAAAAAACAGTAGAACCAGTATTATTGTGTACCTCGCACCGCGGATAAAGTAACCTGGTTCTCCAAATGCAAAAATCCAAAGAATGATTAGGGATCACCGGGATGCTGCATCCCCAGTAGATACAAAACCTTTCTTCTGGGACGACGGGGTGTTGCACAGTCATGGTGGGAAGGTTCTCCAGAAAAAATCAGGTCAGCCATGCTGTAATTTCTCTGTGACATTAGAAATGTTTGCGATGTCACTCAGGGTGCTGATATCTGGAGCTGGTATTCAGGATGGATGCAGGCAGAAACACTGGGCTGCTAAGCATCCTTCGTGTACCTCCAGCAACACACAGAGAGCAATGCTCTGCAGCCAAGGAAAATGTTTGTTTTAGCAACCAAATGTAAGTGAATAAATAAAATTAGTACGATGAAACAAGCCAGTATGTTCCTATGTTGGCAAATAATTTAATAAGTACAAAGATTTAAGTCTACCATATGTCACAGACACCACTGACTAGAAAAACAATGCACAGTGTAGCCTCTCTGAGCCCTGAAATGGCAATTCTTTGTGCCACTAATTAACTGTATAAATATCCTGAGGTGGGCAAAATTACTAACTCATTATCGTGAATAAGGGAATAAGCTTTTCCAGCTACCTTATTTGCTGCCCAGTAGTTAATCTCCTGTTAACCTGAATAAGAGGTACTGCATCCTAATGGAGCAGGGAAAACGGGAGTGGAGATTGTTCTGTAGGTAGCTCCAGATGCAGCTGGCGCTGCCTGACTGCTTAATGACAATGTCATACCTGCGTTAATGATACACAGTGAATTATCCACAGCTCAGAAATGCACTACAATTTCCATCCCATAATTGCACAATAAGACACACCAGGCTGGGCATTTCTAGGGGATTATTACACTCCACTGAAATCTGAAGTCATTCGGCCTTTGGCCTCCCAGAACCACCCAGAGCTCTCAGTAATCTCCAGGGCTCTGCTCCCTGGTGTGTCTTTCTCAGACAAATGGAAAACACATTTTCGCTTCAAACTAATCCCCATTTAACATCACTGAAACCATGCAAACCCTTGAGCTGATTCTAATAAAAAAAAAGAACGTATTTAGAAGCAAATTAGTCTTGTAACTCAGGCAGTGTAATATCATTCTGTGAAAACCACTGCTGGACAGCTATGATTAGCTTATTTCTAAATGCTTTCCCTGGCCTGAGTGACAACTAGCACATTTCACTCAAACACTGAGATGATCCCAGCGCTCTGCAAGCGGTTTAAGTCGTAACCTGTGTTGGTGTGGGCTTTTCAGCCCTGTGAAATTACACAGCATTCTGCTTTTTAGTGAAAGGGAGGGCCGATTCTGTAGGAGGAAGCTAATGCAAAGAAGGGAACTCCACCTTGCGTCCCCCATGCACTGTTAGATTTCAATTAAGCACCTTAGATCAAAGTGTGCGCTGTGATTTACTGAGGATAGTGAGCCAAACATTGCAAGTAAGAGTCTCATCTTTGGGTGACTTGTTAGTGAAGCCCCGGTAAGCTATTTTTACAGGATGACATTTAAAGCCCTTTCAGCTAAATTACATTTTTCCTGGGCCACCTTCAATATTGCATTGATACTGCCTCAACAGATGATACCTCATGGTCTGTCAAGTCTGCTATCCAGCCACCAGCAACACTCGCTGGTTCAAAAAGGTGAAACATTTCTGTGGTACACCTTGCCAATATGTTATTGTTCTTCGGGGAAATAAATTTCTTCCTGATCCCCGCAGTGATCAGTTCACACAGTGAACATTTTCAGATTAGTGTCTCCAGCTGTGGAGTTTGCTCACATTTGGAACATGGTGTAAAGCTCATCTTCCTAGCCAAGCATTGTTTTGAACATCACTTGTGAGGGCTGGGTTTTGTTTTGGACTGGTCTTTTTTTGTTGTTGTTGTTATTGTTGTTAGTTAAGGGCTTTGCATGGAAAATTGCTTTGTGAGATCTCTGTTCTGCTCCCTTTTGAGCTAATGTGTTGCTTATTTTTAATTCTCCATTCTGTACTCCAGTCTCAGTGCACTGGTTACATCCAGTGATCATTTAAGATGTGCAAATGTCTTAACAGCCTATTCCAAAGCCCGCTGAGGCTTTCTGTTTTCTTCAGTAGACTTTGATTGGGCCGTAAGTAAATAAGCAGGAAATTATTTTAACCTTTGTCCTACCTTTCTCCTTTCTTTTACTGACTATTTTACTTGCATTCGTTACCTCACATCTACATACAAAGATACAAATTCTTCAGATTAAGATTCATGCCTTTAACTTTTCTCTCTTTAGCTTTTACAAATTTTGATGTATTAGTTCCAGCCACCTTAAATGGCTTAGAGTCAGATTTGTTGTGTAAGTGAAAATGCTGCTAGTATTAATTTTTGTCCCCAGGATTTTGCAGAAAACTCATTAAGAATGTAGAGGATAAGTCTCTTGAGGGGTTGTGTTATATTTTCCCTTGATTTGTGATGCAGTGCTTTCACTCAGACTCTGGCTCAGGGGATGCACGCACAGTCCCCCCTCTTACCCCAGCCTCCTGTCCCAGGCTACAGCAGGACAAGGCTGTGGTCACGGAGGGTCTGTGCTCTCCTTACTGAGGAGGTAAGAGAGCAGCAGCCATCTTCTTTGACCCACGGAAGATGTTCTGGAGGCCTTTTGCTGCAGTGTTCTTTGACATTACACCGTCAGAGCTTCATCTGGCCGTGGGTAACCACTTCTATTCCTATCACTTCTCTCTGTTTTATCTACAGTTCCTCTTCTCATTCCCTGCTGTCTCACTGGGCAGCAATTACCAGAACGATGCTCTGTGTGCCACAGGGGCTTTCTGGTGCTCAGAGAGTAGCAATGACAGGAAAAGAAGGAAAGAATGTGGAGCTCAGTCTGACTTGCCTGCCCGGTTCATCCAGGAGCGCTGGCAGTTCCCCTGCTTGCAGTGAGACAGTGCTTTGTGTTTTCTGTCCTACACAGTGTACTTTTCCACTGATTCAAACACTGGGTTGCATTGTCCCATATATTTTAGCAAATCAGTGCCAGATATTTTACAGTGTCTTCATTCCTCCTGTAAATAGGAAAATGGATTCCAGTGTGTCATGTTACCTTCAGACTATGCTTGGCCTTCCCTGGGGCAAAGAGGAGTACTTTTATTCTTCTAGGCAGTCTTCTCTGGGAAAAAAAAGTTTCCATTTCCAAAAAGTCTGTGAGGGTCAAAGTCTTTGCTTTGCAATGGATAAATTCAGATCATACTCAGTGTTATACCCTGCAGCTACACTGAGGCCAGTTACTTGGTATTTAATGGCTTTTATTATGGTCTTAGTTGGCTTGAACAGGAATAGTTAGCAAATAATAGTTAAAATTCAAACAGCCATTAAAGTCTGGTCTTGACAAGACGCAACTACTCTGTTACTAATGGACTTTCCCCCACAAGGACACATTTGTTAAAGGAAAATGTTTGAAATATTTGGCCAGTTGACAGTGGAAAAAAGGAAAGAGCAATTTCTAAAGTTCTTAGGAAGCTGTGGTGGCAGTATCCAGTCTGCACACATCAGCAAGATCCACTGATCAAGAGAGGCACCATTGTCCTTAGGAGAATTTTCCACCAGTTGTCTTTAGTTGTGCTCACACATCCCTATTAGCTTGGTGGAGAACGCTCAGAGAAGAAGCTACTTGAAGATCCAGAAATAATGTTTGACCAGCCAATTAACAGAATAAAGCCTCTAGCTGCTATTGAAGCCTAGAGGAGTTCAGCACTGCTCTGGTGCAAATGTAATAGTATGGATTGTCTATGTTAAGAAAAGAAATTTGAGTCAGAAAAACACCAAGGCCTAAAGGTTCGAGTCCTGCAACGTGGCGTATAGAGCCATATGTGATGTGGCAAACACCATACCCAGCATTTGGGACAAGAATTGTGAGGTTTTGCATCTGTTTCAAGGAGGCAGAAGCACCTGCACAGATTGCAGTCTATACGTAAAGATAATTTGGTTTCAGTGCTTCATTTAAGAACTCTGAAGCTTTAAGCAAATGGATGTTTTGCATCAAAACAGTGTTGATCCTTACTTTGGATTTGTAGAACTGTTTTGATTGGAAAAGACCTTTAAGATCATCATATCCAACCAATAGCCTAGCACTGCATCCTTTCAAAATGAGAAGCTGTTAGGTACCTGGTTTGCACTTGAAAATATTGGTCCCTATGTTTTGGCCAAGTTGAATGCGATGTAAAGCTCTTTAGGAAATTTGGTATCAATATAAATGAGAACAGATCTTCCCGGAGTTCAGATAATAGCTGCCACTTGCCTATTTCTTCATTTGACTGTGTTTCTTTGTAGATCTTGTTTCACTCGACACTTATTAATCCAAAGATATTGTGCATACACTTAACTCTTTAACAAGATGTTTATAAAGAAAGATCTGGTCCCGTGAGCCAAGGCCACTTTTTTCTTCTGTATTCTGTACCGCTCGCCCATATTGCTTTCATGTAAGTAATGAATGATAATAAAAACATCTGGTGCGGCTTTACACATTTTGTTCGACGTCAGCTGAAGGAATACAGATAACCATGAAAGACCACACTCATGCTTTGTGTTTCTCCTCCCAAGATCACTTTTAACTTCCCCATGACAAAATGTACGTTAAGAAGAGGGAGAAATCTTCATTCTCACCTATAAAACTTGCAGCTGTTTTCCTGTTTTTATAGAAAGCAGCAGGCAGATTTACTATAAAAGAGTAAATACTCTACAGCAAAGCACTGTTCACCTTGAGGGATGATGTCAGAACCATAAATAACACTGCGGGAATACAGAGATGTCCTTAAAGGCCCATTAAGAATGATGTGAAACGGAAGGGAAAAATAGGCAAGCAAGTGTGCTATGCACAGCATGCACATGCTAAACATCACTTTAATTTGGATTTGTTCTGTAGTGCAGGAATGGATGGAGACATCGACAGCATAGGGTAACATAATAATCGTAATGAAGTTGGCTATGCATGCTTTCAGAGACAATTAAACAGAGTAACAGGCACTGAATGCATGCGTAGTTTGGGGGGATGGAGGAAGAAGGCTAGTGGTCCTGTTACGTGTGGTCTGTGGCCATGCCATCCTGTCTGCCAGTGTTTTCCTTCACAGTGACTTAGAACATCAAGCACAATATTCAAAGACTGTTGTTGAAAGACTTAACACATCTAATTGGGTTTTATTCCTTTTATTTTTAATAAGGGAGTGAAAAAATTGTAGAATGGGATCTGGAGAGCTGCAGTAATACCAGCTATCAAGGAACATGCAAGGTGCAGTTTTTAAAACAGTAAGCAGAGTAGATGACTGGTAAGTCTGGAACAAAATCAGATCATTCTAGTGAATTGTTCTGCCCTTTTTGTCTTCAAAAACTGTTAATTTTTGGAAGAACATGATATGTTTCTAAAAGTAGTTTAATCACTGAGAATGACTATAGAAAAGCAGCACAAGTATTTAGAGACAAAAATCAAGAAAGTTAGGACATAAAATGAGTTTCAGCACCCTAATGATGTAAAAGTCAGTTAGAAGATATTCTAGAATAACAGAAAAAAGAAGAAAAGGAAATAACATGGGTTCTTCCTTTGAAGTCATTTGTGCATTCTCACACTTCCCAATGAAGCATTTCAAAGGTTTCCGTAGTTAGTTAACAATCTAATGGTTCATCCCCTTTTTGGTGCAAATTTAATGTTTGATTCTCTATTCCACCAAATGGAGAGAAACGTGCAGAATATCAAAGAAATTAAGAGAGTCAAGAAAAAAAAAAAAAAAGACATAGTCTTCCAGTTAAAAAAAAGGGATCTACAGTAGTACAAGAGTAATACTTTCCTGTCTGTGAATATCTCCTCTGATGTATTCTAGGGCTGGATTCATCTATTTCCTCTGTTCGTAACCACATCTTCCTCTTTTGCCTTCTTTTCTGTGTTATATTCTCAATACATAGCAAAAATTCATGCTATTACCATTTATGCTTTGACACTATGTATTACTAAATTTCCACCTCTGCCATTATTCAGTCCCTTGGGACTGCTTGGTTCTTCCCTTTTGGTATTTCCGTCCTCCAGCATCCACATTTCAACTCCAACTTTTTAACATGCCCAAGACCATTGATGAAAGTTTTAAAATCAAATGGGTTCAAAGACTGATCCCAAAGAACCTCACGGTTGCCTTCCTGTCTGGTGTGTTACCCTTTGAACGAAACACCCTCTCCTTCCATCTCTTTCACTAGTCTCGAGCTTCTTTAGTTTAATGAATACCTTTGCGTGTGGCAGTTCAGGTAGATTTGCACCCACTGTCAGGAGAAGAGCAGTAAACAGTTAACAATAAATAGGTTAACAGTTAACAAGAGCAGTCAACCTTGGGAAAACCTTTGCTGATTCTTATCCCCTTCTGTTGGACAATTCCCACTGGATCCAGTGCCTGGCACTGTAACATGCTGACAAAGTATGCTGCATGTGCCTTGGGGAAGAAAGAGAGGATCATTTTTAACTGCTCCTAAGTGCAGATTCTCTAACAAAGAAGGAGGTGCTCACAAAACGAGACCTCTTTTTCCTCCATCTGAGCCACCGCTGGCACCACCCAAGATGGCTGAAGCTGCTCTGGTTCCCATCTTCCTTCAGAGCCAGCCAGCATCGCCTCTGGTATCTGCAGCTCTGGTGAGGTTTGGTTGCTTAGAGAAGTACAAAAGAGAAAGCAGCAGGGAAGGGAGAGGGTAAAAAGCTGTGTTCTGTTCCTAAAAACCAGCAACGTAGTCAGAGGAGGTAAGTTCTCTGAACATGGCTTCCAAATGGCATCATCGGTTCATTCTTGTGGTTTTAGCTTGAAAATGCTTGCCATTGCACTCTGAGCAGAACAGCTGTCTACCAAATGCTCCAAATGCCTCAAATTAGCTACCCAAGAGCACCCATCAGAAGGGAACCGTTCTGCTGGCACTCAAGAACATCAGGCTTTTATGACATGTCATTCTTTGCTCTGTCCTCGTTCAACCTCGCATTGTTTCCCAGGCAGGGCATATCTTCTGAATTAGAGCGAGATTCGTTATTGGGAAAATATGGAGACTCTAGTAATTGTACTAGCTTGTGTAACCTTTGCTTAAGTTGGATCGCAGTCCTTTAACACCAACGGTGACATAGTTTTCCTCTAAGGCAATGGAAAGAGAAGAGTGTCAGGGCAGAAAGAAGAGGGATCTTCAGTGCTGATTTGACACTTTTTTTATATAGTTGATACAAACTTTTAGTGGGGAGAATAAAAGGAAAATTACATCCCAAAGTTTTCTACAGCCATAGCTCTGATGATATCAGTGCAGAAATTGGCTTTGGGTTTCCCGTGACAGCTGAGTTTCTGGTTAATGACAAGGGCAGTTGGAATTTCATCTTTCCTTCCTTATCATGGTCCCATGGTAGTTTCTGTGAGCCAAAAAGTTACTTGGGTACTCGCAACACATACAGCAATCTGGGTTATCAGCCAAAAGCACCAAAACACCGCTAATTTCCAGAAGCGTGTTACCACGGAAATGTGTCCTTTGGATGTGAGGCAGCATCTTACTCGGAAGAGTAAAACGAAGGGGAACACTTGCCTGGGTTAAGTTGTTGGCATCAGAAGTGGAGTTGGGACGGCGTGCAAAGGCCTTGTAAGAAAACAGACCTCAGGACGTTCACTTTGGCTTGGAGTCAGTTTTTATGCTTTTGTTTGGTTTGGTATCTACCGGCCTTTAAGGGTTTGGGGTTTTATGTTTAGCGCTAAACATAAATGGAAAAATGGCCTCTCCCTTTGGGAGAGGGAGCCAAATTCTCTACTGGTAAAAACAGTGTTTTGTTTATTTAAATCTCATGTGTTTCAAAACAATGGAATGATCTTATACTTGTAATTGACAAATGTTCATTGTAGAAAGTTCTCCTAGAAAAGCTGGAAACTTGCTCAGTGCTGTTATCTTTCAA
Organism: Ibidorhyncha struthersii; assembly: GCA_013398815.1. NCBI lineage: Eukaryota > Metazoa > Chordata > Aves > Charadriiformes > Charadriidae > Ibidorhyncha > Ibidorhyncha struthersii. The sequence goes on from VZSZ01010833.1 coordinate 801,033, forward strand.
GTGTGCTCGTTTCCAGCAGACATCCCACGAGTCTGGAAGTCTTTGCACTTCTCCTGCCTTCTGATGTACCCCAATGTAGTTCCTACTGTAGCACCAGGCTCAACAGGGAGTTCTGCTCCTGTAGAACAATTCCTGTTTCCCAAGGCAAACCCTACCAGCATCTTAAAAAAAACCCAGTCATATAAGGGAAATCTGAGTCATGTAAGGGGGATTTTTTTTCAAGTATACATTAATTAGTGGTCAGGTCAAGCCATGTGTGATACGGTGATTTCTACCTAGCTTAAAAAAATTGTGCCAATATGCTATTTAAGGAGACTCATTATGCACATAGCGTTTTCTTAATCCACTAAATTTGTGATGACTATGATCTTTTATCCTTTTATTTGTACAAGGCATAAGAAGAGTCCTTATTCATCATAGCAGCTTATAGGCACTAGATAATAATATGACTAGCAGTCATAATTCCTGTCTCATAGTAATGAGTTTCATGAGTTGCTTTGTTTTCTGAAATCTTCCTTTCCTCATTTCTGAATTTTGCTGCCATAACGTTTGTGGGAGACTTATTTTAATATTATCACTTAGGGTGAGTAAGAGCTTACTTTTGTACATTCAACTCTTCCAGTCTCTCTGTCTTCACTGCCAAAAGTTTTGCGTTGATTCAAAATAGACAAAGGCTATATATTAGAAAGATCTGTAATTCAAATTCATTTTTCCTTGTGGGATAACTGCAAAATGTTTGTTTTCAAATGCAGACCCAGTGCCCAACTTGTTGTTTGTTCACAGCTTCTTCAGAATATAAAGCCATTGTGACCCGCTGATCTGATGATCTGCAAAACATAGACAAGGGAATATTGCCCAGTAATTCGTGGATTAAGTTAGTAACTTATGTTTTAGCTGCACATCTCCAGAAATACAGGCGATATCCCCTTTCCTGCAGAAATATGGGAAATACTGGATTTAAAGATGTATTCCTTCCAGATTTATTTCACACTATTCACAAATATTTGTACACACAATTGTTCCCTGTACAAGTGCTAAAAAAGTACTTCCTGAGATCCTCAGTTGCAACAAATATTTCCAGTTCTTCAGTCATCTGATCGGTGCTTTAGTGACCCCGTAGATAAGCTGGTGATGTAATGAATGATCTCATGCACTTTAAACTTGAGCTGGTTGCAGCTGAATCTAAAAACTTTTAAGTAGTGAAGTATTTTTAGAACAGAGGGTTTCTTCATGCAGAATGCAGGCAGCACTTCAGCTTTTTTAAAAAGGTGTGTGACACTTCATGTCTCAGAAATGATGATGAAAAAGGGGAAAACCAGCTGTCTTCGGCTACATCCATGACCCGCTGGCCAAATGGAAGAAGATATCTAGGTCTCCTTGCCTTCAGGTCCAGTGCTCTATCTGTTCGGTAGTGCCGCCTCCCCACCATCATGTCCTGGTTGTGCCTACAAGATGCGCTCCCTCTCTGTGCTGCTGCAGAGCCTGCAGCGAAGGACAAGGCAGCAGGGTAAAGGAGGACAAATACTGCGACCCCAGGAGAGAGGTCCCTGCTGGTGGGTGGTGCCGGCTGTTATCGGCACAGCAGGGGTGGTACGCTGGGTTAGGAGCTGAGTTCCCACGACAAATTTCTGCTAGAAATAAACATACCCGTGTTTCAGTGCTGGTGGGTAAACTGGGATTCCTGACAATCAACTGGTTTGTGTACATGTTTACTTCTGTTCTCGGTTCTTTCCCCAAGGTGAGGAGGGTAGATAAGTATCATTTATTTTTCCCCTGCGAAGCGTGTGCCTTGGCTGCCCTACAAGCTCCTTGAGCTCAGCAGTGTTCGAACACGTTCGAGACTCATGCTGTGTCTCCACGTGAGACCTGCCCACGGCGTCACCGGGGGTGGCAGCTGTACCCGGGCTGGCTGCGGGTGCGAGCGCTTCCTGCACAACCATCTGAGCTTCCCCTGCTCATCGTCCTCATCCTACACAGCCTTCCTCCCCGGGCTGACCAGCTGTGTCTCTCTGTGGCGACTTGGATAGTAAGGGGACTCTGCGTGAAGTGTCATTGTAAAGGGCAACTGGGGATTATGTTTTGTCCCTAACACGATTTAACATCCCATGCCACCTTCCTGTCCCTGTTGAAAACGTGCTCCTGTTTTCCTCCCTTTGCCTAAATCATGCTTTTCTGAGCTTCCTTCTCAAATGGTGGGTCTCTGTTTATCCAGATCAGTGTAGACTAAGCAGGATTATAAAACCAGATTTATTCAGGGCCATAATACCGTAGTTCCAAGGAGCACTGTGCAGTGGCTGTGAGGTGCTTAATCTTTTAGATTAACTAGAAAGATCTATGGCTTTAAACTGCTGTTTTGCGTCATGTCCTGAAAGCCGCTTTATGAACTGGTGGGGAACCATAACAGTGATTAAAAAGTTGTCTCTGATCATGGATTCTGCATGAAAACGCGGAGGTGAAAGCATCGATTCTTGGCAGTTTAATTCACCTTTGTCCTCCCAAGGAGTCAGCCTTACATGTATGATGTAGATGGCAGCACTTTCAGGAATGACTTAGGGTTTCCTGAAGACATGGAAAGAGAAAAGGGAAACACCAGAACATGCCCCACTAACTCTGGGAACGTTCTTCTCCTGACACTGCTCAGCTTACTCTTTAGCCCAGCACTCCTACTACGCTGTGCTGAAACCAGCTCTTTAGAGCCAAATATTAGGCAGAAATTTATGAAGTAATTAAATAAACCATGTATGCATCATCAGTGAGAGTTTCACTACAGGGCAGCCCTTGGCTGCAGAACATCTCTTTATTTCTCCCCCTCCTAACCTGGTGGACCCATACCCTCCTGCCCTCAAGCTTTTCCCGTCTTACCCCTTTTGCAGTGATTGCTCAATCCACTCCCCCGTGAAACACACCACCTCACGACGATGGAAGTGGGTGCGATTTATGCTGCAAGAGTAACTTAATCACCCGCATGATGACTGCAAGTTCTGCGGGACAATCTGTGTGCATCGTGTTTGGTGCTTGGATGGCTCTCGTCTTGGTCTGAAATGGCTTTGCCAACTCTAAACACACTCCCTTCTCCCTACAGACTCTTTACGGCTGGTGGGAAAGAGGTGACCAGGCATCTCCTCTTCCTGCTGGATGCCTGCATGGGACTCCTGATTTTCCTGAATTAATAAGGTCGCTCACAAGTGCCTGGGACCTTTTATTGCCTGGGTAGCAAAGGAGGTCGTTGGGACAGCTATGAAAACCCTGTCCAGGTAGAAATAGCCTGCAAGTGCTTTTCCTGGTGATAATTTTCTAAAAAAGGAAACAACCACGAGAAAAACAGTTCCATAAATTTGTTTATAGAACATTCAGTGACCATGAATCATGCTATAAATATACCAGGCTATAGGTTTCAGGGTTTCCTTACCGGATTGGTGCAGTGGTTTGTGACAGACCTTGGTAACAGTAGCTTCGTGATGACTGTGATAAGCTGTTTTATCCCTTATCTCTCTCTTTACTCCTTCCTTCCAGTTATACCAGGCTTTTACCCGTAATGTTTATTCCTCACCTCATGGAAAATTTTTGACCGAGAAAAAGATCACTTCTGTTGAAAAAACGAAAATGTCCAGCCAAAACCAACGTTTTCTTTGTTTGGCTGAAAATGAGAGGTTTGCCATTTTAGGCTTAAAGTTTTTGGTTTGGGGCCAAAATATTTTTGCCTTTTGCCCAAAGTGTCCAATAAAAATTCCCAATTTTTCAGAGAGACAGACAGTTGTTTTTACGTCAATAAGAAAAAAGTTAAAAACCTGATTGCTCACCAAAAATAGTTCAGGCAAAACCAGTTCCACAGAAAAGTCCTTTTTCTTTAAGTGACTATTAAATAGCAAATGAAACATGTTGCAGTTCACCTCTCTGGTACATGAACGTGGCAGAGCTGAAGGAGGATGCTTGCCCGAAAGATTCATGATTGGCACAGAGATGACGCATGTGATTTCCCTGTTTGTTGACAAGTGAGAGAGTCCCCGCTCAGTCCTTCTCCTCCGCCTGGCAAATCGCAGCTTGTGCACGGCTCGGAATTCGTGAGGAGTGGCATTGGAGGAGGAGCCCGGAGCCGCTGTGGTCGTTGAAGCATCAGAGGTTTTATAACAACTGTATCAACCCTGATTTCTGGTATGGCCTTCAGTAAGGAGGTAGTGCGTGGACTCTGAAAATGCTAGACCCTGCTTATAGATGTGGATTTACATTGCATTAAGGAGCGGGATTTTCCTCAATGCCATTCCTGCCAATTCTTTAGCCACAGCAAAGAATTAAATCCATTAAAGCTGGTTTATTTCTGACACCATATAAAGAATTCATGTAAGAAGTGCGGAGAGGAAGTTATTTGCAACTCACACCACCACATGTTAGTGGGCCCACAGGAAACTATGTGTATATCCAGGTGCACCACCGGCGGTGGACTTTCTGCATACAGCCGGTATGCACTTCTTTTTCCAAGGATTTGCCATTTTGTGGTAGGGCTGAAGCAACATCTAAAACCTTGTGTGAGTGTTTTTAAATGGGGCGGTGAAAACAAGAGCTGCAAACAAGTGCAACTCTTCTTGTCATCTTGTGGAGACCTTGGTGCAGAACTCCAGGCTCAGCAAATGCCGGCAACACCAGTTTAAGCAGTACTGACCTAAGAAGAAGGGATAACAAGAAGCATGCACTGTAAATATAAAAAAATTATAGGAGTTGGGCAGTGTCCCAAAAGTGATGATTAATAAACGCTTCAATAAACCAGGCTATTATTTGATACATGGGGAAATCTTTCCAAATACTTCCAAAACGCTCTTCTTGCTTCCCTGCACGTTTGCAAGTGCTTTTCTTGCTTATCTGCTTTTAATAATAACCAGTTGCTGTGACTTCTGTGGGGCTGCTCTTTAATACAGAATGCCACAGGAGTTGCTGGGATGGAAAGCGCTGTCACATACCAGATATATATTAAACCTTTGCTACTCCTCTACGAGAGGGGGAGCTTAGTGATACTTTTTAAATCCACGTCAATGAGATATAGGTGGTAAAGACTAAGCCAAAGACTAATTATCCACCCTGGCAGGGCTGCAACAGGAGCCTAACCCCAGTTCTACATAGAATGCCCAGTACCTTCATGGGAATCAGGTAGACCATGGCAAGAGTCTAAATGTGGCATTTTTGAATGCAAAGGGATGGCCCAGTAATTGGCTAGTTTTGGAGTGGATATCTTTTTTTGCTGTCCATGTTTGTCATCCTGAACTTCAGACACATTCAGCGAAACGTCCGTCAGGAAATTATAACATGGAAAATTGGCATTTTCTAATGATTTCCATAGAGCAATTTCCAACTAGATAGACATCCTGTACAACAGTAGACCAAAAAATGACAAAGCATTGATTTTCTTAAGAAGAGAGACCTATATTTGTTACCCTCCACAGAAATAAGGCCAGCATCGTGGTGGTTGTTGGGTTGTAATTTGTGCGTGTTTCCACAGTATCAAACCCCATGCTGTTATGCTTGGCAAACGCTGGAGGTGAACAGTTCATCAGAGAAGGGAATCGGCACACATCAACAAGAGGACCAACTTGGTTAATATATGAGGAAGCTTGAATCACTCTCAAATAACACTATAAAATATACTGACACAAGCGTTAGCGTAACTGTAAAGCTTTTAAGTCAATCTTCAGGCATTTCTAGGTCCCGAGTTGAACTTGATATGAATAATACTGATTTAATTTAAACTTCAGGTTTAGTGTGTCCCTTGGGAGTTTTAAAGATCAGCTTAATGATTCCTTTGCTTATCAGACTGGCATATTTTCCATGTTGCTTGTTAATTAATATCTTATTGATTATCAAATATGATCAGTTTGAAGAAACATCATCACTGGTACCAGGTAAAACAATGGAAAGAAGTAATGATAAATAATTGCTCACTGGTATGAACAGTGGTTTCAGCACATCAGTTTCAAGGCACAGTGGCATAGGAGAGCTTTAAGATAGGACTATTTTTTTTTCCCCAGAAAAATTGGTTTAAACATTGGTAGATTTGGTAATTTTTTTTTCTTTTATCCCTGTGTTCTTTTTCATGACATGTATTTCTCAATGAAGTAATTTTATCCCTGCATTTGCATATTAAGAAAAGGAAAAAAAAATAAATCTGTGGGTTCTCATTTGTAGCAAGTTATGGTTTCCTACATGAGTTTTCCATGGAATTTGTTTAGGAAAAAATGTAGAGTGCGCCAAAATGAGATAATGACAGGGTTTGGTGTTTATCAAAGCCCTTTTTCCCCCGTCATCAAAGTGCCAACGTCCCACTGTGTACTGGACGAGAGGCTGCACAAGATAAAATGTGAAACGCCACTGCTCTCTTGTAAAGGTTCTCCTTTGCAGAAACCAGTACAGAGACCTGGGACATCGCGAGGATCTCTGCCTTTTAGCTTCCAGCACTAATTTCAGGTGAGGAAGATGAGAGTGTTCATGAACGTACAACAATAAAAACTCAATAGTTGATTCAATGTTGTCTAGATCCCACAGAAAACTGAAAGAGAGTCCCATTTCTACTACCTAAATACCCTGTGATGTGGATGCCTCTAAGTTAAGCCAACTAGTGGCTTAGCGTCACTATACCGGACAAGTGAGTGACCCATTGCTACTGGCTGCTTTGAAGTATGGCCAATCTCCTATTTGCTAGGGCTTTCCTGTGACTGCTTGAAATCACACTCTTCCAATGAGAGTTTTGGTCATCTTAAGTCATCTTAAATGTAGCATCTTAAATATTGCCCATTTTACCAGATTTTTTTGATCCTGAAAAATTCCTTGAAAACTCTGTGTATGACTGTAGACTTCAGGGCAATGTAATCATGAGGTTGATCATAAAAGTAACTTGATCTCTCTCACCTGTGATGGATTTTTTCCCTTCTCTTCTGCTTTGCCTTTCTGTCATTTTTCAAACCCTAAACTTGGTGCAAGTATGTTCTTTACACACTTTCTTCTTTAAAACTCAGTGTATTTCACAATCAGGAAGGGCTTTTCTTTTTTTTTCTTTTTTTATTTTCTTCCCCTCCAGGAAGAAAATTAAGTGTTTTATGTTTTTCCCATCTTACTATGGGTGAAATTTGTAAGTGGTATAAATCAACATCATTCCACTGAACTAGAAAGGCTCTACTTCCCCTTATAATGGTAGAGAAAATCACCTATTGAATTTATTATTTTTCACCAATTATAATAACTTATAAGCATTTCCGATTCGCTTTTATTTCATGGATAAAAATGGGTTTTATGTGTATGAGTCCTAGGGTGATAATAGCAGGGAGTAGTTTTACTGCACACATATAACTTTTCCTTAGGCCAAGAAAAGCAGCCACAGCGTTTCATCTACTCCCAGCAAAAATTAAGCAGGATTAAAAAAAAATAAATCTAATTGATGGGGACAGAAAGTGGTGGGAGAAGAGAAGCTGAAGTATGCAAATGAACAACATGAAGTATACAGAAATCACTCTAAGTAGTTTGTCCTCTATTTTAAATGTTTTTGAACTCTCTCAAATTAAACTTTCAATTAAATGATCATATTTTCAGTCTTTTTCCCCCCCCCCCTACAGCTACATGGGACAAAAATCAAAGCATGAAAAATAGAAACATGAATATTTAATCTGCGCGTTACTGTTGCAGACTTTTCAAAGCACAGTTTCCTAGCTGCCTGACCGCAGGGTAGAACAGCAGCAAAGTCATTCATGAGAGCATCCTGATCCAGGAAAGCTCATAATCTTTACATTAATAATCCGCATGTGGGGATCTTAAGCATTTGCAGAGGAACTGTGCTGAAAATGTGCCTTAATCTGGAAAAGAGAGGAAGATAGAAGGGACACGTGGGTGAAAGAAACACCAGAAGGATCCCCCCTTGGAGTAGCATGCCCAGAGAGCTGACGTATTTTGTAGGATTTGAGCTGTGTAATTAGTACAAATTTAAGTTTATATATTTTCCATAAAAATAAGGTTTAGAAGGAAAATGGGGTTTCAGCATCATCGCACATTTCCATATGAAGACAAGAAAAAGGACCATATTATGTATCTCTCTGCCCTTTTCCGCAGAGCCAGTTATTTAATTGTAGAAAGCAATCAGGTTCTTCAGGCATAATTTGCCTTTGGTAAATCTGTGCTGACTTTTGCCATTTATCTTGTTCTTCACGTGCCTGGAATTGGCCTCCATGAGGACTTGACCCGCAGTCTTTTTAAGGAATGTCCACTGTTTCCCAATGAATGCCAAGAGTGTTGAGAACTAAAAGGGGAAACAAGCAAAGATCCAATAGTGCCTGTTTTGAAACGTAATCTGTGTGTTTTAGAGACCTGAGAGCCACACGCAGTTTCCTGCACTGTCGATTTTGTGGACAATAACTAGAGCATCTGAACACAATTTCCTTCTTACTTCTTCCCTTACACTTAGTTGTTCCCACTGCAGCCAAGGCAGTAGCTGCTTATTACTAAGTATTACTTAATAAGTAGCATTATAGAAAATTACAATTTGTTCCAGGTAAAGCATCCCCCAACTTCAGTCTTATATTGAAGAGGTTGGGGAAATGGATGGTGGGTTGAGTTTGGAAGATGCTCAGGCTGGTGAAGGGGAAAAGACAGCAGGAGGGAATTAAACAGCAGCATCAATGTGCACAGGGGACCAGACTGCAGGAGCTGAGCTGTTTGTGAGTGTGTATAAATGTTAGCTGTGTGATGGTACTGCAAGAGTATAGGGGCTACAGGAAAGAAGAAAGGTCCTGCATATGCAGGCAACAAAAAAGCTGATGGAACCAATGTGGGATAAATTTATCATTGGGGTGAATGTATGCAAGCCCATCTATAATCCCAGTACGGATCCCAAGAAAGCTGAAAATCTCTGTCTAAATACCCACAGTATTGAGCTCTTCAGTGTCGTATCTGTTGGACTTTAACATGAAATTTGAGAGACTTAGGTGTCCATTAAAGAAAAACTGGTCGGAAGTTGAAGATATGCTGCTATTTTGATCATCCTCTCTGATGGACATAGTGTTCACGGCAGGTGTTTCCAGGCTCTGACAGAGGATGGGTGATGAAGTTTCAGCTCTTTTTGTGCCCTTTTTGAATGTTAAATGGAGGATGTGGTGGACCGGTGAGGTGCACGAGTGGAGCATTATTGGCTCCTGTTAAAGCACTGGGATCTGTTGATCCTAATCAATGGCACCAGTAAGTTGTCATGGCTTAAGACATTGCCTTCCTTCTGCGATTACCTCTTCTCCTAAATGTTCTGTGTGAGTCTGCTGAAGACTACAACTGAGCGTGTGGACATGTATAAGTCTATGCACATATATATGAGGAAGACACCACATGCACATACAGATAGGATATTTTTTTAGGTTGTCTGTTCAAAAGAAAGTAAACTAGATGGTTTACATAAGCGTGCTTCTTCCTGAAATGCTGAGCTATTTTAACATTGCATTCCACCAAAATGAATAATATTTGGCTTTTGGAGGCAGATTTTTCTGTGGTTACAACCTCTTTTGCACATCATAAAAGTCCAGCCCCATCCTCTTGCTTTCTTTCATTAAAAAGAACAACAGCTAACCTTTAAAAATACCGGTTTTGTCATACGCTTGCTTGGGTTTCAGCTGATGTGATTTATGTGTCTATCTTCAGAGTAAACATACTCATTGAGGAAAATAATCAAGCATATTATACCATAGAAATGAAGTTTTTGGGTGAGAGTGGGTCACGGCAGATGGTGCTGCTGAGGACGTGGTGTCTTTAGAGCTGACTTTGCAGAGGGGTGTCTGCTTGGGCTGGGCTGTGGGTCGAGGTGGGCTATGAGTCCAAGCTTTGAACTGGAAAACCTCTAACATTTGCAGGTGATCTGTGCGTGTAACGGTGAGCTGAGACCACAGCGGACCACTCCCGCCTTCACGTGAGAGTGTCGTGGTCATGTTCTGTTTCCAGGATGGGTAAACCAGGCTCCTGAATCCTGAATCCTCCCATATTTTGCAGCGTGGATCATATTAGCCATTTGTGGCTCCGGCTTACCTCCAGTTACAGACTGGCTGGTCATTAGCACCTTTAGTTAGTTAAGCAGATTCTGCTCTCAGATATACCACTGTGAGTCACAAGTTGATCCTCCAAAATTTAAAAACAAACAAGCAAGTAGTGCTAAAAGAATCTGTCCCAGCTTAAATAAGTTTATCCCTTGACTTAATGAAAATTTTCAGCTGCTGCAGATCTCTCTAGTTCTGTTTAAGACCCTAGAGCTATGCCTCTTCACACAGGCGAATGATCACATCCTAACTGAGCAGGATTTCTTGGTTAGAAGGGGAAAAATATTTGAGGAAGGAGTAAACGGCACTGTATCATTCCAACTGTTCAAAAATTGTTTTGCCAAAGCAACAGGAGAAAGCTGTTAAAAAAAGATTTTAATTCTAAGCCCTTTCGGCTTTCCCTGTAAGAAAACAAGGAAGAAGCAAACACAATGGCTAAAGAACATGAAAAGATCCCAAAGGTTAAGAATGCTCCAAGAAAAATACGCTCTCAATCCGAAATAGTGAGCAATGGAAACATTATTTGCACTACTTTCAGTGCTGTTATTGGTTGCAAGAGGCAGCAAAGCCCCTGTGATTTCCAAGGTCTGGTTTTCCTTGGGAAAGGGGACAGGAGGCGAGGAAGGTCCGAGGCTGAGCCTTTCTTCCCTGTTTCCCAGAGAGTTCAGGAAGTGCGTTCAGCTCTGGCCCATCTCCCACCACAAAGGGTATCATCGCATAGCTCATTTGCAGGGTGAATGCGAAGGCTGAAGTGGCAAATTGGATATTGATAACTTCCAGAAGACTTTTGGGGAGTGCTGTGTTATTCCACTCATCTGAAAAATCGACAAACAGTTGCAGGAAAAATGTTCCCTTTCTGGCCAAAAAGTATGACTCCAAATGAATTAACTTTCAAAACTGATATTTAAGGATGGTTTAATAGTCTGATGTCTCTCCAAGTCTTGCCAGAGCCATCATGTTGAAAAGCTGTAGACTCAGTTATGATAAGAGATAATTATTTGTGATTGTTTCCTCTCAGTATTATCATGTAAGGGGAAAAACAAGGGGGAAAGCACGTTTCAGTGCTCCCATCCCTCTCCCTCCTGTTCCTCAGTTCATATTCTGAGCTCTGAATGATGGACTGAGCAGGGAGGCTTTTGGGCGCTGTGCTGTTGGACTTCCTGATCCTAAAGGTATTTCCAACCCAGACGATTCAGTGACTCTCTGAAAGTGCTCTTGGGGATGTCAGCAGAGTGGAGCAGAGCAGCACTGCGCCTGCCGGAGAAGGCAGGACGGGCACAGCACAGCCACGTCCACCACCGCTACCGAACAACGGGCTTCCCTCTCTGCTGCTGGAATACTGTCATTCGTAACAGGAGGGGGAGAAGATTGCCTGCTCTTGTTTTGCTTCTCTTTGTTTTGCTGTTGGTTTGCCTTTGTCTAATGTTTTTATTAGTTAAGGATGGGACTTTTTTTTTTTTTTTAAAAGGAGGCAAGGATCCAAACTTAGACTTTTTGCATAAATATTGGCAGAACAGCTTATATGGGAGAAGGAAAACAAAGGTTATGGTGATTAGCACGTGATTTTACTTAGGCAGTGTATCAGTTAAATTAGTCTTGAAATTATAATGTTTCAGCTGCTCGCATTTTCTGTATTAAAAATAAAATTTAATTTTCCAGTTTCGCAGAAACAGAAATTCCAACCATTTGTTGATTTCCACCACCACCACCAGGAGGGAAGAAAAAGGAAAAAAATAGAATGAAATACAGCCTAATCTGCACAAAATAAATTTCCACAAAGGCTATTTCTATCTGGGGGAAAATGTCAGTGCAGCAATTTCAGCCATCCTCAGTGTCAGGCATCTCCCAGATAGCTGCATGTGCTTCATTGCTCATGGTCTCATTTAGCGTGGGGCAAACCTGGTCTAAATCTTCCCAGCTCTGTGATTTTGCTCTGTGCTAATGGCTGTGTAACCCAGATCAGAATTTACCACGGAATATGCAGAGATGCTCCTCATGCCCTCTGAGTCATTGGACGAGAACTAAGGTTTTGCGAAGCAGCAGCAGCGTGCACGCCGCCCAGCCGGCACAGACAGGGGAGTGCCATTTCTGACCGTGTGTGGCTAGGTTTTTCAATGCTTGGTTTAGTTCCATTCAGGCTACAAACCAGAGAACCAAACCAAAAACAGAGAAGAAAAAAAAAAAGGGAAAAAAATCCTTTCTGATTTTCAACATAAAGCTAGGATTACCACCAAAGAACAATAAAAATTCTTTTATTACCAACAACAGGAAGAGCAAAGGAAAAAAAAGCCACAGAAAATCTTTGTTATAATTTTTCCATAACAAATAAGGTCTTTTCTGGTCATGTTTGGCTTTTTTTTTCCTTAAAATTGTATCTGTTTAGGAAAAAAAAATCTTGTTTAGAATAAAAACAAAACTGCAGAGGAAAAAGCATAGCTCTTATTAAAGAGTTTGACATCATAACCCATCTATTAAATAGCAGTATTCTTAAAGGAAAGTAATTTACAAATAAAAGGACGGAAATGAAAGGTTGTATGAGTTCCCGAGCCCATTGTTGAGGCAGTAAAGCACAGAAAACTTCCACTATCTATAGTGGCTGAAGTCATGTATTAGCAGGAACCAGCACTGGAGGTTCCCACAGGGAGAAGATCCTTGTAGAGAAAAAAGGCTGTGACTCGCCTTGTTATTTCTTTATTCCCCACACTTTTTTTGTAGCTTTACTGTGAGTGACTAGGGAAGACACAGCATGAAAGGGAAGAGAAACACGCAGCTTCCCTTGGCTAGCGGGCATGATGGAGCTGCGTCACGCGGCACCCGGCTCTCCCTGGCCCACCATGAACGCTCCTGCCCAGCAAGCGCGGCCGAGCATCGGCTGAAAGCTGGCTCCCGTGATATTGAGGGGGGTGGGAAGTTATCTCCAAGAGCTTTTTTTATGCTCTCCCTAGATTTGGGGGCTGGTTTGGGTTTGTTTTCACTGGGCTTCTGAAAGAGAAAACTCTCTTTCTTCTTACAAAGCCTGGCACTCTTTCTTCCTGCGCCGGCGTTTGCCGTGTGGCTCTGTCTGAGGCTGATTAGGGTCGATAACGTGCGGTAGTGATTTATTACCATGTGAGACCGTAATGCCAAAACGGATGGATTCGACATAAAACAGTTACAGAAATGGTCCTTTTTTTTCCTTATCTGCCTCTGCTCTTGATAGCAAAGGCGGCCTGCTAACAAAAGGTTTTGTTCCCCATTAATCCATAGTGAGAAGTACCAGGCAATTCACGCTTCCATCAAAGAGGTCAGTCTGCTCTGATCCTCTGCCATGGAGTGACAGGAGATGCTGCTAATCCAGACCCCGGTAATGGCCATCCCGGATCACAGCAGCTGGGGTCCCCTTGGGCACATCCCAGCGGAAGGGCGGTGTCTGGAGTCCCCTTTGGGTAAACAAGGGACACTTTTCCCAAAGGGTCATTGACGGTGGCTCGACGATGAAGCAACGAAACACAGTTCTCATCAAGTTGTAATGAGACTGAAGCAGCAATAAGTTCCAGGTTCTTTAATCAAATTCCTAAAATTATAAATAAATATTAAAATGCTGACAAGAACCTCCTCATCACCATGCAGCTCTCTTGTGTTCCTCCGTTGATACCCACCTGCACCTTCCCACATCCAAGTACCTCTTGCTTTCCCTGGTTGCGTTGCCTTGAAATTACTGTCTGAATTGAGCAAGGGCTTGGGAAGAGGTTCAGCTATAGGCAGCTTCCTCGCTGTCAGTTCCCAGTTCCCTCTCAACAGATAACCGGGGGTCGCCGGGGCATGAGGCCCAGCAAAAGCCTGAGTTCTTCTGCACTGGGATCTGCACTGGCATCTGACGCTCGAAGCTCTTCAAAGCAGAGTTTAGAAATGGGTGTGTTTGTGCAGCACCAAAGGGGTCCAGTCCTTTCAGCCGCCTACATTGTATTATACGGTGTTAACCCTCTGCTCCAGTTGCTTTGATAGCCAAAAGGGTCAAAGATTCTCATTTTGATTTGAACACTGATGTCTAACCCAGAAAACATAATCAAATGAGTCTCAAAAAAATAAAAAGACTGTTTCTGTATGCATAATTCCAGATGTAAATACTCCTTTAATTTAGTACAAAATTATTTATTGTAAATTCTTTTATACCATTGCTAGGTTTCATTATTGGTTTTGTTTTTCGTTTTCTGATGCGTTTTGTGGGTTTGGGGTCTAAATGAATCAGAGAGTACTAGCAATGACTTGAACTAGCTTTTAAAAGAAGTCCTTTTGTTTTTATTTCCTCCTTGCAGCACTGTTTTTTCTCTCTGACCTTCCCATCATGGGCTTTCTCAAGAGGGCCGCACAGTGTGCCATGGTGTGTGATGGGAGGATTAAGATCACCATGGCCAAACTTCTTCCTGAGGTACATTCGTATAAATATTAGAGGATCCCTCAAGATGAATTCTGCAATATATTTTGGGAAGATTGTGGTGATGAAATGATGATACATCTCATCCAGAATCTGTAGGAGGAAGATGTCCCAGAAGAAAAAACCCAGGTACTAAGCAGTTTTTCACAGCCCAGTGTTCACATCTACAAACAAACAACCTAAACAACCAAAACTGAATAACATTGGGTCTTTTCCTGTAAAAGAGGTACCAATCTAGATCTAAGACCCCTACAGAAACAGGATGCAAAGTCAAGGCAAAATGTAATTTTAGTGCTGTGTGGAACAGAGCTGAGGTCCGTCAGGGCTGGGCAGAGACGGGCCAGCAGGGAATATGGCCAAGGACCGGAGCTGCATTAATGATGGTGATTTAGATAAGGTGCAGAACAGCTCCGTGGCTGGGTCATAACACATCTACCTGTTCTCTCATACAGCCTGATATATTATATAAAAACCAATCTTAATAACATTATTTTTCTATTTCACAGAAGGTGATATAGCACAAGATACCTCCAAGACACGGAAGACCTTATCTCAGGTCTGTTTAACCACGAGCTTCCTACTGTCCATCCCTTGGTCCATGAAATACAATACAAAGTCATACAGAGAAGGACAGAGATCCGTTCTGATTCATTCTTTCCCA
The DNA here is from genome assembly GCA_013398815.1 of Ibidorhyncha struthersii. Classification (NCBI taxonomy): domain Eukaryota; kingdom Metazoa; phylum Chordata; class Aves; order Charadriiformes; family Charadriidae; genus Ibidorhyncha; species Ibidorhyncha struthersii. The sequence goes on from VZSZ01010833.1 coordinate 816,151, forward strand.
AAGACACTTTCTTTTGAGAACAGTGGAAAGTACCTCTTTTTTTTTTTCCATGACCATAATTTAATTCTTTATTTTAACCAAGTTGCTACGTTCTTTCTCCTTGATAACTCACGACTTCGAATGTAAAAAATGTATTATTACAAGAGACAATTACGGGGTTCAAAGCATTCTGAAGCATTCCATGCTTCCAGCTTCTGGTACTGATATAAGTAGAGGAATATTTGTGGTTTTTTTACTTGCATGAAGTGGAAGAGTTCCAAGAGCTGGTGGTAAAAGGCCTAATGAAAGTCTGCCTTCATCAGACACAACAAAGATCCTGCGTCCTGGGAGGTTAACTGTTTATATGGATGTGATGCCCAAGCACCATCATACAACTCTTTCACAAACAAGCCCTTGACCATGTAAACTCAATCATTTCACGCTCAGTCAAAAATAACAATGGCAAAATAATAAGAAAAAAATAAATCCTGGTTATGTTTGGCTTTAATTTTTTTTCCCCCCCTTAAATAAAGTATTGCTTTGGAAGTTCAAGGTATGCAGCTCTGTAGTTCCGAAAGTTTGTTTGGACTCAAGAGGTGTCCAGCACCTTTGGTGGTGTAGTTGGATACCAGCAGGCTATCGAAGGAGGGTCAGTTTTGAAGTACGCACAGTTGTTGCACAAACATCTGACTGCTGTAGTGCAGGAGGTTCTTTTCTACTGAACCTTCTGTTTGTCATTTATTTTTCCATTTTATAAATACTGATTGGAAACTTCTTCTTGGAAGGAAGAAGGAAATCTTGCGGATTGTAAACACTGAGAAGAAGATGAATTGTTTAGGATGGTGGAAAGGGTATAAGGACTGAAAGCATACTGTTAAGTAGAGGAAAGTTTAGGCTGAATAACAGGATAAACTTCCAAGTGCTGAAATCTTATTAGACTGTGGAAAATTCTTCCAAAGGATGTGGGAGAAGCTCCACTGTTTGAGCAGTTTGCCATTAGATTGGACAAAGAACTAAAAATAAATGTTGAACAATCTTGCCCTAGCAAAGGGGGTGAAGCGGCGAGGCCAAGTCAACGTATCCAACACCACCTCCTTCGATTTCATTGATCACAAACCTGTCCATGCCCAGAGGGTGAGAATATCAATGAGACGCATGTGTCTAAAGATGAATTCCCGCACCGTGTTCAGCACACAGGGATGGACTCGGACTCTGTAACCTGCTGAAGAGAAAACCTATCCAATGCAAGAAAGTAGGACCTGCCAGCAGCTCCCATCTCAGCAAGATATGTAGCAATTTTAAACCAGGAAAATGGAAACTAAATATATTTGACTGAAACTAAATATTTGAATTGCTCTGCTGTCCAGAGGGCTAATTGCACCTTAGGGTTCAGAGAGCCTTCTTCATCCACGTGGAGTGGCCTAGGAGAGCACATGAAGAAAATTGGAAAGATATGTTATGTTTTCAGACCATCAGAAAGAATATGGAAATCAATTTGACACAGCTGAGGCCAAACAGGGAGACGTTATGCCCTATCACTTGCCATCTGTCCTTAAAGGACGTGTTCAGATTCGGCACCAGTGGTGATGCCCCAGGGGGAAAGAGCAGTCAGCAGTAATTGAAGATTTGCTGTGTCACTCGGGCAAAATAATTTAAGTGCCTTGTATCAGGTGATCCAACATTCAGGAGAAAATTTAAGTTTTAAATATGCCTGTGTTTAAGTAATGGGCTAATAAAATTATCGTCAGTGTGGATGACAGTATTAGATGATCTAAGTTGCTTGCTTGCTTTATGTAGTAACGGCAGATGACATGAGGCAAAGAAGATACAGCAGCATTTACAGCTGTAACAATTTGCCAGCAAGAATAGTAGTGTTTTGGATGTTAATCCACTTGCTGCCTTTTCCCCTTCTCTTTATGGATGATGTAAAAGCAAATTCTATTTTTTTAAAAATCCATTTGTGATAGTATCGACCAGAAGTTCCTGAGGACACGTGAAATCTGCCCACTGACTTTGCTGGGTCCTTGGATTTTATCAGACCGTCTAAATGTATTACATAAACACCGTATTTCTGAATGGTTTGCTCCGGAGACTTGTTATGAGTCTTCAAAATTTGATCTGAGTTCCTTCACTCTAACTGGTCAGATGAATCACATGGTGGCAGTTCCAGTCCTGAATGGAGGCATGTGTAAGCACATCTGGTGCAAATATTTCCTGGTAGAAACCGAAATGTCAGTTTCTGTAAATACTTCTCTGTGTGATTCTGAAATTTGCTCTCCGCTACGTTTTTGGCCAGTAAAACTTGATAACTCAAAAGTTCTTAGAAAGCAAAGACAAAGAGAGGTGAACGTGGCCAAAGTGACTTTACTGCAAATTTGAATGAATCTAATATCAGTTAAAGCACGTGTTAAAGCTGCAATAAAATTGAATTTTTTGTAAAGACTTGAGAAGATGCACAGTTCTTGAACTAGCAGTAGAGCAGATGGAAACCTCAGGTTTTTAAGTTAAAAGCAAATCAGCTGGGATGGCGTCACTGCTATGTGCATGGAAATACAGAATATACACTTTTAATAGATGGGAATAAAACACGGTGTTTATTTTTATATGTCTATTTCGTATTTTCTGCTGGACATGTTACCTTAGTTGAGAGGGCATTTGAATCCCACCGTGAGCATAGGTGAACTGCACCGGTCTCCTACGCATGTCTGTAAACTTCACTAAAAATCATTACAATTCGGGGTACCAGACTGGAATGAACTTCTTGGTTATTTCCTGTCTAAACCAGATCCTACTTTTTTTCCTGAAAACTGATGAATATAAAAATTAATTTGAAATTTCTCCATGTTATTTTTTTAATTATTATAATTCAAATGTTCTTCCAGAACCTTAGTGCTTTTAGAGCCAGAAATGTGATTTCTAGCCTGCTCTCCTTGTAAATGATGTATTAATTTTTCCACCAGCAACCGGACACTCTAGTCTGGAGGGAGTCTCACCAGATCATCCTACAGCAGCTGTCTCATCATGGCAGTCACTGTCTTGGAGCCAGGCGACCTGCGGCAGCTCTGGCGGCAGTAGGAAGGGCCACTTGATGGTCACCTTTCCTTGGCTGATCCCTAACCTTGGCTAAGAGGATCCAAAATGCTACCAGTCTTCTTCCAGTGTGGCCACGGAAAGCTGGGCGCAGTTGCAGGGTGGGCTCGGCTGGGGGGAATTTCACTTGCTGGTTAAGTCAACAGCCAAATCTCAGCTTCTCCAAATGTGTGGCAACACGTTCCTATGGATACTTGACCTTGGCATCCAAAGATAAAGGGACTTCTTGTGTCTTTTCAAGTCAGGCGCATTCTTAATTGTTGCATTTAGCAAGAGATTTCTCTTCTTTATTCCCCTTTCTTCTAACACATCTCTGCCTTGTCTCATTTTTTCTTTTCATTTTTTCCTTCAAACTGTTCTTTTCTTCTTTCCTGACTTTGTCCTACACCTTTCCTTAACGCTACCCCAGATCTTTTTCCTTCTCCCACTGTTATGAATCCTCAAGGGCCGCAAGAATTTTCCATTTTCCTGCCCTAAACTCTTCGTATATCTCTCCCCACCTCGTTACAATAAAATAATTCTTCCATTTCGCTGTCACCTCAATTTAGCTCTCTCACCCTCCACTCCCTCTTTTTCCCCTGGTTTAAAGACCGACCAGCATTTCCTGAATTGGAAAAGCCACAATAATATTTTTTCCATTGAAAATACCACAAGTACAGTATTTCCATTGAACATACCACAAGAACAGTGTTTCCATTGAACATACCACAAGGACGGTGCTTTTGAGGTATCTAAATGCTAAGATGAACTCATAATGTTCATCTTGGACTCATTAAACCAAAGCCCTTTCTCTTCTCAAAAAAACTTTCCTCAGACAGAGAAAGAATTTTTACTCACAGGTTTCAAAAAAAGAAAAAAAAAATACAATAAAAACAAGACCTAGACAGAGCCAGGACAATTTTGCACTTGCTTGGTGAGTAAAATATAAATAGGTTTTAGCAAGTTAAAAAAAAAAAAATCCATTAAAAGTGCTCAGAGTGGTTGAACAGCTGGAAAAGCAACTTTTTTTGATAACATTTAAAGCTGCTTAGCAGCTGGGGAAAAAATCGCCTGTAAAAACACTTAACATTTACAGCCACTCAGTGGCTGGAAAAGCAACTTGTTATAAAATTGATTTAACATTTCAGTGGCTGGAAAAGACATACACACACACATACATATAACTGCAGTGTTTTACATAGCTATTTATGGGTATTTAGGCACAGATAATGCTATAAATAGATAAGCTTGGCATTTCTGCTGATGCCATTGTGGCAGAGAATAATTTCCATTCAGAGCATTCACCGTTTTATTTTATTTTCTGGGAGTTCAAACCTGAGCCATTTAAATTCCCATCAGTCTGGGGTCTGGCATGCCTGGATGCTCAGCCATCCCACCCAGCCCCCGGGAACGTCTTAAATCATTTCAGTTACGGAGCACTTTATGAAATAATAACTGAGTTCTGTATCTGAAAAGCTCAAACGAAAGACTGACTGAGGCAGCAGAGCCCGAACTCGTTTACAAATAACATTTGTCATGAAGAGTGCTGGATGGGACGCTCGCCGGCGGCGCACCTGATCTGACAGGAGCTACGTGCTGCCTTTGTGCCACGAGCTGACAAGCCATACACCCCCCAAAGTGACAGGAACAATATCTGATTATTAAAAAAGTGATGTGAAAAGCACCGTGTAAGTAGTAATTAAGCGTATTTGTTTCTCCTTGGGATTAGAGTTCTTTAAAACGCTGTTTTTGAGCGTGAGTCATGTAATACACCCTGGAGCAGCATAAGGCAGTTGCGCTCTCAGCCCCTGGTCCCCACACGCAGCCTCTGCTCCCCGGCATCCAGCTGTGCGTCCAGAGGTGCTGCGCGGGCAGGTCCCATGCTCGGCCCCCCGTCAAAGCCCCCGGAACTGGGACTGAAGCCTCTGCCCAAAGGTTAATGCTAACAGGCTTTCTGTCACAGCCTGTAAACCGTGAAACACTTTCATGCCTCAGAACCTCGGTGCGTGTGGGCATACACTGGAAATAATTGCTGTATTAAATTACTGTAATAACGTAATAGATCTGTTTGCAGCACAGGAACTTAATTCTTCCCTAGAACTGGTGATTTCCATTTTCCCCGGCCCCTGGGGAAGCGGTGGGGCTCTCTGTCACTCTCCCTCAGACTTTGCCTCCGTCTGACATTGCTGTTTCATTTTGCCAAGTGTGTCTCTGTGACAAAATTAACTGGACGCGTCCGTCGTGCTTGAAAGATGTCATAAAACTGTAGAGGCAGTTATTGCACTGTTACAACAAATTTCTGCAGTAAAACATTTTACGCGATGCATGTTTTGCTGGTGGGGGGCAGTCAAGGCAAACTGAGGACCCCTGTAAAAGGGGGTGAGCCAACCTCGCTCCCCAAGAGCCAACCGCAGGCTGGTGGTGAGCCCCTGCAGGAGAGAACCATGTCTCCTGGAGCACAGCAGCTAATTACATTTTATTTCCAAGCAAGGATGTCCTGAGGGGCTGGATCATGGCTGAGGCGGTGTAACCGATTGCTCCCCACTGAGTAAAGAGGGACAAGTAAATGTTGCTGTGATTGGGTGTCATTTCCCAAACCCTGACAGTCCCCAACCTCTCCTGAAGTCAGGAGTAGAGCCCAAAGTGTCTTTTAGCTGGGTTTGATGCCAGCTTTTGGAGCTCAGATGAGAAACTGGATGTCTTACCTCTGCTGGTAACTCTGCAGATAATGAGGCAGTGCTCCGAAAGTATCTGAGATGGGGATCTTTTAAGTGTAACCACTTTGTGGCCAAATACCTGTGAAAGTGGAAAAATAATAATTACCTATGAGTATGTGAAGACATATATTCCTCAAGGACAGACAGGAATCATTTAGTGTCATCGGGGTGAAGGGAGGAGGTGCAAAAAGAAGATTTTAAGAAGAGTTTTCCTGCCAGGGAGAGCTATTAGGCACTGGAATTATTTCCTCAATGAAAGCAGAGGAAGGCGATTCCTTCAGACATTTAATAATAGATTGGGCAAAGAATTAGGAAATATAAAGAAGAATCCTGTACTGGCAGGTAATTGAGCTAATCAGAACTAGTAGTACTTAAACTGTTATTTTTTTTAGGATCATTTAAAGTCAGCTGCAATAGATATTTCATTAATTTACAGTCTTTTTCATTGCAGTCCAATGCCCAGGAGTAAGGCAGAACAGCTTAATATTAAAAAAAGCATAAAACCAGTAACGGCTGAGAACACTAGGGTGATGCATTGCCAGCAAGGCGAGATTTCATGGGCACGCATAAAATACACAAGCAAGTTTGCAAGCAGGCCACAAAAGCCAATGTGGAAGAGAAGTGGGAGAAGGAGCCAAGGTTTGATCTGGAAAATAAAAAGGGAAAAGCAAGGATGAAGAACCAGGGGATTGGACGAGATGGGATGGGGTGGGAGGGGGTCCTGGAGAGGACTCTGTCTTGGCAACGGCCGTGGAAAATAAAAGTGCAGAATAAAAAACTGCTTTAAGAACAGCCCGTGATCAAATACCAGACTGGCTAATTTGTGTTTCAGGGGCTAAGCAGAGGATGCTCGCTGCAGCCTGTGCCTCTCTACCTTGCAACACATTTTGTGTTCCTGGACACACGGCAAGTAGTAAATCACGAGCATCCGGCTCAGACTTGAACTGGGGTGTAAAGGCTGAGCAGCATTAGATGGAATAACTAAATTTGGGGAAAGGCAGACACTTCAGAGCACTGTGGTGTCTGGATTATCCAGAGGATGACTAAGCCAGGTACTTTTTTTCTCTCACTGTTCGCCCTGAACAGCATGGTGGGTGCCAGGTTTTATTCTTTCATCCTTTCTCCCTGTTCTGCATTGTCGAAATAAAATTTCGAACATGCTGTAATTATTCCATATGGGATTATTCACGAGTTCTGTACATTGCTGGGCATGGCACCGTGGCAGCCAGGATGCTGAGGTCAGGAGGGGACGCGTCCTGGGGCATCCCATCAGCTCCATGAGCGACTGGCAGATGATGCCGAGTGCATCCATAATACCAGCAGAACCCCATCGCCCCACTTCCGCAGCTGAGGACATGTGGTCTCCCCGACGTTGGGGGGCAGGGGCCAGGGGGGAAGTTTGTTCCTAAAACAAAGCTGAAAAGAAAGAAGGAAAGAGAAAATCCTCCAATGATATCCTCACCCATAAATTCCGTCAGAGCTGAGTAAATGCAAATGAAGTTAATTTCCTTTTTAACAACATAATGGCATTTCAGATTACCTCTAGGTCCAATTCACCAATCCACACCCATTATGAACAATAATTACAGTTGTAATTCCTCAAAGGCCGTAAGTGCTTACCAGTATATAGAAAGGTTGAAGTATTTGTCCCAGAGGTGTCAGAGCGAGATATTTATGTACTTGGTGACTGTAATGGGTGGAGAGGCACAGTCTAACACACTTGTTCTGGTTTAATAGCCGTTTACTCCACAAGCATCATCCCTTAGTGATGCTATTATCATTAAGCCAGAGTAATGGTATCAGAAGCTGTCCCTGTACTTCTACAGTTGTTCTGTACCCTGCGGAGAGAAACCCTCAGTACAAATCTAACCCTGCTTATTTGAAAGCTGCGCAGAAGCCCAGGTTATTCACTATGTGTATGCACAGTGACCAGAGCAATTAAGTTTTATTACGACTGGAGCCTGGGATAATCCTGAGCTGTAGCTGCCCCGGAGAGCCGCCGTCCCTCTCAGCTCAGGTGGCCGCTCCGAGAGACATGGTGCTCCATGTCTTTCCCCATCCCAGGGCAGACGTCAGAGGTGATGTGGTTAGAGGAGCTTTTGTCTTCTTGTGTCTTTGAGGGAAGAGGAAGAGTGGAAGAAAGAGAGGGGAATATTACGTGAGTCAGTGCTTCTTCTCGAGATATCTATGTAGTTGCAGTATAATTAGGCCCAAGGGAAAAGGGACCATGAAGGAAAAGAAAGCTGAATCTCTGAATTTGGATCATTGCACTAGGAACCGAAAAGACTTACTTTGTGGAAAAGTTACTAACTTCACCCTGTACCGTACAACTCTAATTTATACCCTATTAGAAGTTGATAGCACCATTAGATTTAAATTATAGCTATATTAACATCCATCAGCAAGTTGACCTAGAAACTTATTTATTTAAGAACGTAAGTGGTCTGAGTAGAAGACTTATTTCAGATGCCAAAAACAAAAACAAGTACAATGGGGTTTGGATCTAGACAATGGTTGGGAACCGTATTGGCAGCCATCAAGTTAGAGTATTTGATCTTCACAGCTTGACGTCAAGAATGGCTTTTAAATCTCCTGGCTGGTAAATATATCTGGCTCATACGTTGTTTAACATTTGAGGCGCTTATAGATATTGTGGTTACAAAGTTGATCAAACATGCAAGGCATTATTTGTAGGAAAAACATTTACCTTACTGGAGAGGCTTGACATATACAGAAGGCTCAAATGATTTCCCGTCCGCTTTAGCGCATAAAGTAAATTGGAATTTGCTTTGAGAATCAAAAAAAAAAAAAAAAGGCAGTTCTTCAGCTGCATACTGCTGTGTCTGGTGCAGCTCCTGAATGCCTATAGGTAAGTTCAGTACCATTTTCTTTTGTGAGATAAAACTTGCTCGAAGAGTTCAAAGACGTTTACATTGTAAAGCAAAGCAAAAGGAAAATTAACTTAGATTTGAGAACTGAATGTGAAAATTGCGGTTATGGTTTCAGTTCTCTTGTTCCTCTGTCAATGGCAAAATAAACAAAAAGAGAGCAGGAGAAGGACTGGAAAGGTAGGGGAAAGGGGGAAGGAGAAGAGTAGAAAAGAGAAATAAACCGGACATTTTTAACATCGTTCTTGAAAAATGTGCTCAAGGTTTTCCCGGAGAATGTTTGGGAGAAAAAGAAAGGTCCCGTTCAGAGGAGGTGGTTGAAGGAGGTGGAGGGTTTTGTGTAAGGAGACCATATGTTGTGTTCCAGTGGGACTTCGTGCAGGGATCTGCCTCTCTGACTGCCATCGCTGCCTCCACCTCAGTGACGCTTCAGTGAAGAAGAGGAACCCATATTTTACAATATTTGCTCTTACCTCAGCAGAGCAGCGTGAGGCAGAGGCTGAAAACTGCAGTAGTAATTAAGGAGGATTGCAGTGGATTAAAAGAAATGAGGGAAGGGAAAAGGGCTAATTCTCCTCACAGCTACGAAAGCAAAAAGGAGTGTTGTTCGTGGTCTGCATCTTCCCTTCCCGGTGATGGGGAGCACAGCAGCCTTCCCGCTCCCTCTGCTTCCTTCTGCCCCTGGGCTTTGTGGTATGCCACCCCTCTCCTCTGGGCTGTGAGATGCCTTCAGGCTTGTCCGGCAGTGTCCTAAGATGAGTGTAGATGGCGTAACCAAAAATCCCATTTACTCCTGAGGAAGCCGAGCCCCTATGTTTGCTACCTCTCTGGACATAAGTATCCCTTAGAAGACGCTCTAGTAAGAACCATTCCATTACCAACAGGAAAATGTTGCTTTTCCACTCCAGACTTCAATTTTTCATATTCCTTCTATTCAAGAGAAGAGAGAGGTCTGACTGTACGACTTGTGTGGGTTCAGCTCCGCGCTGACGCTGCTCTTCTGAATCATAACTGAGATAAAGATTCTCTTTCCACTCAGGTTAAAAATACTGCAAAGCCTTTTCCTGGAAATAGTTTATTTTGAAGTGAACCAGTGCAATTTGTTCATGGCTGCCATTGCTGCAGATATAAGCTCTTAATAAACCACTGGCAGAGTATATTTGAGGAATACTCTGCAGGGTGAGTTCAACCATCTGTAAAACCCAGGGAATGGGCACCAAAGAGACACATTAGGAAATTCCCAACAGTGTGAAAAGCATCAGCTGTCGCTTACACTTGTATAAGACATCAAAGAATCCAGCAGGCTAAAAATCCATTGAAAACCAGACCTCTCAGGAAAAACTTTCATTTCTAACTTTCAAAGTGTTGAATTTATGTGGGAACTGCTTTAGTTTGAAGGTTGGTTTCCAGCAGATTGGATGTGTGAGCCCTACAGACTCAGAAGCAAGAAAGCAAATAAAAAGCACCAATTTTGATATGTATTTGCTAAAAATAATAATGTTTTTTAAGCCAGTCCCTGGAGTTTTGGGCGTTGACTCATGACTTCTGAATGCTTTGACAGGCAGTAACACAGACTATCCAGTAAGGGAACCAGGATATTACCACCTGAGCTGAATAACTAATGAGCAGCACTGAAACTGCGAAGGTTTTGCATACCAAGAGCTATTGCTGAGAAAATTTATGAACAATTTTGAATATCAAATTCATTTGAGAATCCGACAATTTGTGGACAACCATCGAACAAAAAAATTCAAAAAAAACAAGTCCAAAGTCTCAGGATCAGCAAAGGATGTGTACAAAATTCTCTTTCATGTTATTATTGGACTGGGCCAGACGTCCAGACACACCGAGTTACTCAAGCTCGCTGTCAGCTACACCATAAATTTATATGGAATTTCAGTGCTATCTCAGAGGGCCAATATTGGCTTAAGGTGTTTCCATTTCAGAACCTTGTCCCATGGCAGATTGGTATTTTTTTGCCCAGTTTTGCTTAGTGTTGAGCTTTCTGAATGACTTTAGCTTCACAAATCTTTATTGGCCACATATTCCTGTCCCAGACTGCTCCAGCTCCACGTTACTGCAATCCAGCACCTGCTGGTCAGACTTAACACCAGTCTGGTGTCAGTGGATGCTACTGTGCTATTTATAAACCCTTTGCTACATACAGGTATTTATGGCACTGACTAGGGTCAAGAAGAACAAAAAAAAAAAAAAAGAAAAAGAAAAAAGGTTCACTCCATTTTTATTAGTTAAGTTCACAGCCAACCATATGGCCACAAACCAGGAGCCGCCAGCTCAGACAACTGGAACGGCATCGCTTTCTGAATCCTGCAAAAGCCATTATATTGTATTATGTATGTGGAGAGGTGTCAGATATTTAATAAATGACAACAAGTTCCTCCCTGAGACCCCTGTGTCACTCTTGTACCCAATCACTTGTAATAACAAAGGTCCTTCGTTTTACAGGTGCACGTGCCTCCCGAGGAGGTACCGCGGTCCCACTGGCACTTCCCTCCTGTTCGGCTCTTACCCAAAAAGATATGTTTCTTTGCTGAAATAAATCATGTTGATGAAGATACAGACACAGTCCTGAGTGAAACAGGAAGAACACGCAGCTGTGACTGCAAGTGCTAATGGAGGGGATAGAGTCCCCTAAGTCCCCTTCTAACCACACGATATATTTTGGAGGTTATTTCATGTAGTCTTTTGCTCTTTTTTTTCTGCTGTGCTTTGTCCTTGCAGNGCATCCTCACAAAAGCTATTGTGCAAAATCAACAGGAGCTCAGATGTTCTGAGCAGAGTATCCTGCACTACTTATTATAGAAAGCTGCACATCTCCTGAGGGTACCTGTCTTGCATCCTCTGGTGGAGCATAACATGGTGGTGCCCAGCAAGGATTGATGAAGTGTATAAGTGCATTTAGCTTTGTGGACATCATCATAGAATCATAGAATAGTTTAGGTTGGAAAGGACCTTGAAGATCATCCAGTGCCACCCCCTGCCCTGGGCAGGGATACCTCCCCCCAGCCCAGGTTGCTCCAAGCCCCGTCCAACCTGGCCTTGAACAACTCCAGGGATGGGGCAGCCACAGCTTCCCTGGGCACCCTGCGCCAGGGGCTCACCACCCTCACAGGGAAATATTTCTTCCTGATCTCTCATCTAAATCTCCCTTCTTCCAGTTTGAAGCCATTCCCCTTTGTCCTGTCACTGCATGCCCTTGTAAAAAGGCCTTCCCCAGATCCTAACTCACGTCCCAGAGGGATGACAGCCATGTTGGTGTCATTCAAAGTAAGCCAGTAAACTTTACCTCTTAACACATCTCATCAGCTCAGGCGTACCGGGATGCCAATAAACATATACTAATACCGGGGCTGTGCTTGTCATTCTTGCTGGTGGGTCTCTGCCCTGCTCTCTGCTGAGCACAGAGGACCGTGGGCAATGCTGCGCTCAAGGCTGGTGCTGCTGTTGCCTCTTACTGTGGCTTTCACAAGGTCATTCTCATTCTTTTTGAATCAGTTTCCCTATCGGTAAGATAAAGGTTCCTAATACCTACCTTACCTCAGGCTTGTGTGTAGGTTTAATTAATAATCCGCAGTCTCTGTGGGAGTTACAAAGAGGCGGAAGGACTGGGGGAGGGAGCAGCAGGGTAACAGTCGTAGGAAACACATGGTCGCAGAGCTGAGCCGTGCGCAGAAATTCCCATCAGGGAACAATGCTGCACCAGCTGGGAGAGGCGAAGGTGACCTCAGGGCTTCGCCTCTCCATTGCCGCGAGCCCATTGTTCTATTGTGTCCTTTGCAGGGAGTTCAAGGGGATAAACAGCATTTTCCAACTGAGTTTAGTCTCTGGGATGGCTTTCTTCCCTTCTAGCTTTATTTGATCAAAGAAATCGAGGATCGATGCGCTGCACACCTGCCAGAGCGCAGGTTCGGCATGTGGTTTTGGAGAGGCAGTTACAGTCTGTCCCAAGGTGTCCTGCTGTCCTGGGCTGGGGGCTCAAGGAGACGGTGCTGAGCAAACCCAAGAGTCCAGTGAGATGAAGAATGATGTCCCCAGAACCTCCCCTGGAATCTTCAGTCCCAACACCCACAAACAATCAAGGCACCTCATATGAGCTGCAGCATCCTCCTGTGCACCACAGCTGTGGCCGAAGGCACCCTCAGAGCCATGCCGCTGGTGGGAATGAGCCCAGGGCCAGGGAGGAACCATTGTGGTCCTTCCCTACAGACGTCTGGAGCGATTCATCCCTGCACAGCCCAGTCCTGAGGAGATGGCGATGTTCAGAGGGTGGACCAGTGCTGCATCAGAGGGGACTGGAAGAAACAGCCACCACACCAAAGCAGGGCTAACTTTGTGTTCTAAATTAGACATAGAAATTAAAATTAAATGAAACACATTAAAAGTTTCAACTCCTTAGTTTCCCTAAACAGCTCAGCAAAGTAGAAAGCACCTGAATTTAAAGCCCAACATGAGCAGGTGTAATGCAACTGCATCAAGAGTCCTGGCTGAGACAAAGCACAGCTCAGCCAGCAGTTGCCTTCACTTTTCCCCGTTACACCCATGCTTCCTCAACAAGTGAACTGACCGTTCCTCTCATTTCTGATCAGGCATGATTAGCACACTGTTCTTCCTGTGAGCTTGTCCCCGGGTCAGCTGCTCTGTCCAGGTTCAATGTTTTCTTCCAGGATACCCTGAAGTCTCTTCCCAGTCTGAGGCTGTGTTAAACCTCTTCACCTTCACCATACCCAGGACTCTCAGAAACCTTCCCTTTAATATCTCCGTATCGCTGGAGGAAGGAGATGGCAGATTGGCCAATCTAATATTTTGCAAAATAAAACCATATAGATTCCAGCTGTCACCATATGATCAGCCTACTTTGGCAGAAGGAGATGTGCCGTGCTCCCCCGGGCCTATTTGATTTCAGCATGAAGGTATGCCATTTTTACATTAGAAGACACACCCGTTGTTATTCAAAGTTCCTTAAATATACTTAAGCTTTCAATCACCTTGCAGTCTGTTATTTCAGTACCTCCTTTTCTGCTGCCTTTTCGGAGCTCTGGAAACTCAAAGCACTGCAGGAACCTGGTGCAGAGGAGTCCTTTGCCACCCATGGCGAGAGCAGCTCGGTCCCTTTCCCATGTGAAGCATCTTATTTGTGCCGAGAGGTCGGAGCTGTGGCCACAGCATGGGGCACAGCCAGCGACTGCAGAGGGATGGAGAGGAGAAGATGCACAGGGAAGAAGTCGCCAAGATTCAACGACAGCAGAGATTGCAAGGACTTGAACCCCCAGCCATGCTGCAGGACTCAGTGGGTTTATTTTAACTGTGTTATTTATCCCTAGTCGGTGTGTTATTGATCCCTAGTCCATAAACATGAGTTTTATGGAGACCTCCTTGGTGGAGTGGAACAAGAGACAATTTGGCAATAGAGAATGATAAGGGGGAGGGGAGACACAGGGAGAGAAATATGGATGTGAAAAGGAGCGTGTTTCCTAAAAGAAAGGCAACAGAGGGAAGTGGGAGGCATGAAAGGGAAGCGGTCAGTGAGGCGGGAGAGTGGAAGGGGGGAGGCCCAGCGGCGCGGATGCGGGTGGAAGGAGAGAATGGGAGCTCGGCGGCACGGCGTTAGCCCAGCCGCCTAAACAAAGGTTCTGCCAGCCAAAACAGCGGCAAGTCTGAAATTGGTTAGGGATTGTTTATTTATTCATACCACAGGATGTAAACTAATATAGTTAAATTCCCCTGGGAAAATAAAGCCGAATTTTTTTTTTTTTTTGGTGTGTTTAAGAATACGTTCATCCTTCTTTCCTCTCTTTCATGAAGTTTAAAACGCTTCAAAGCACCCAGAAAGATTTGCTACTGAATTTCTGCCTCTGCAAGGATGAGAAACATCCACCACATGGAAGAGTGAGTGGTCGGGACCTTTGGTATCCAGATGTAAGACATCTTCCTATGACGCCTCACGGTTCATGTTCAGGAATGACTTTTTGACTCTTAACCACGATATTTAAAGATTTGCTGGGCAGTAGATGTGACTGATATTTATATGAAATTAATCCCCCTGTGCGGGAGGCTCTACGCTCTCGGGTCGAAATGTGTTTTTAGTAGGAGTTAATTGGAGAACGAGTATTTACTTTCAGCTTGGGTTTTGCTTCCTTGGCTTCACTTTGTAAGTGTTGAAGGTTTCAGCTTCCCGATGCAAAAATAAAATGAAAACAACGAGATCCTAAATTGCTCGCTTAGAATAAGCTGAATGGAGCTTTATATAAAATACAAATACTTCAGGAGAAAAAAACAGAACCTGCAGCTGAAAAACAAGGTCTGCGGGGTTGTGGAGGATAACCACCCCGCCATGCTGGGCATTCCTCCGGCGCTGCATTCCCAAGCAAAAGAAAAAGTAAAAAAGCCTTTTAATTGACCGAAGTCCTGATTGTCTTTTCAGACACCCTTCTTGATGTGGTTAGAGATTGGAACCCTCTTGGAAAGCAACTTGACATTTCATAGCTTAGATATTTCCTCCATTGCTTTTGACTTTCAGGCCTCAATTATTTCCACCAGGAGAGAGTTTGCCAAGCTGATGAAATTGGAAACAGAGTGGATGTTATAAAATACAGGTAGCTCCGACCGCTGTGCGTGATGCTGCCTCGTGTGTTTTTTTCATTTGACTTCTCCTGAGTCCCTTTGAGGGCTGCAGCATGGCACGGGCTGCGCGCCGCAGCAGCGGCTCGGCTCGCGCAGGGCAGCAGAGCTCCCTCAGCCTGAGCCTGCGCCTGCACGTGCATGTCCAGGTATTGGTCTTAGTTTGATTTCTAATCTGGAAAATTTCTTATAGTTTTTGCAGGGACAAATTATTCTTCCCAGTTGCGGAGGGAAAGGAGGGAAACCATTCTTGTCCCTCAACAGGTTTTGATGGAAATTGTATTCCTGTGCCAAATGATCACTAAAAACATCTTTAAAGAACATTTATGGGGAAAATGTTGCAATTCTTTGGCTTTTTGTGCCCTGTTTAACTTTTTGTGGGGATGGAAACTGGTAAACTTTCAATTTACTGCAGCCATCCTGTTTTACAGCTTAGAAAAAAACCTCTTCCAGGGGCTTTGCTATCATACCTACGTGACACAACAGCACTAATACGTCCAGAGCTTCTGAAGCTCAGCTCATCAGAAAATTTGGCCCAGGTAGTGATGCTTAAATATGATGGACTCTAAATTTACACTCTCGGGGGCTCTCACTTCAAACAGTGCTGAGCGAGGCACTGGCTGGGACTGAGACAGCCAAGGGATTGTCTGGACACAAGGGAAAACCAGCTGAGTCCTCCGTGCTAACCCTCAGACCAGGAGGTGATGTAGGATCCACTCCTTGGAGCAGCAGCACTTCTCTATGCTGTCCCCATCCCCTGATCGCATGAGTGCGATGCCAAACCGGTCCTGCGGTGGGGCCTTAACCAAATAAAAGATTTGGCTCCGGACACAGTGGAGTTGCTATTCAAAAAGCCAACCGCGTTGAACGATTGCACGGTTCCCACCAGGAGCTCACAGCCAGGGCAGGAGCACCTGGGGGTAATGCTCATCCCACGACCACTTGCCTGGGGGTCTGAGAGCTCCTGTTACTGCACAAGGCTGCGCACGCGATCCAGAATTATGTCATCTGGAATAATAAGATGCAGATGCCCTGAAGCAACGGTGATTTGTTTAGACCTGGTGGAGCTGATTACAGGATTGATGGTCCCACAGAGGAGCAATATCTGTCCTCTCTTCTGGGAGACACCAATCAAAGATACAAGGAACAGTTTGTGTCTGCCAGCACTCGAAGCTTGAGGACGTTTCTGTAGGAAATTAACAGCAGTAAAACATCCTCTGTAGCATGTAAACAATTTTTCCTTGTTCAGTGTGGTCAAAAATAAAAAGGGAGCTGTATAAACATCTCCAAGTTGCCCTTGCTTGTCTTTCACTCCTGAGCCGTAGAGCAGAAAGCTCAGCTCAGGAGCTAGTACGTACTGTAACTTCCTTCTGATCTGTGATCCAGCACAAATACAAAACCAAATCATATTTCCACGTAATCAATCCATGTTCTTAGAGAGGAAAAGAGTCCTTAACAGCTGACTAGGAGACCTTGGAGTATAATAGAGCTCTCCAAAGGCACAGGTGTGCCAAAATACTTCACCAACAGTGTGTGAGAAAGTATTCACATTGTTCCCAAACCATGGGAAAAACATATCCTGTTCCCATTTCTGAAATGTGCCATTCATAAGGCTCTATATATTCTGTTCGGTGCAGGAATGTGCGTTGTCTCCTCGCGACCATCCCTGCTTGGGGGGCTGGTGATAAACTTTCGCTAGCTTCCGCGCATTGTGCTGCTCTCAGACAAGCTGGACAGACCGCGCTGGTGTCCTTGTCCTGCTCGGATGGGGAATTAAGATTACACCGACAGCAGCATTGTGCTTTTTCTTTTGGGCTGACTTATATCAGGAAAAGGGTTAAAGGAAGAG
The DNA here is from genome assembly GCA_013398815.1 of Ibidorhyncha struthersii. Taxonomy (NCBI): domain Eukaryota; kingdom Metazoa; phylum Chordata; class Aves; order Charadriiformes; family Charadriidae; genus Ibidorhyncha; species Ibidorhyncha struthersii. Next base: position 833,292 of record VZSZ01010833.1, read on the forward strand.
GCTTTTTTGACGCTGTTGAGTTCTTCTCGCTGTCCATTTCCCGCGTGGATGCCAGGATGCGCGGTGTTTCCTAGAGCGATCCTGAGCATCCAAAGTTACAGAGTGAATGAAGATCGCTAGATGGTGGGAGAGGGAAATGAGAAAGACCAGAATAAACTCCGATGATGGGAAACTTGGATGTTGTGGTTGCATTTAAATGAACAACATAATAAGGGAAACAGAGAAGTGACTGTGGAGAGGAACGACAGATACTTATTGCTTAATCGTAGAGAAGCGCTTTTACTTTTTTGGCTAACGTGAGAGTGTATCTACAATTTCCACTTGAAATGTTTTGGAGGTACAAGTAGCTTTCCTTTTGATCAAGAAAAGGTCCATGAAAATTTTTGTTCAAAAGTTCCTCATAAAATAGCAACAACTGAGAAGCAAAACATGCTTTCGCTCTCAGAATTTCTGTTAAAAATCACTTAATCTTGACATTTCAACTACACTATGGGATCAGCAGCTCATGACCATCTCTCCTTCTTCTGCCAGAGGATATCAGAGATAGTAGCAATGAGATTCCACTTTTGAGTCATCCCCAAATATCCAGGACCTTTCTGAAACTGTGAGATGTGCCATTCTTAAGAATAACACGCTTAGAGCGAAAGAAACTGGTGTTTGAATTTGAATGTGCGTACTACCTCAGTCTTGTTTAAAGAAGTTTTATGACTGCAGATCAATTCATTGACAGCTTCCAGCTCCTGAACTTTCCCACAGAGGAAGCGAGGATACACGAAATGGGAAAAAAATGTGGACTTTTCACAATCTAGTTCAAGAATTGCAAACGTGGCATCCGAGCATCACTAGACCACCCAGCAGAACAGATGCGAAATACGTTAAGTCGGAGCCCATGACGGCTTTCTGTGGCATTAGCCAGATCACGCTGGAGCTCTCAGATCAGCTCGAGGGCAGCGGCAGGAGGGTGGGCAATACCCATGGCAGCGATGGGGACAGGTCCGGCGCAGAACTGACGCAGGAGAGCGAGCACCGGGCGGCCGGTGCAGCATGTCGTGCGTTTTGATCTACTGCTGTGAGTTCTCACAGCAGATTTATCGTAAGCTGAGCCCCAGGTGAAGCCATCAGAACATGGCTGGATGAGGAAAGGCATCTCCCGACACCTAGCAGCCAGTCTGGCCCAATTCAAATTTAATCATTCAGGTATTGAAGCCACAATGGGTTCCAGCCTAAGCAGAGTTCATCGGAGGTTCAGGACGCTCAGGTAATGAATTAATTCCCACCATCACCAGAACTTCCTTAATTTTACAGAGATTGGAAAAATACTGTGGTAAATAAAACCTGGGTATGAATAAGAGCCCTTTTTGTAGCCTGGTGGGCATGTTGGGCTGCTGGAGCAGTTAGTGGCATTACTTACAGCTGGCTGAAGCTGTATTGTTACATTACAGTAGCGTTTTCCAGACACCATGTTTTCCATTCCAAAACAGCAATTATTTTACTATTGATCATTCCTTTCCAGTGATCTAACTGGAAATGTCTAATGGTACAGCAGCCTGTATTTTCAAACAGAAATCGCTAATTTTGGTTGTCACTTTCCAGACAACCATCGTAACAGTCTGCAGCAGAGCCAGCTGTTTCCAGGGACCTGATCGCTGACCCTTGAAAAGGAGGTGGCCGCGGTAATCACTGTCATAGTGGTTTCCTCAAGTCCAGCCTGATGTGGGTGGTGTTGAGACACGGAACACACGGCAGGAGGTGGGCACCAACCTCCCCTTGGCTTTAGCCCCCGAGTGACCCTGGTGCTTGGCTTAGGAAAGGGCTTTTTTTAGCAAGGACAGTTGTTGCAAACACTAGGGACAACGGCAAGCAAAGGGACGAGTCTCCTAGAGCAGAGCTCAAGCCCCACGGCTTTGCAGACCCCAAAGCATCCAACACCAGCTCCCGCGTAGGTCATTCCCACCCTGGGGAAGGCACTGTGAGTCACACTTCCAGCCCCTGAAGGCGGTGGCAGGAGAGACGGCGTTTCTTGGCCTCCCCTCCCGGAGAGAGCAGCGGTGCGGCAGGGAGGGGGAGGGGACCCAAACCCACCCCCCTGCACTGTGGAAGCGCTTTGTCACCACAGTCCCATTCTCAGCTGTAGGGCCAGAGTGGGCATTGCACAACAAGCCTTTTAAAAATAAAGCCTCTTTAAAAATACTCTTTTTTATTATTATTATTATTATTTTTACATTATGAGAACCTAAGTGGAAGCAGCAATCTTTTTGTTTTATTTTGCTTTAAACCAATGAAAGTTAATGTTTATAGCAGTCTAGGAGCTGGAAACCCAACTTAAGAAACACTTAATGTTTAGATCTACTTAGTGGTTGGAAAAAACAACTTTTTAAATGCTCCAGCAAGTGGAAACAGCCACCCCTTGTAAACAAACCTTTAGCATTAAGATATTTCTTAGCAGCGGAAAACCTTAACTGCATAGAGACATATTTCTGAGACATTTCGAAGTGATCATAGGCTGCCGGCATAACCACGTTCTGTCAGCAGAGACGTCAATGATCAATGGAGATGAAAGAAGAAAGAGTTTCCATACAGGATGCTTGCTGAATGTTTGTTTCACAATAATTTACTGTATTACACATATAATTCATATCCATATCGGGATCCTGTTCAACACCGCGTTACTCGAGTTTCATGTTTTAGGGTCAGTGAAGTTAAACCAACACAAACAGCAAGGAGTCGGGCACCAGAATAAAAAATATTGGTTGCTTTCTGCAAGTACAGTAAAATTTCCCAGCCGTAAGATAAGCCTGCCAGATATTTTAGTGGTGACCTTGAAAAAATAATATGACAACCTGCTCAGTCGGTGTTTTGCCTCCAAAACCTCGTTTCAACCCTGGTCATGTGCTTTGTAGCTGCTTGCCCTGACCGTGAGTTGAAGTGTCCCTGAGGTGAGCTATGTATGGGAATTTTATTTTTTTTTCCCCAAAGAAACAGTGGAAGTCCCATCACGAGACAATTAAATGCATCCGACTCGCTGTTGGCAGGGAAGTGGCAGGGATGAACTCATAGGTCTTTTCCATCCTTTGTGCTTTAAATCTACTGCCTGGATGGGTCCGTGCACGTACCCTCCGCTGCTGCTTACTGCTTCCTCCGGCCATCCACCAGCACATCAGTGGTGACCTGCTGGGTTGTGTGACAGCAGCCGGGGCTGTCCTGCTCTCCCCCCAAGCGGCATGCCACCACGATGCCACGCATCGTCGGTGCAAGTCCAGGAGGTCGCGTGTCCCCTTCTCCCACTGCGGAGGCAAAAGCGGCCGAGGACTGGGAAAACACCCCAGGGAGGTGGGAATCTTTGTACAGCCCCAGCTGGCAAGCGGGCAGGCTGGGGACAGGTGGGATTTAAGAAATGCTGTTTCACTCTGGAAGGAGTTGGCGGGTGCTGCTGGGGTGAGATGCCCCCGTACCCCTCACCCGACGTCAGGTACCCCTGTGCTGCGGGGAGCGGCTGCCAGGCGCTCGCTGAGGCTGGGAGCAAAAGCCAAGGTCCGGCACGCTCCTGCTGCTGGGTCATTTCCTTCGAAACAATTGGGAGCTTTGATCCCGTTATGTGAGCGAAAACCTGCGGCTGTTCTCACTGTGCACCCTCGGCGGGGCTAAAAAAAACTCCGCGCTGCAACCAACAATGCGCGCGGCAAAACCGCGCTGCCGCTGACTAAGCCTCTGTCCTGAGGTTAGGTAATTTCCTCGCATAAATCTCTTTTCAAGAAGGATTTTAAGCAGACTTTAACTAGTACCAGACTTCTCTCCTCTGGATTTGATCCTGAGGAAATACCTGATAATAAACAAATACCTTGCTGGGATCCTCAGCCTTGCCAGAAATGACAGTTGATTTAAAAATCACTTTTTTTCTTCCCCCCTCTGTTTTCTCGCTTTACCCTTTTTTTAGGTTAAAAAAACACAAATGAAATTGTAACCATACAGGGCTAAGAAGGTGTTGCAGAATAAACAAAGCCCCAGCAAGGTTAGCATCCGCGGAGGGATAGCATTTCACTGCCGCATGTCCACGCTTCCAAAACACCTAAACCACTACTATATTCTCTACCTAATTTAAGATTTCCATTTGGATTTGGACCAGCATTTATACATTTCCAGTGATCTCATTAAAGACAGTAAGACTCATCAAGCTTCAGCATCGCAGTGCTGCATCCTATGGGAAGCTCAGGTACCTAAACCGTGCAGTACAGGTCCAGGGCTATGCACCATGTTTACCCTTGGACTAAGAGCCCGATTTTCTAAGAAAATACGACTGAAAATCAAATTCCAGGGACGCAAAGGACTTTTACACCTGTATCAGCTGAGCAGAGTCCTCTGTGCATTATTATTGGTTTGTCTCCCTAAATTCCCCCGGCAGTTTCCCATGGAAAAAGCCAAATTTCCTGCTCCAGAGCGCTCACTCCCGCGCTGGCCCCGTTTCAGCCATGGGTTGAGCTGTTATTAGCACTGTTGTTTGTGTCACTGTTACGGTTTGTAAACTCTCAAAATACGAGACTAAATAAATTTAGGATTATTACCATAATGGCCCAATTTAAGGAAAATCTGTTTATATTTGGTGACCAGCAGGGAACAACTGAGAAGAGGAAAAATACAACATGCAGTGGATGTGCCCCACGTCGCACCTCCTTCTCCATCTCCTTGTGGTGGGTGACCCTCAAGCAGGCAAGGAGGGGCATTGCCATGGAGGAGTCAGTTATCCACAGGGGGGGACTTTTAAATCCCGAAGGACTTTTCCTAGCTAGCAGCAGCTTTCGGCAAAGCTGACAAAGCCCACCAGCGTGGCTATGCCTGTGTCTGTAAGGTACAAGGAGATTAATGTCTTCTGGTCGCTGCAGTCCTTTGGGGACTTTTTAGGTCCCTTTGCTTTGGTGATATGGGGTAAAGGTCCATTTTTTTTCTTTTTTTTTTCCATAGCCCAGGTATTTTCTCGGGAGAGGAGGGCCGTTTTCCAGAGCTCACGTTAGAGTTGCTGAGGTTCCCAGGCACCCACTCGGGAGAGCAGAGTCCTACCAAGAGCCTCCACTGCGGATTAGTCAAACGGCTCAGCAGGGCTCGCAGACTTGTTCTGGGATACCTGAAGTGTGTCATCTGCAGTCGTGTCGATCAGCAAGATACACCTTACATCACCTGCCAGTACCTCAACCTTCATCTGCACATCAGAAAAATGTCTAAATCTGTGATTTAATTGAGTCGAATTTTTAGTCTGACTTCCTGCGCTTAACCCTCAGATCACTTCTGGCATTTCGTGTCATGGGCATGTCTGTGTCGATGTCTAAGAGATAAAGTTTCATCAAACAAGTGATTTATTATTCTCCAGTAGGGATTAACAAAGGTGTTTAAAACCCTGTGGTTGTATCTGCTGTGAGGATTAAGGGGATTTTGGAACAGTGGCATCACTGAGCTTCAATGCAATTTATATGGTGGTAAAAATACATAAAGCTGCAAGAAAAATGTTGGCATGATGGTTGTGACGAGTGGAGGCCTTGGGTCAATCTGAATCATGCCCAGAAGTGATTCCCCATGCACACACTCACAGCCCCAAAGTCACTAACAGGGATGAGGAATTGGACCCTATTTTGACTGAAATCAAGTTCTCTTTATACTTATCTGTGCCAATACCTTGAAATTCAACATAATTGGCAAGGTTTTTTGCACTTGAAGTGGTAATACCACCTTTGCAGGTAAACTTTATTTGTTTTTTTCATAGATCAAGCCATCATCATTTGACTTGCCTGTGTTAGAAAAGAAAAAAAAACCCAAGAATTTTTATAACATCTAACATTAACATTAACTTCCAACAGTATTTATGTATTTAAGAGGTTTTCCTGACAGTATGTAAAATTAAAAGAAGGATTATTTAGAAAAAAAAAAGGATCAGTAATGTAAGCCCTCATTTGAGACTGTGCCTCAAATTATATCTATTTGATTCTGACTTTCTGCCCAGGTTCCAGTGGAAACTTCTTTTTTTTGTTGTTTTCCATTTAAAAAGCAAATTTGTTTCTTTGAAGGCAACCAAACTAGCCGTGTTTTTCTTTCTCTCTCACTCTTCTTACCCAACTCTGTCCACCATCTTTGTTACTCACTTCTCTTTCTCTCCTAATCTAGTTTTATATTTTCTTTGAATAATCAATTAATTACACGTAAAAGCAGCTGGTGGAGCTTTCAGAGACAATACAGTAGGTCTGTATCAGCTGTACTTTCGGAGAAGTAGTCTTTTATCTTAAGTGATGTTTAGCTTTTCTTCTGACATTGGAAAATGTTGTCAAAGCCAAAGTAGCTGCAGAAGGTGAAACCCTCGGGGGCAGTGGGACAGACCCACTGGAAACAGTGCTGGTGGGTGGGTGGAGGCTCTGGCTGGGATGAAGATGTGCTTGGTAATGTTTTAAGTTGATCATGGCAAATTCCAGCCCTTTTGTTTTTCCCCTTTCTTTGTGCACCAAAGCTCTGGGCTCAACCATGTCATTTTAGGAGTTGTTTGCAGGTATGGCTGTATCTTTCCTTCTCCTGAGCTAATGATGGGCTCAAAACGAAGCTCGTGCTTTTGAACTTTATGGCTTAGGTGTAAGCTCAGATGTAAGACTGTCAACAACTGCTTTGCTCCATGGGGTCCAAGCAGACACACAGGTTTAAAAGACATTTACATTCCTCCTTTAATGCTTACAAAAAAAAAGGGGGGGGGGCATATTTAGACTGCTTACTGTGGGTGTCTCACATAATCATTAAAAGCGGTTTCAAAGGCCAAGAAAGCACTAAATAATTGTTGCAGGGTTGCCAGATCTTGTCTGTACGGAATGAGAGGAGAGGAGAGGAGCACTCGGGGTGTCTGCACGGGGTGATCTGAGCAGAGCTCTGAGGTGCTGCGAGGAAAACTCCGCCACACCCTTTCTTCCCATCCAAGAAAAATATTAAAGAAGGAAGAAATGAATATCTTTGCTATTGCTTTTCATTGTGTCTTTTTGAAGATGTGATATACTAAGATTTCCTGTAATTACATGTCATAGCTAGAGGGGGAAGAAGGGGAAAGACAGCGAATGAAAGTCAGAAAAATTAATTCATTTAAATCTGTCACTAAGACTTTTACGAGCCAACCTGTAAATAACCCCACAGTTAAAGTAACTTTGTTTGCATAACTCAGCTCAAACCCCACAAAGTTGAGGGACCCGGTGTTTTTCCCCTTGCTTCTTGCACATGAAGTGCTATTTGAGACACTAATAGTCTGTAAATCCGACTCTGTGGCTCAGCACCAGATTTGAGTGGATGAAACAAGCTCCTCGTGCCAGCATGCATGCCTAAAATTAGCACCAAAGATATTGGATTCTCAAGTACTTTATTCCTTTTTTCCCTCTCACAACAGGACTGGATTTTTGGCATGCTGCTGAGGACCAGTTAATAATATTAGCCTGTGGTTACTGTGCCATTAAAACAAACCAGAGTCGAGCACCTTTCGTTCATGCGATGAATAATAACAGTGCTCCCCCCTCCCTCCCCAGCACACACCGCATCAAATTAGCCTACTGGGATAACTGGACGATGTTGTGCAGGAGCCAGTGGACTTTGAGCTTTGCAATAATCGTCTGCAGATGGCAGGAGAATGTGAGCTCGAGAAAGGTAAAGTGGCTAGGTGGCATCTGTCCAGAAGTCATCACGGGCTCTGGGACCCTCTAAATAATGTGTAGTGTTAGAAGTGACTGTGCTGTTGTGGATGGGCTTAGAAGTCCTCAGGAGCCATGTCCCACCAGTGTCCTCCTGGCTGTAGCTTTCCCTCCCTGTGTGAAAGCGGGGATGGTGCAGGCTGTCAGTGCTGTCTTAACCAACTGTTGGTGGGACGTGGGTGTGGGAAACTCATCAGGACCAAATATCAGTGCCCAATGTTTGAGTTAGGCAGTGCAGTGGGTCTCATTGCCCTGCCACTGCTCTGTGGTCCATGCAGAGAGGTGGGCACCTCTGGAGGGGATTTCCACCCATCCCCACATAGCTGTTTGAGGTTGGATGGGTCCTCCAGAAGTGCATCTCTTTGCTCTCCATGTATGTCAGGGAACCAAGAGTGGACTCAACCCCATGCTTGCATCCCAGCTACCGTCAGGATCCAGCCAGTAGGTGAGCGCAGGAGCTGGAACTCCCCGAGGAGCAGAGCCTGTCCCGTCCCTTCAGGGGGGTTGGAGAGCTGCAGGGTCTGGGTCCTCCAGGGCTCTCCAGCACGTGCTGAGCTTCACGCAGATTGTGCTCAATGCCTTCAAAGGGTGGCAACGCAGTGCCAACAGTGAGCACCGACTGATGGGGCATCCGTTAGAGCAAGGGGAGCTCTGAATGAAGAGGTGACTTACGGGTCAAGGAAAATGTGATCCGGAGAATGGAATAAACAGAAGAATGGGGCAAAGTGCCACTGATTTTTCATAACACAATTTGAAGGGCCCCAACAGCAAATGCTGTTTCATACCAGGATTTCAAAAAATCATTGCAGGCATCACAGGTATTGGAGGAACACCCAAAGCCAATTTTCTCTTGTGCTTAGCCCATGGAAAATACGACTAATGCCTCATGCCCTGCGAGGCTGAACTGACCCCAACTGGCCTAGCTTGTCTGGAGGCGTTTCTGCAAGCCTGACCTATTAAATATTCTTTTTTTGTTATTTCACAACAAATACTTCCCTCCCCCCTTTTCTAATGAGACATTTGGCTGGCCAGCACGTAGGGAACACAGAAATTCCATGACATCATTTGCAGGTGGGCCAGGCAGAGGTATCTTTACCGTCAGTTTTTCATTTTATTAGACATTACCAGAAAAAATATCTTTAAAAAAAATAGTAATCTGACTGAACTGCAGCCCAACAGCAGCAAAATTTCACATGGCCATCTACTCCAGTAGATTAGCAGCCTTTAGAAGAGGAAGCCAAAGGACCTGTTTTCTTTAGTGAACATTTTAAAAATCTCTAAATCTCTTGGATTTTTTCAATCCCAGAATAACTTCTAAAGTACAAGGATGCTTTTCTTTTTTAATCTTGTCAACAGTTCCAAGTACAGAATTGTTCTGGAGAAATCTGAGAGTCTGCCTTAGGTTCAGATAACTGTAGGAGAGTTGGCATCTTTGTCTTGCTAAATTAATCCTCCAAACTCAACTCAACCGTGGAGACCCCATAAATTTCCATAGGACTGATGAGAAACCTACGCCTTCGTAGGAGGAGGCATTCTGACTCTGACGTTTCCACTTTGGGTCAGACATAGCAATGTCGTAACACAATAGTCTTAAAATTTTCCATCATTTAAGAATTGTGTCAGCTCTATTCAAATAGGAGTAAATGTTGTAGGGTTTTTTTCTGTGTCCCAAATAAATTTGACCAAAGACTATGTTTTAGCAACAGCAAGACGATTCCTGCCGCCAACACTCTGACAAACTATTCGTATAAAATCTGCTTCTGGGGGTTTGGCTTTCAATGGAAAAAAGTCACCATATGCCTAAATTTATTAAGAGGTTCCTGAGTCTCATAGTGGCTCTTTGCAGGGGTGAAGGTTGATCAATATTTCAGAAAATTTAGAGTCCATTTCAGCTTAGATGGCATGTGTTTGGAATGGCGAGTTCCTGAGTTAATGTAGGGTGAGGGTGCAGGCTAGAAAGCTGCAAGTGAGATTCAACTTATTATTAGAGGATTGAAAATATATGGAGGGAAAATCTATCGTCTTCATTTTCCACATGATTTCAAAGAAAAAAGAAACTACTTTGAGTTAAAGCTCTGAAAAAAAGATCACCTCTAATTCCATAAGTTATGGATCTATAAATCAGTCAAACAGTATAGAGCTGGCCACAAGGCAAATATATCTTCTAGCACCAATAACTACAAGGGAGATTCTCTTATTCAAGAGTTGTTCATAATTCACTATAATTGGTGGGAAAGTGAAGGTTGAGACAATTTAATTCATTCACAATTGGCAATGTTATTATTTCAGAACAAAAATATTGAGTTATATGAAAACCATCTGGTGTCAACAGAAACCATCACTATGGTCAAGCAACAGCTTGGTACAAGTGGATGTTGTTTGAAAAGTGCCAGGACTGAAAGGTTGGTTTGGTTCCAGCCCAGCGCTGCTGAAACGGGCACAAAAGGGTCGCTTTTAATAAGAATGGTGTCACCCAAACTTGAAGAGTCCTGCTTCTCTGATGTTAAGATGTCTTTAGCCTTATTGTGTGTTTTCATAGGGTTTTGAGAACTTGGCGGTTTGCAATTAGTGTGGTGGAGGGGACTGGGAGCCTGGGAGTCACAGGGCTGTGCAAAGGGACTCCTGAAACACCAGGAGAAGACAAAATCCTCCTGACTCGAGCAGCTTTAGATGAACGATGATGATTGGAAAAGGACTTCCAGCAGGGCTGAGAGGAGCATGGCACCTTGTTAACCACTGTGGTAAGCAAACCCCAAGCTCCGTGTAGCCCCAAGCACTCAGTAAAGAAAAAAGCCAGAGCTTTTCTTGTCGGTGCTTTGAACGTCGCTGTAGATGACTGTGTGATGTTTCCTGGGAGTGACGGCAACTCTGCTCAGAAGATCACAAGTTTTAAAACACCCGTGTAGCTGCTGGGCTTTTACACTCACCTGAGTCTTCGCAGAGGTTCAGATCAAACCTCTGCACAACCAAACCTCTCCCCGAGCATCCACCATGCCTTGGAGGGGAGGAGGGCTTCTGTTTAGTTTCTTGACACTTTGTGGTTTAATCTCCAGCCAGAACAGGAACCAAAGTGAAGAAAAATAATCCTTGCACATCATTTCTTGTGGCAGCAGTTTGAGCAGGTGCCGGTGGGAGCCTGTCCCCACGAGCCCGCGGGGTCTGGGTTTTGCAGACTCAGTCAACTGGAAGCGCTCAGACGCCCTTACGGAGAAGCAACGCGAACGTGGGAGTGTTTGTGTGAACTCAAACCCTCCTCCGGAGACTTTTGAGGCCTGTCTGTCAGCAGGGCTGACATCAAATGTGTATCCCCACATCAAAGCTCTGTCGAGGCTGCTGACTTCCTACTAAGGAAAACAAGGGAAAACAGATTTTCGGTGTGTGTTGTTTATTTTAACATGTTTTTAGTATTTGATTGATTTCTTTTTTTTTTTTTTTTTTTTTTTCTAGAAGCAAGCCTGAGGGGGATGGTTTGTTTTATGAGGAAATGAGAATAAATGTACTCGAGCAAGCTCGGGCAGTACAGGCAGGCACTGCCTCGATGCTGTTGTATTTTGGCTGCAGGTACCAGAGTGGCCCAGAGCAGGGTCTGAGGCTGCCAATGGAGCTGGGGCAAAGCTGCTGCTCTGGGGAAATGTTTTGCTCAGCCCTGAAGGGATGGGGGGACTTGTAAAGGGGCTATGGCTGCTAGAAAATGAGTATTTTTTAGGCAAAAGGAAGCAAAGTGTCCCCAAACTGACATGCTCAAAATCAAAGCCCACATTTTTTAAATTTACAACACACCTGCTTTTTTTGAGAAATAAAGCAGAGCTGTTTGCTCTGTGTATTTGAAACTCTGCTTTCAGTGAATGGCTCACAGACTGCCAGGACACTTCCATGCCTTTAGGACTCTTCTTTGCTCATGGATGATTTACAAATAATTTCTGATTCCTGCAGACATTAAGAGTCATTATTTCCAAGATAAAATAATCACCTTCGGTGATCCCAAAATGTGCCCATCCTGTACATTACAAGCTGAAAACTGAAATGGGAGGGTGTTGCAGCAATACCAGCCCTTACTGAGCATCAGGAGGAAACCTGCCAAATGCAAGCTCTATCCCACTTTTATTTTCCTTCAGGCTCAGGTGCGCAGCTTCTCCGTGTCTCTGCGTAGTGCTGCCCCGTCGTTACTGACGGCTCCTAACGATATCAGACGCAGCTTAAAACTGCGACTTCTCCACCACTTGTCACTCAGCTGCTGCCAAGATACACTAATGCGAGTAAACACAAAGCATCAAATTAGTCACAGAAAGTGAAAGAGCCTTTCAGAAGAATTAAATTTGGTGTGGAGTGAATCACAGCAGAGATAATATCCAGAGAAATTTTAGCTGAAAGAGCATGAATTACTGGCTGTGCGCACAGCCTGAATGCGAAAGTGTTTGTGGCACGTTGCAGGGATAGACAAGAAATATTTCCCCTGTGCACGTCAGGTCCGTGCTTTGTATTTGCTGAGTTATTTACACAAAGCAAAATGAGTGCAAAGGCAGCGGCCAGTGTTAGGCACCGGATTGAAGCTGAACTTGCCTCAACTCGAGGAATCTTGTACAGAAAGGGAGGTGCAGTGGCGTCAGGAGTCCCAGACAGGGTGGAGAACTCCAGTGAAGCTTCATTGTCCCCTCTGAAGACCCCACATCTCCATGTGTCTAAAGACACTTTACAAGGGCTTCATTCACGGGGGACATCAGCCCTGGCATGTTGCAGTTCTCCTGACTTGCATATTTGTTCCTTTCTTATAAATGCTTGGGAAAATGACTCTTCAGTCAATAGTGATAAAGTCAGAGGTGGTTTTATTTGTGTGTACATCTGTAAAATGCTGACATTGGCATTTAACCTGTAGGAGCACCAACTTTTGGAATCAAATGGTGTGTGAAATTCAAAAGATGCCAAATCTGTCCCACTTCAAGTTCTTTTTTTCTCCATGGACTACAGTGATAAGGACCTTAGAAGAAAAGCCTGACTTCCTCCAGGTTTGGATCGAGGCTTTCCCAAAAGGCTCAAGTGCAAGATGGAAAAAAAGATAAAAAGTCAGAACTAGCTGGGGATGAGAGAGTTAAGGAACCCACAGCTTCAACTGCTCTCGAGGGAGACAGGAAAACGGTAGAGATTTGGCACTAATTGCAGATCCCAAAAATTAGATCATAGCACATAATTATCCTCCAAACTGTTCCTGGTGCCAAAATCTTAATATCTGGGATTGTTATAATTTGAAGTCATGTAGGAAATCCAGAGTTCCAATCAATTGCATTCCCATGCCCAGCAGCTCCATGTCATTGCCCGTTCCACAATAAAACGTACCTGGCATTGTGTAAGGAATGAGTAACGATTCCTGTGCCGAAAGGGAAGAGGGAGAAACACCGAGAACTCTCTCAGCCGCTGAAGTCAGTGGGAGCCGGCGGTGCTGGCAGGGGCTCAGTGCCCGTGAGTCAGCCCCGTGGCTCCTTGGCCAGCGGTCGTTCTGCCACTGCCACCCCACGTCTTCCTGCAGCCGTGCGGGGAGCTGCCCGCCTGCTCGGCAGATGCAGCTAAACTGCTTTAAAAAGTGTCCCTGGGTTTTGGTCCAGCTACACTCCCTTGGGTTTAGTCAGAGCAAAATGCTCAGAAGAGATGCGATGCCCGATCTGGTAGAAAGTCCCATGTGGGGGCTGTGAGATCAAGTCATGGTCTGCAGCCATCTCTGAAGACCTTGGATAAACCATCATTCTCAAACTTTCTCAAAAGCTACAGAAATATCTGCTCATTTCAGGTTGTGATTTTCATGGAGTGAATTATATGAATACAAACACGGAGGTTTGAGCCTGCACGATGGGCTAACACTGGCCATCCTCCCCCATGGCATCGGTGGGAGGTGCTCAAGCAGTTTCGGGTTTTCCCACAGGGAGCATAAGGTATCTGCATAGAAGTTTGTTTCCCCCTCCCCACGTCCAGGCTTTTCCCGTAGCTCACCACAAAACACAGAGCTCGCACAACCTTCCACCCTCAAGGTCTGGATGTGCAGCATCCCATGGGATCAAACTCTCAGGTTTTGCACACTAGGATCAAATATATGCAGCACAAACCGTGTTCGTTCGATCCCACTCTCCTGCTCTGAGTTTGGCGCACGATCCCATCCCGTCTCCCACTGCTGTCCCTGGCTGCAGTCCTGCCCCGTCCTCCCCTGCTCCCCTGGCTCGGTGCTCGAGCCCATCTGATGGAGTGCAGTTGGTATAGGACATCTTCAGATAAGAGCAACATGGGAGCAAATCTGTTAGAAATCTTATAAACCTGCCTTGCATCTTTCCTTCAGACATTCACCCAGCTCTTCTAAAGTCCCAACTTGAGCAGGGCTGAATTAAATGCATTTGTTCTTAAAAAAGATCAGTTGCACAAAATCCCTCAGACTCACAGGAATCCAACCAGCAGAGGGCACGAGCAGTCACTGCCATGCACTGCAATGCCCAAGGCCAAAAAAAAAGCTTTTTTGGGGTAAAAAACGTGGGCAGGACGAGGTCCGTCAACCCCACAGCGGCACAGGGAGTGAGCGTGGGCTCGTGCGGGCGTTAGGCGCCATTCTTCCCTCCGTGCACTTGCACAGCCGGGCATGCAACCGCCATGAACGCGCCGAACAACTCTGGAGCGTGACAGCACAAAAGGAAGTTTCGTATAGCCCTGAGCTGGAGATTACAGATGTTCTGGCAGCAGAGATGCCGATGCGGGTACAGCTACCTGGGAGTCCTCCTGCTACCCTGGGCTGGGGGCTCAGCTGAGGACAAGCAACTAAAACCTCAGTCTCGTAAGGAAAACGCAGCAGTGCGGTGGCAGCTGAGCGTGCGGTGATTAAGGGCAGGACATGCCTTGGGATTTAGGAATTTATTTTTTTTTTTAACTTCCTGTTTATAGGTTGACTGTATTTCCCCAGCGTTTGAACTTCTTCGTCATGCCGTTTCTCCGCTGCTCCTGACACTGAGTGAGAATTAATAAGCTTCCTCTGAGCAAATATTTTTATTTAAACAAGCTGCTGCCTTGCCCCACGGCCAGAAACCCACTGGTAAATGGCATTTTGCAGAAGGCAGGAGTTGGGCAAAGACCCGTCCCTGTGGCACCGCCAAAAGCCGGGGTGCCGCTGCGACGCCGCTCTGCTGAGTAAGTGTTTGGAGGGCTGATCTTGTTTTCCACCAGCGAGCATGAGCAGGAGGTTGAGCATGAGGGAGATTCTGGCGCCAGTTTCGGGTACTGCCCACTCCACCTCAGACC